>CAEMYA010000014.1:4456586-4466586 GCA_903131615.1 Diplodus sargus | reverse complement strand
CAGTCAGACTGTGTTGAAGGGAGCTGGCTGGGAAATGAAATGTGCGGGGTCTCCTTCAGGTAATGTCCAGACAGCATCAGGGTTGCAGCGCAGGTGCCAAAGGAGCTTGTGACATCGTCCATGTTTCCCTCCCTCTCGCCTCGAGCCTCTCCCCCATCCTTCAGTGAAACACAAAGGACCAAAAAGACCTTCAAGACTTACCATTTTGGACCTCTGGCTGTGTCCATGCCTTGGTGGCCCGAGGTTAGGGCCGAGGCCATGGAGATCCAGCAGAGAACAGGAGACTCCAGGGAACAGCACGAAGCAAACATTAGCTAGCGTTGGTTCTCTTTATCTGAGAGGGTGATAAAAGGGTAACCACACATGGTGATATACCAAACATGTAGGAAAATAGTTAGGATGCAGCAATTGTGAAATTCTGGGCCAATACCGATGTTTAAATTAGCTATTTGACGGATAGCTAACACTTTTTGTTGTTGCTTGTTTTGCCTTTGTGGCCGGGAAACAAAGACCGTTTCATTATAAGACATTTTCAGATTATTTTAAAAGTAACTCAGCACCTTAATACACTTAATCTTAATTTTAAAGGCCTTATCTCATTTGCAGACAGGAGTTAATGAGGTGTATATTGACTGGTACTGATTTTCTGCAGATACATCAATGCATCTTTTTAAAAAAAAGGGTCTGTAGGGAAAAGTCATAGAATTCAGTTTAACAGACTCTCCAACTCCAAGGAGACACGCTACTTTTTCAAGCAGCACAACATCTTTCACAACTGGCACTGTTGGAAAACTCACCTGTGGCAATGTGATCTGCCAACGAAAATTAGGTTGTTGTACTTTATGTTGTGATTTGTTCCATTTATTTCAATGATCAGACTCCTTTTCCCCCATCAGATATACCTCACGTGGGCACATGAGTGTGCCATAAGTGTTTTAATGAGGAGGCTGACGGTGAGCCAGCGGTCAGGTGAAGAGCAACTCTAGAAGACAGCAGACGACAGACGCAAGCTGGGAGGTGAAGTGCTTCTGCTAATATAGACAGACTATAAGAAAAGAGGAGAAAGGCCGACAAAAATAGGAGGCAGAGAGGGTCAGACAGAGAGAAAGGAATGCTGTTTACTCATCGCACTCATCCATAAGAGGGCTCCATCTCAACAGCCAGTCAGCCGGACGTTGCCTTGAGTTCAGCACCGCATCCAGCCAACACCGCCCCCCTCCCTTCTCCTCCCCCAAAACCCCCACCCCGACCCTAAACCGCCACCACTTTACCAACACAAAAAGATGCAGCACGGCACTTTCCTTTTCACCCTAGCATGCAAACCCACCCTCCCTACCCCACCCAACACACACACACACACACACACACACACACCCCTGGCCTCCCCCTTTCCCACCTTTGTATCAGTTGAAAGGCATATGGTTACTGCCATCCGATTCCCCTCGGCTGAAAGTGCCTTTCACTTTACCGCAGTTCACAAAGAGGTCAGACTACGGCAAACAGAAATATTGTGTGAGAGCTCACTTTTTTTGTGTGCCTGAGCTAAGAGATGTGAGAGACACAAGAATAGCCGGGGAGAGAGAGTCCCTGATAAAGTTACATCTGGTCAAACAAACCTCACTCCATTCCTCACGCCGGAGCGGGGAGGATTTATGCCGCGCTGAATAAAGAGCGGCATTTGAGAGAATTGACAGAAAACCAACCTCGTACATAGTCGGCCATTCATCATTCACTCAGCGCCGACGTTTCCATCCAGGTGGAGTTCAGACGGCCGCGGCAGAAAGTGGCCGTTTGGAGCGGTAAAACTACAAACGGTGACACATTCAGGAATGAGAGGACGAGGTGGTCACAATGAGGAGATCAATCATCGACGGGCAGGTCAGAGGTGTCAGAAACGTCCCGGCGTAGCTCAGTGTGTGTGTGTAACACGATGAGGCAGTGTTTCAGTCACAAACCCCTGGGTCCTCTGGGCTATCTAGTCTCTCCAGCTCTCTTTGTGCTCCCCTGGTAAATGATTAATAATGAGTGTTCCTCTGCTGACCTTGTTTGTTAAAAGACTTGTACCTGACAACTTTCCACAGTTTGTGCACGAAAGGAAAACTATTTCTGACACGGACAGCGACCTTCTCCGATTCCCGAACGAATGAGTTGAGCTCTTTGAAGCTCTGCGATCTCCCTCCCCCCACCCCCACCCGCCGTCCCTATTGTTAACCTTAATAATTGTAGCCATGAGTTGCAGGGTAAATTTTCAGACCGCAGCCCTGTAATTAGACTGCCTATTCAGGCACCAATTTATGACCAATATTTTTCTTGGCATGAAAGCTACCGAGCTAAAGATTTGATTTCCAAACGGGAACTCTGGGGAACCACACCAAAACAGCCTCTGGAAAGAAACCGCGCGGCCAAGCAGTCTTCAGCACTTCAAACACTTCTTCTGCGAGCTAAAAGAGATTAATTCTGAAAAGCGGACTGCTGTTTGCTTTGCTCTTTACGACGGTTCCTTTTAGTCAGGATAACAGTCGGTGAGAAAGTGTCAGGCTCGGTTTTACTCGAGGCCTGCTGCCTCCCCGCAGACCGGGGGCTCTTTGAGGAGATCTGACCCCCCCCCCGCCCATCCCCTTCCTTGGGGAACAGAGTGACGACTGTCCTGGAAGTGTGCCTTGTTCCGAGGGGCCATCAAACATTTATTCATGTCATAAGCTGCTGCCAACAGCTTCCCTCTCAGCTGTGGGCACTGCTGGGCAGGTCAGGCACTCGATTGTCATAGGAAAGATAATTCATTTCATGCACACTGAGCATGCTAGTGTGTGTGTGTGTGTGTGTTTGTGTGTCTGTTTGTGTATCAGGGAATGTGGTGGTGAGAGTTTTTTTGTTTTTTTTTTACCCCTGAATGGAAGACTGCCTCGCACCATAAATCTGTCCCTCATTGGGAAGACAAAATGAAAATGGCCCCGTCATAAAACATCTGTAATGGCTCCATCCACCACCGACACATAATGGGGCAATTACCAAGAAGGGGGCTGGGACAGCATGAAGCCTTTAGCTCCCTTTGGTACACCACATAATGCTTTAGTGTATGTGTCTGTCTTTCATATGCATATGCCTGCGTTCGATGCGTGTGCTGCCGCCGCTCGGTTCCGGTGAATCGCATCGCAGCAGCCTCCACTCCTACCTGCTCGTTGACCCCGGCTGCGTCCGTCCTGCGCGGTGACAGACGGGCACATCTAATCTGAGATTGCATTATTGATGCCTGATCTTTCGCAGCGCGGGCCCGGCGTCTTCCACACCTCGTAATCAAGCATAATTGAGGTTAACTGTACGGCACGGCTGAAACGCTAGACAGGTAAGCCGCAGCCTCTCATGATTAATGTAGTGTGTTAGTGCTCTGGGCTCTGACCTTTTGAGATAGGCCAGGCACCATTTTTAAGTGAAAGCTCTGCCTCTGCCGAGTTGTGGAGTTGTCCATCAAGTCCTCCCGCACCACCACCACCCCCGCCATCACCCTCCACCCCTCCCTCCCAAAGTCAGATCCTTGTCTTGCTGCCTCATTGCCCCTGACCCATGTTTGTTTGCCTACATGTCTCGCTTTACAACGCACAGCCAGAACCTTCTTTTCTTGCCACCCGGGTCCCTCCGCAAGATTTGGGTGTGTTTAATGTATCGGTGAGAGAAAGTTGATCAGCGCTGATCGAGCATGGGTCAGGAGAGAGAAGAGCTGTGCCGTCAGGGGTTTTGAGCTACTCTGTTCTACTCTGGTGCCGCTTTGCTATTTAATTCCCGTCTCTCCCTTTGACATTGCAATTCAAAGCATTCATTTTCAGCCTAATTTGTCCGCAGGCCAAGCTACCAGACCACTGAATGCCATTGTCCGGCCCCCGGCTTGGTCAACGTCCCTCCCTCTCCTCTCCTCTCCACTGCTCTCCTCTCCACAAGCCTCCGCGGATGTGAATTGGCAGCGAGGTCATGTCCTTGCCTTGCTCCCAAACAAGAGCATTGTCAGAGTTAACTGAGTAAATTTACTTTTGACTCGAGCTCATTCAGACCCTCGCACA
The DNA here is from genome assembly GCA_903131615.1 of Diplodus sargus. Taxonomy (NCBI): domain Eukaryota; kingdom Metazoa; phylum Chordata; class Actinopteri; order Spariformes; family Sparidae; genus Diplodus; species Diplodus sargus. Next base: position 4,462,534 of record CAEMYA010000014.1, on the reverse strand, counting down.
AGCACACAGAGACACTCAACGGGAAGAGGGGTAAAAAAAAAAAAAAAAGAAAGAAAGAAAGAAAAGATGAACTGCGAGCACACAAAAGGACGAGCTTCCTCTCTGCGGACGTTTGCGGGGGAATCAGAAGGTGTGCTTGTTAATCAGGGATGGCGAGGAACGCGGGTCACCAGCTGTAACATAGACCAGGGGCAGTAAATGGATGAGGAGGGGTGAAAGGGCGCCCTCAGACATTCCTTTAGAAAATAAACAGAACAAAAGTGGCCTTCGCTGGACAGGTATTCGAAGCAGATCTATCAAGCTGACATCGTTTTTTTGCTCTTTTTCGAGTTATAAAAGCATTCACGCAAACACATTTCCCTCAGAAAAACCAGGAGCGCGCGTTAGCTTCCACTGCATCTGAAGTGAGCTACATTAGCATTAGCTTCACACTGACCTTTTCAAAAGCCCAGTTGGGAGTGAGCTTAATGCAATTAGCGGGTTATCTGTGGTGAATCGGAGGTGTCCGCTCACTTCCTGTTACCGTATGGTCTGACAGGAGGGAGGGATGTGCTTTCCGCGGAGGGAGAGACGGGCAGATGCACCGTCAGAAGAAGCACCCTGGTCTTTTGTTACACTTTAGCTGCCCTGCCCGGGGGTTTATTATCTGCCTCTGCTAAAAATTTTTTTAAAAAAAAGCAGCTTCCGAGTGCAGCCAAATGAAACTTTTTTACAATTTTTGGCAAAGTTGTTCCGAGCACTTCTGTTGAAGAAGTTTTACCAAAAAAAACCAAAATGAGATAACAGTAGGGGGAAACAAAGTAGTGACCTCTGGCATCAAGGCACAAGCAAGTGTATTTAATGTTCGGGGCCGCCCCTGCCTTTGTGTGGAAGCCAGTGGTTCAATGAAAGGCGGCAGGAGGGGTCACTTCTGGCATCTGCTGCTCCCCTGCACCACTCATCTGTCCATCTGTGTACGCTGCTGCCCTTCTGTCCACTCACACACACACACACACACAAGTACAAAGACACACACCTTCACATCGCGTGTAAAGGCTCATGCACTGTAAGACATCATGTTTTTATTCTGCGCGGCGAAAGCACCACCTTTGCTCTGGCCTGTGTTCTTGGCCGGAGAAAGGTGTCAAGCTTTATTACGGGAGGGAAGTGCAGTATCTGCGAACCATAATGGTGGGAACTAGAGGAAACCAGAGAAGGAGGGACCCCTCTAGAGGCAAAGAGAAAAAGAAAAAAAAAAATAACACTGCGAGGAGAGAAACAGTCAGTGAAAAATAAATAAGTTGTTGCTGGGTTTTATCAGTAGCAGTTTAAAAAGTCAGGCCTTGGCAGCGTGCAGACTCCTTTTTTCCCTCTTCCCTTTTCCACATTTGAATTGCGTCCATTCAACAAATCAAAGCAGGAGATCTAAGCCCTCACAATAAATTTTCTAATGCTCCTAAATGCCCGTTAAACAAATTTCTGCTCGCTTAGAGGTCCTCGCTGTCGGAGAGATCAGCGTGATTTATGCCTTTCCTGTCGCTGATGAGGACATCACTGATAACGCAGAGGTTAAGTATGAGGAACATTTATGTCTCCATACGTGCCAAGACTTTTTTGGGGGTTTTTTTCTTTTTTTTTTCTATCTTGGAGAGGCTCCCGGGCTTTCCACTCGGAGCAACACCTTGTAGATCTTCAGTTATGCAGCCTTACGGATCTCTGAAGAGGAGCCTCCACGCACAGATGTGGGGTGTCAGGACTATTTGTGTCTTCTGATGAAAAGGAGCCGTCTCTTTGCCAATTTCGGCTTGCTTAGACTAATATATTAGAGCCGGGTTTCAAATAAACACAACTTTTCCTTTCTTTTTTCTTTTTTTTTTTTTTCTGCTCTCTCTGCCTCAGCCGCGGACCGGAGGGACAATAAGCTGGTTGTGATGAAGAACTTTATAGGAACATTTAACTTGGGAGTGAGGGATTGAAGCGGGTAAACAAAGCATTCCTTTCCCTTTCATCACCATTTAACTGTTCCCCTAACATTCAGTCTCACCTCCAGGCCAGTGCCCACCAGACCGAGGAACTTGTCAAATAAATATAAATCAAAAAGCAAAAGGTTTATCCCACGAGGTTGCATAAAGTTGCTCAGAAATCTAGACCTGATTGTGCAACGTTACGGTATTTCTAATCCGGAATCAGCTGCAAGGACTCAGGCCGGCGCATCCCCATAATGCAAGGCAGCGGGGATAGCGTGGCTGCTGGTAGCACCCCGGCGATCCAGACATCTACCCTGGAGGGGCCATTTGGTTATACTCAGGGGAATGGTTGTTGTGTCAGTCATTTGCGGCGGCCGCTAAAGAGTGCACTTAGCATCCTCTGTTTCCCCCTAGCAAACATGTGGGGAGTGACATGATACTGTACAAGAGCCTGGACAACATATAACATTTCAAAGCAATTTCCTAATTGTTTCCAGGCCAAGGTCGATAGCCTATATGGAAGCAATCCCTTCTTTCAAACTTTTTTTTTTCATCCGTAGATTGGGAGACATTAAAGTGTTAAGTAAACTTGACCCAGGCAGGGCTAATTCATTGGGAAATAGCTGGGGTTTCGTGCATCCAGTGCCATATCAGTGACAGTCGGTCGGCGGGCTTCCTTCTGCTCGGATGGTCACCATATGGTTCCATGCCAACCGGTCGCTGCGTAATGACATTTGCTGTCTGCGATGGGAGAGTGTTAACAAAGGGGAAGAATAGATTAGCCGGCATACCTGAAGGCAAAGGTGCATGTGCTCCATATGTGCATCTTAACAGGGGATTATGTTGATTTTGATTTTTCTTTAAAAGGTGCATCATGTAACCTTGTGGGGTTTTTTACAGGCCTGAAAACAAACAATGAGGCCGGAGTTTGCAAGAGGTATAGTGAGTTTTCTGTGCACTTTAAAGCCATATTGGTCAACATTGGTGTTTGTTATGAGTTACTGTGAAGAACAAAAAAAGCACATCTAGATATCCTACAATTTTGTTGCTAAAAAGTGACATGGTGCACCTTTAATTTAAGCTTAGAAAGCCTCTTTGATTACATGGAATAGTCTAAAAGTGCCAAACTATAGTATTTTTATTCTTATGTGAAGTCTTCTTTATACTTTGTATGATCTCGAACCTTGTCTTTCCAGGCTGTGTGTGCAATATACGCATATTTTAAGTGCCTCTCCGCTCAAAAACATGTTTTTCTTCTCGTTCCTAAAGATAAATGTTAGAGCTTCACTCTGTGGAATGATGTATGAGCACCGTTTGACACCAGAGGGCTGTTCTCACATCCATTCCTCAAATTGGGAAATGTCTCTGTGCTTGCTGGAAATCTGATTTTAAAGGAGAAGTTCACCCAAAAATGAAAATTCTGTCATTGCTCGGCCCCCGTGCCGACGGAAAGTCAGGTGAATTGTTGTGGTCCACAAACAATTTTTAGGAGCTTCACAGCAAAGCAGTGTTGCAGCATTCTCCTAAGGTAGATTCTTCTCTCTGGACCCAGAGATCTCAAATTGACCGGCTGTAAGGAGCCATTTTAGGTTGTTGTTCTCTTCACTTGTTCTTCACGTTCTGAAACAAGTCTCCATCTACTTGAACTATTTAGGGGAACGCTGCAACACTGTTTTGCCGTGAACCTCCAGAAATGTTTTACAGACCACCAAACTTCATCCAACTCTCTATCAGCACAGAAACGAGTAGATAACAACTGGATTTTCATTCATTGAGCAAATGTCTCCTTTAAGAGGTGGGCCTACCAGCGTGATTTGTGACATCACAAAAAGTTTGTAAGCCGCTCTGGTTCAATATTCAGTTTCACAAGTGCGTTGTGGACTCTTGAAGCCTCTGGTGCACATACATTGAGAACTGACTTTACAGTGAAGTAGGAGACATCTTGTGTCAAGCAGTTAAACTTGTGAAATGATAAATATTTTGATCTTCATATGTTCTGGACTTTTTAATGAGGGAGAGGGAAAAGGTGAAATTTAAAACATGTGAATGTGGTAATTTTACTTTTATCCTGAAAAAATCACACAGACTCACACATACATGTTATGTGTGCCTTAACATGTGTGTGGAGGAGATCTTTAAAGGGTACCTCTAACAAAAGTACATATTACTGTGCGTTTACAGGTCTTGGAGAGTAGTACAGCATTATGTAAAAAAAAAAGTATTAAAAACCATTTTGTGATTCCCAGAAAGCTGATATAATTTGATAAATAACCTCCAGTGTCACTCAGTGGCTAAATTGCATTGTGGGTAATGAAGTGTTGTACTCACTTTTGGGAGTCATTTTGGTCTTAGCAGAACCAGAAATATCAACATTTTTTCCACATTCTTCTTTCTTTTCATAATCTGGTGCCTACATTACCCACAATGCAATTTAGACACTAACTGGAGGAAATGTATCAGATTATATACAGCTTCCTCCAGACCCACAAAATACTTCTAAGTATTCTTTTTCACCCATGCCACAGTGCACCCAAAAACCTGAACTAAACACACTTCATGTATAAAATTGGTGGAGTCGCCCTTTAATCATCCAGAAAGGAAAAAACATAATATTTTTAAGCATGCATGGCTGTAGGTGTGAGAATTAGACCATCGGAAGATATTCAGGCCCTACGTGCTTTTAAAAAAATCCCAATAACATCATTACTTATTTCACTTCCAAGCTTTTATTTTAGAAAAATAATAAATCATTGACCCCTCATTAAGGAACGCCCCGCAGTGTGTGCGTGGATTTTTGTGGGTTTTTTTAGGGAAACCAGACTCAAACTTGAAAACGCTTAAAGGTGCAATATGTAACTCTTTTTTAAAAGCATAGTCATGTATTCTTGAGCTGTGGGGCCGATCGTCTTGTTTTCACCCCATCGTCACTCGAAATACTGCCTGTTTTACTCAAATGTCTCCATCTGAAACTCACGGCTGTTCTTGCAAACCGCTCTTCCTTACATCAACAGACCCTCTTTGCTTACGGCCCCTTTAAAAACTTGCACAGCGCTCCTTTAAAATGAATGACATGGATGCAGAAGAGGTTTAATTAATCATCAGAAGTAGCAGACTTTGTTTTGAATTTTATTTGTACAGTAATGGTGTGGAATATTATCCAGTAATATATGTATATAAATGATCTTATATATCATTGTAAAAGCTCTTTACACTCTAACTGAATGCACCTCAAAACTCAGATCCTATATGCAATTATGAGGTAGACATTAATAATGGTATTTTCCACCCTCTGCAAACACAAAAAAAAATATCGAATACACCTTAAATTACTCTTATCAATGTAAGAAATATATGATTATCATGGAACTCTGTACATCACAAATAATAAAATAATTATAGAATAGAAATTATACCGATTTGAGTGCATTTTGTATATTTACAAAGAAATGCCGTTTTCTCATTTCTTCATTCGTTGCACTTTGTAAAGTTTTTCAACTGTACAAATATTTACAGCTCAAGGGAAAACAAAAAACCAACAGCAGTGCATTCAAAGCTAATGTGCATTTAAATATCGTCTCGTCGTTTCGCGAGTCTTTTTGTCGAACACGTCCGTCCTCAGAGACTCTCCGCTGACCGCACGCACGTCCCGGGCGCAGACCAAGTCAGTCAGTTGTGGAAGTGCATTTCGTAAAGATGCAGACTTTTGAGCAAAAAAAGTTCGCTTCAGTTATGTGTGCTTTCATTTATGTCTTTTTTGTTTGTCTGTTTGTGTTTCTACAACAGGGCCCCAGCCAGGCACAAGTCTGGTTTTGTGTCCTTTCTGTTCAAACAGGCGGCGCGTCGGTCGCCTCTCCTCTGGTCTCCAGTAAGGCAAAACAAAAAAAAATCTCTTGAAGGCATTCCCACCACCATCTTATCTCGTCTCCTCGGACCAGATTCTCTCAGTGTGTGTGTGTGTGTGTGTGTGGCAGATTAGACATCCCCCCCCTCCCTTTTTTTTTT
>CAEMYA010000014.1:4432170-4451447 GCA_903131615.1 Diplodus sargus | reverse complement strand
AACACCGACACACATTTCACTGAACTTAAATTTTGAATAAAAGTCGATGCACAGTTGAAATAACCGCAGCTGCCCCCCCCTCCCAACTTTGCAGGCGGACGAGTCTCCGATTGAAGCAGCCGGCTCTGGTCTGGTCTCGGGGATGGATATTTTTTGCAGCGCGCACTCCGCGTCCGAGAGCTGAGTGCTCGGGGAGTTTTTTTTCATGCAGGAGGGGAAGGCAAACAAAGATAGCTTTTATTTCTCCTGCAAAGATTAACTCGGCTTATGTCCCCCGTGTGCGTGTGTGTGTGTGTGTGTGTGTGTGGGATGTGTTTGTGTTTATCAGATTGTGTTTGTCCTCGCGGGCTGGTCGAATCACTTGGTTACACATGTTAACTGACCCAAACACCTGCTTCTCACACCGACCCGCTCCGCTCCGCGCCGCCGTGGCCCCCACAGCTCCCCTTTGTCGGCAACAAGCGGGCCAAACCGGGCACCATAATGGCCTGAACCCTTCTAATGTGTGTTGGATGTTTTCTATTATTATTATTTTTTTTAATAATATAACATTTGCGATTTGAATAATTGGGTTTATGTTTTAACATTGTCCGCGTTTGGAGATGAATGAACAAAAAAAGAAGTCCTAAATGAATCAACCGCTGAGTGCTAGAGAGAGAGAGAGAGGGAGAGAGAGAGAGAGAGAGAGAGAGAGAGAGGTTTGCTGTGTTTTCACGTGGTGGTTGGGAGCAGAATAGTCCGCAGCCTGCGCTGACAGTGATTTACAGCCTTCATTTAGAGAGCGCCTTAATTAGTGTTTTACTGTCGTGTAACCCTGAGGTTAATTTAACTGTAATATAACTTAATACTCGGAGGAGGAGAAAAAAAAAAAGTTGCATGTTTCCAGCGGCTGTGCGCCAAAAGCAACCCACGAAAACCGCTCGCGAACAAACACATAATCCTGCAGCTTTCATGACATTTCAAGGCACAACGCTTATTCCTGTGGTTTATTTATATTCAGTGCGCGTAAAAGTGCATTCGCGTGGGTTTTTTAGTTTGTTTTTTTCGCGTGCGTAAAAAGTAGTTTTTCTGCAGTTTTTTTTAAAGCCACTTTTCATTAACTCCTATGCAAGAGAGAAGAATATTAGAGCAGTCAGTTGAAGGAAGAAAAAAAAAACAGTGCCACAGAATTATGCAAGACCGAGCTGGTGGAGCTGGCAAGCGGACTGAAACCAACCTGTTCCTCTGTCCACAAAACTCGTTATGGTGTTGGCGGATTTAGAGGAGCGGAAAAAGCTCGCGTTTAGTCCAAGCTTCTCTGCAGCCGAGTATGTCCTGTATATGGAGAGCATGTATTCATGCGGCACAATAGCGTCCTTTAGCTCGTCTTTGTGGTGGCCCGCGGTGGGATGCGAGGACGCGAAAATGTCTTTTAGGAATTTGGATGACCTGTGTCCGTCCTGATGAGAGATCCTGGCTCCCCTGCTTCTCCTCGGCGCAGAGGGAGAGATGATAGCAGCAGACTGGAAACACGGTATATTCCCAAGGAAAACAAGCAGCAGGCCCAGGTATAGCGTTACGAGTCGGGATGCGTCCATGGCTGGAGGAGTCACCGGGAGATGTGAAGAAACTCTCTTGCTGTTTTTTTTTTCTTCTTCTTCTTCTTTTTTTTTCCCGCTCAGTCGGAGTCGGATTCGGGGGGCAGCCGGAGTCGGAGATGGTGTGCGCGTCAGGGTCGGAGAGCTGCTACTTTTGCGCTCCCCGGTCGCACCAGAAGAAGTGCGTTTTGCGCTCTGGACTCCACACAAGAGCGGAGACTGTTGGGCCGAGAGAAACACGCCCACATGGTCGCTCAGTGCAGGGCTTCCCAAACAATTTCATGTCAAAGACCTCCGAGCAGAAGCACACTATAGAGGCAACCAACGGACCGCCACAAGACACAGACACCAGAGTCCTTGTGGGGAAGTTTTAGTTGGTGGTGGTTTGCCGGACCGTCAACAGCGTCCGTAGAGAACAAGGCGTTACTTTGCAACTGACGTACTGAAGTTTATCAGTGAATTAAATCACAATGAAATGAAACTATTGTCAATTTTGCTCCTTCGTCTGTTACTTTTTTAGATGTTGGTCAAGTTTTCATGGAAACTAAAACAGAGACATAGTCCTCCTTATCACAGAGTCTCTGAGAGCCGGAAAGCTTCCAAGGACATGTCAGATGAGATTAGATTAGATTTTACACAGAGATAGTCTGAAGACGCTGTGTGGGAAGCTGATCATAAATGTTGTTTTGTTTTTTTTAAGAAACGCCATGAATTTTCCAGTTTCACACGCTTTTTGGTGAAGTTTTTTTTTTCTAATCGTGAGGAATAAAATCGTAATAAAAGGAGGATGATATTCAACATTTGATTCAGTGTTGAGCTGGATGATATTTGAATAATCAGCTCTTCCAAAAACAGGAACGTGGTCAAATAAGATGAAGGCAGAGGTGTCGTGCATTTAAATGGTGTGCGTGTGTGTGTGTGTGTGTGTGTGTGTGTGTGTGTCAGAGTAAACCCAAAACATTCAGGGAGCCGTTCAACTGCACCAAACACATTTTGAATAACACCAGTGACCTCTAGTGGTCGGCGCTTCTTATTACAACCCAGTCACTGCTGTATAGAAATGAGGACAAATGCTGCATTCACGTCATCTGGGAAAATCAGGCCATGTAACACCTTATTTAACAGTTCACACTGCACTGCACGTCTTTGTTTAAACTGATCTTAAAGAAAGGTTTCAGTCCTGATCAGCTTTCAGGGGTAGATGGGGGGGGGGAAGCCTTATCTCCTTGTTACCTGAATGCATCATCAGATCATCATCAGGCTGTGTCTGGATCACCAGAACGATACATGTGCCACCATAACCAGATTAAAGCAACATTATGCAAGTTTTTTTTACCTGAAAATAGCAATACTTCAAAGTAGTGTTGATGGTACAGTGTCCTGTAACAGGGTGGATGGTGTCTCTGCCTCCAGCACTCCATCACTTGTTTCTGCTCTATGTAACTCCAGTGAGACGGTAGGATCACAGCGTTACTTACGTAGGTCATAGCATTTTTTTCAAGATGCAATTTTTCAAGACATAACATTGTTATGAAGTAAATAGCTTTGTTTGTAATTAGCGCCTACATTACATCTTACTAATTCGCTATGGGACCAGGGATTTGTATTTAAGCTATTTGTAGGCCTTTGTATAAACTGTTGGGGGGAGTGGGGGGATTGCGCAAACTTCTTTCCAATTTCAACATAATGTTGCTTTAAAGTGGGCAAATGTATTTATAGGTTTGTATTGTGTCATGCTGTGTTAAGGAGGTGATTAGGATGGAGCGATAGGTCGGCATATGAAAATAATGATTCTTTAAAGGAGCTAAAGCTCGCCATACACATATGAAATGAATATTGTTTCAAGAGTTAGGTATTAACCATATTGCAGTCTTTATCCATGTGTTGACATTATTCTTTTCTGATCCCGTCCTGTAGAATGACCTCAAGGTCAACATATCTGCCGTATTAATTTCAATTTATACGGAATTAAGGCACAATAATGTCGTGGGAGAAAACATTTAAAAGTTGATTTGCACCGAAAACAAGAACAGACAGACGTGTCTTTTTTGTTTTGTCTAATTGAGCCTGTTTGCTTGTGAGTTATGATAAATGGAGAGAAAAATTTGGATTACTGGTCAGGAGGTAAGGAGCGTCTGAATGGCACAGCACAACTCACTGCAGTGATCCTGAGGTGATTCACGTCACAGTGATGGTGGGTTTACTGTCAAGCCATTCATTTTTTATCACTGTGTGACATCATGCGCTCATTCCAGCAGAGGGCCTCAGCGATAAGAAGACTAACTGCTTCCCATAAGTCACATGCTTTCACTTGGATCCAGTACCACCCAGTGTCAGGAGCGTCCTCCCCACCCAAACCCGACACACTCGTAATGATGAGCACCTGTGCGCACCAGGCACGACACAGCATGGACACACGACCTATAAGTTATTTCCTGACAACATTTGAGTCCTCTGGGTTGCAAAAGCTGCGCTGGGTGTCTCTATATAGCTGATTCAGTGGCTGGTGCTCAGGCAAACATGATGATGTTTTTTTTACATGTCAGAACCTGCATATGGAACTATACAAATTGGGACATGAGCAGCGCCGACCTCGCCGATTTCAGCACCATGGAGAGCAAACTCGCTCATACAGTGAGAGGAAGTCAGCGCGCTGTATTCGGCGTCATGCACGCACGCACGCACGCACACACACACACACACACACACACACACACACACACACACCTCCTGCGTGCGTTAAACATATTCTAGGCCGACGTGTCATGTCGTGCATTTCAGCCGGCGCCGACACGGCCTTGAGGAAATATCACATCCCACAAATCCATGCGAGAAGTGTGAGGCATCCTTTATGGAGAATTTTCTTCCGATTCTGAATAAAAATGCTCAAATTGAACACGTGTTTTGGCGATGAGCACGCACTCGCGGTTTTGCATGAATAATGCATCGAGGAATATTCCATGTGTCGAGTGGAAAGGCGCGCTTGAGCAGAAGGACAACACTCAGTCGAAAGTCTGACATCACCGGCCCATGTAGCCTACATGTTATACACCAGGCCGCCTGCAGCTTATGGCTCCATATGATGGAGGGCAGTCAACGGTTAAGTCATGCCTCATGCGTTATGTAACACACTTGGGGGGGGGACGGTAGTCATACTGGGTGTGCGCTGTCAGTGGTTTCGCGTCTTGTCCAATCGTGTGTGTCCTCGGCTCGGCGTGCGCGCAGCTCTCTCTCCTCCACAGCAGAGCGGAGGCTGGCACCGGCAGAGCACCACCAACACCACCAGCACCAGCAGCAGCAGCAGCAGCGGAACGACCCTTTGTGCTTCACCGCCTGACGCGCATCCTTCTGAGGGGGACCACCATCACACATCCAGGCAAGACCCTCATTTGTTGTCCTTTTATTTAAAAAAAAAAAAAAAGATAATACTGTCAGGATGGGAGCAGGTGATGCTGAGGAGGAGATGTTTACAAGTTCAGCAGCCAGTCTTTTGTCAAGTCATGCCTTATCGTCAATGTTTTGGGGGGGTTTTTTGGTGGGTGATACTGGGTGAGACGTGGGCACGTTAGGTCTGAAGCTGTGTGTTTACATCCCATCTGGTTACACGTCTTCATTCTGGGGGGGGACATCCCCCAGCAGCTGTGGGGGCGGCACATGAAACAAAAACAAACCCCTCCATCCCTGGATACTGCTGTATAAAATATGAATCAAACAGATCTGGAGGCAGTGCGGGAGAGAAAGTGCTGTTGTTGTCTGGGGGTGTAGGGGCAGGGAGATCTCCAAAGCCTTTAGAAAATCATGAAAAACGGCTCTGAAGTGAGGTGTGGAAAACAAAGGGAGGCATGTGGAGATGTAAACACATGAGGGAGGGAGAGAGGGAGGGAGGGAGGGAAGGAGGGCATCTTGAAGGAGCAGTGCTTCCATTTAATGGCTGACATTCTCAAAACTTGTTTCATCCACTTTATAATGAGAGTTTTAAGCATTTGAAAAGGTTTTTTAGCACATTAAAGGAACCATATGGTGCTTTAATACAGAGGATGATTCTATTGGGGCTTCACATATCCGTCAGCTGTGTTATTCTCTGTTGTATGAGCCTATTAAACATCTCAAACAGCAACAGGGGACATTTTTCTGAAGGCTGGAATTGGTTTGAATATGCTTTATTTTCACTGGAAGGATTACTGAAAGAAAAGTAATGACATCATGCAATGATGTTGATGCTGATGATGCAGTGTGTTTAAAGGTCGACGAGCTTAGGACAAGTGTTGCGTATGACGCGCGACCCTGAATTTAATCTTTCCGTTTCGGAGTACAATTATTATCTGCATGGCATAATAAAAAAAAAAAAGCACGGAGTGTTTGGACGGATGGAATATCAATTTCAGTGTTTCTCAAGGTATGATATTTTGTGAAATTATTATGAAGTGCCAGCGGCGGACTCAGGATGTCTGAGGGGCAGGGGCGAAAAAGTAAAAAGGCACCAGCTGGATGCACTGGGGCACCCTAAATGGCACCCCACCACCTTTTTGACCACTGGAAGGGGCACCCTAGAAATTAATAAAAGTGTCTTATTTTCTGAAAGGATTATCGGGCCATAAGCACATCGTCGCAACTCTACGTACAACAGTCAATTAGGAGTTCATCAAGCTTCTCCATCACTGAAATGACACAACTTGAGATCTCATTAACAATCACGTCAACAGAGCAAATGGACTGAGTGCATCCCAGGCTCCGTATGAAATTAGAATAAACAGCTTGACATCAACATGAGAGAGCACATAGACCGGGCTGGGTGGATTAAGGGAATTTATTATTCACGCCCACGCCATGCTGTTTTCGACCATCTGGATAAGAGAAATAGCTCCAGTGGAGGCTTACAGACTTGTTTACCAGTCACATTATCTCCCTCCCTCTGACAGCTTCATCAGTCACCCCCTCCCGTACGTCTACTTCCTGAATCAAGTCTCCCTCATGTTGCGAGTGACTGGCTTACGCTGCTAGTTTGGCAGTTGGCCATGCTTAAGAGAGCTGAAAATCCTGTGTTTGCAACTTAGGTAATGCTTAGCCTGTCGCTCAGCAGGTAACCAATCAACGCTGTCTGGAGTCAAGCAAGGGATGCGGTGGCGGAGGAGCAAATGTAGCTGTATCAAAACGCCTCACGGGGTTGGTGTCATGCAGCGTTGGGTTCATTGTGATCACTAGTGAAGGAAGATAGTGTTGCACTGGAATAAACAACATGAGATGATGGACAACACTGTCTGAATGGTTCGGCTAATATGTGCAATATATAATAATTTGTGTTGACAACATCAGAGAATAAACACAAATTATCAACAGAATGTGAAGAAATAACAGTTTTGACGTTATGACGTCTACGTATTGTTGCGCTGATATCAACTGAAGCTAGCATGCTAACCAGCTAGCCCAGGTCCGCCACGGTCCAATAAGGCTAATGTGCTCGCGGTGTAAACACCAGCACTCCCCCACTGCTCTGAGGTCCCAGTCCAGAGCGCTAGTTGAACGGCTAACTGAGCTAACTACGTAATGGCAGCTACATTTAGCAGCAGTTAGCGGTTACTCTGGTCATATGGCGCCCCCTATTGGTTAGGGTATGGATTCTTACATATAGTCTGCATTACAGTAAGGTTGTGACATTTCTTAACCTACCAGACTGTTGTGCTTGTTGTAAATCTTGCTTTTTACCCAGTTAGTCGTCATATCGGCATTACTGATGATTATTTACAAAAAAAAATCTCATTGCTCTCTATTTTGTATTTAGTGCTTAGTCATTCCTACAATATCGTTGCAATATCGATATTGTTTCTCAGGAGATTTTAAGAATATTTATTCAATGTCAAAACTGTGGCACTACAATGCAGTTGAGTTGAGTTAAATATTAGCATATTTGATAAAATTAGCAAAACTTAACATGTTTTATTTCTTAAGAATATGGCAATGACATGATGCATTAAGCCTAAAAGTATCCTGATGTTATTTTAAGGATATATCACGCAGCACATTAATTTTTAAAAAAAAGGTACTTCCTCTCCACAAAACTTTTACACAGTCTCTCCTGTTAACCACACCCTGTTTATGAATTATTTATCACCCTATTCCTTTTGTCCCAGTTCTTATTTCTTTTTTAGCTCCGTTATTCTACATTAATCATTAAAGGGTTGTCAGAGGATATTTTTAAACATCCATCATCTCGACTTTATGGCTCACACATTTGTAGTCGCCTCTTTGTTTTCTTTGGTTCAGATTGACAAGAATTGATCCATTTCACTTCTCATAAGAAAATCTGTTAAAAAGCCCACAATATACGCAATATATCATAATCATATTCTACAAACAGCTGGGTTGTAAGTCAGTAATATATATATATTATACTGAAGCCTCCTGAGTTCTCATTCACTGACTCAAGGACAGAACATTCATTCAGGCTGAGAGAAACACTACGCAGCTGAATGGCGAACACCCCCACACCACCTCGGCACATTCTCCCAGTGAAGGACGGCGTCTAAGGATGAGCAGCAGAAGCCGACACTCTGTGCAGATTTACACATAATTGGTCCCATCTAGCTGGAGTTGTTCATGCAGCGTTTTTTCCCTCCGTCGCTAAGACTGTTGCTAGGGCACGGCTCCGGTTGCTCTGCCCTGCTTGGTGCCAGGCAGGCTGCCCATCCCCTTCACTATGATAACACAGTGGATGCCTGACAATGAAAGTGAAACTGAAGGCAAGGTGGTGAAGGCCACCGAGAACGGAAAGAAAATCTATTTCTGTGCCCGATGAAAGGAGGTGGATTTGTTTCCCACAACTCTCTGCTCTATTTTTGCAATCCTCTTTGGGATTTGGAGGTTTGAAGAAAGAGGCTTTTTTGACTAGTCTGGGCAGCTAATACAGGGAGTGCAGCTTATATTAGGTCATGTAGTGGTGATATCGTTCTGTTGTCGAAGGCGGATTGTTCGGGAAGAATCAAACAGCAGGCCTATGTGCGCACAATCAAGGAACAGACAGGATTAGATATACAGATATGAACAAGGACAACAAAAGATGAACAAATAAAGGTCAAGAATGATGAAGAACAAAGTGAGGAATGTATTTGAGGCAAGTTAAAGGTGTATGCATATAAAAATCAACATAAAAGTCCTTATACAAGTCCATGTATTCAAATGATCAGAGCAACACTGACATCCAGGGAAAACTAAAAACTAAAAAAGATAACAGCTGGATGAAGCGAGCGGAGACGGGTTCAGATTCACCGATGTGACAGCAGCTCACAGGCCTTGGGGTCAATTACGTCATTCTCAGCGCAAAAAAAAAAAAAAGGAAAAACATGTATGCGCTTACGCAACTGCCCCCCTCAGGGAACGACTCAGAGAGGAAATCAACAGGCGAGAGGAAGTGAAGTGATTGTATAAAGTTTATTCAAGCGTGCGAGAATTTCTGCATTATTTAGCTTTTAAAGCATCAATAAATGATCCTCCTTGTCTAAATGTGCACGTACAAACCGCAAAACTTCAGCGTTACACAACAGTTGATTTCTACTTTGGTGTCCACTTTTAGAATAACGCTCCGTTGTCTCCATCACATCTCAATGATGGGAGCACTTTGCAGCTTTTGGCAGGCAGCCCAGCAGTCTTGGCTTAGACGGTTGATAAGGAGAGGCGGTGAGGTTTTGCTTAGCAGAGTGATTTACTGAAGTCTGACACCTTTCATCTTTTCCTGCGCTTCCATCTGATCATCTTAATCTGGGATGACTTTGATGAAAAACCGGAATATGAAAAGAGCGACGGCAGTCTTTATTCTTCGTAGCTGTATCTGCGCGCACTCTCACAACTCTCGACTCTTTTGAAATCACAAGCAGACGAGTTAACTGAGTTATTTTAAATCTGTCCCTTTCATAGGTATTCTTTTATCTATTTTACTGTTTATAGCCATGCTGGTAGCTTTGTAACATCTGTCTGTTGGCTGGCCTGCGACTTCAGGCCAGACTGAAAAATCATTATTAGATGAATTGCAGTGAAATTTCGTATAGACATCAAAGTCCCCAGAGGATGAACCCGAAAGACTGATCCCCTTCTCCTCCAGCTGCACCATGAAGTTGAATTTTGTGATTTAGAGTAGAATATTGTGGCCACGTTTAAATGGACTGGAATGAAATTTGATTTAGATATTCAAGGTCCCTTTAGGATACATTCTAATAACATCGGTGATCCTCTGACTTTTCCTGTAGCACCACCAGCAGGTCAAAGTTTTTATTGATTCAATGATGACTTTGCTGATAACCCCAACTTCTCCTCCAGTGGCACCAGGAGAAATTTGTGAATCAGAGTAAAATATCATGGCAACTTCTGAATGGATCGCTGTGAAAATTAACTTTAGGTATTCAAAGTGAAACCATTGAGGATACATTCCTATAACATCAGTGATTCTCTGGCTTTTCCAGGTCACTTATTCAACAATATATCTCAACAAGTACTGGATAAACATTTGTACAGACATTCATGGTTCCCAGACGATGCATCCCTATGATTTTGGTGTTCCCCCTGACTTTTCCTCTATCAACAATATGAATTTGACTTTAGTGATTCTGCCAGCCTGTGCTGTACTTGCTGATTGGCAAATGTTTGCATGCTAATATGCTAATCAAACATGTTGAACATATACCTGGCTAACATAAACATACTACCGTTGTCACTGTGAGCATGCTGACGTTAGCATTTAAATCAGAACAGTTGCTATGCTTAAGCCGCCAGCATTGCCATAAACCAAGGGTGCCAAGGCGTTTTCACTTGCAGGGCAAAAGTATAACTTCATGGCGTGCCACAAGCCAAAAGTAATGACCTATTGCACTGTATTCTTAAGATTATATTATACTATGACCAATAATACATAACTCAGGATCCAACATTTTTAAGCTGCATTTAGGCTAAGTCACAAAAAATGTAATGGTGAAAATCAATTTTTATTACATGAAAATATTGACAAGCTGAATTTGGCCCACAAGCCTTTTTGAGCAACCCTGCCCATTCTCTGTACCTGTTTTATTCATTTGCCTCCATGTCATTGTTTAAGGACTTTACACAATCGGATTCTAAAATGTTATTTTTGGTGGTGACGCATAGAAATTTGTTTCGTAAGGTCATAAATTCAGTGTGTGACGGTCATGGCTGGCTCTGGGCTTATAGTGCCATCTGTACCAGGCAGGAAGTGTGTGTGTGTGTGTGTGTGTGTGTGTGCGCAGTGGGTGGGATTTAGTGGCGCAACGGGGTTCACACAGAGGGCCCTTGTTAGTACAGGGTTTGAATGCCACGTCAGAACGCTGCCACATAAACAGTCCCCAGGAAAAAAATGACTCACCTGAGTTTTCTCCTCTTTTTCACTCATCAGGGGAAAACGCTACGTGAAGCACAATGGGACCGTTCCAAGAATACGAGGTGAGTCTTGTTATTGCCACTAGTGAAATATCTCTGCATGTTGAATCAGCAAGTTGAGCTGGGTGGCTACATCCCTGCCCGCAGCTCTGACAGATGTTGCCTTTGAACAGGAAAAGAAGTCACCGGAGAAAGGAAGCCCCCGCAGCCGCATCCCACGTCTGGTCCTCCATCCCTTCCGGCCAAAGGACAAAGGCTCGCCCCTGTCTGACTCACCTTTCTCCGAGGAGGAGGGGAAGGAGTGTGACATGAGCTCCGACCACTCCAAAAGGACCATCAGCACCAACAGCTTCTGCTCTGGTAAGACGTTCAGCTCCAGTCTGAGGACAGCTGGCTACAGATTTCAGGCTGTCAGGTGCATGATTGTGTCGTAGTGTTTATGATGGGTTGGTTTGCAGAAGTGTTCAGATC
Organism: Diplodus sargus; assembly: GCA_903131615.1. Lineage (NCBI taxonomy): Eukaryota > Metazoa > Chordata > Actinopteri > Spariformes > Sparidae > Diplodus > Diplodus sargus. Next base: position 4,440,021 of record CAEMYA010000014.1, on the reverse strand, counting down.
CTTCACTCGAGTAAAACTATCAATATCAAAGTGTGAAAATACTCAAGTAAAATTCCAGGCATTAAAACTGACTATAAAGAGTTTTTAACACATTACACTATCTCACTTTAATACTGATGCGTTCGTATGACCTACAGAAGCATAACAAGATCATCAGTGAGAAGACTGGCTGTTTCAAAATAAAACAAAAGATTCTCAGCAAGAGTTCCTATTACAACCAAATCAATTAGCTGGACCGAGGTGTATGAACAGCACTAAGAAACTTTGTTAAAAAAGAGAAGAAGAGAACATGAAGAACTGCAAAAGAATTGCATCAATAATACATTGCGTCTTTCTTTCACTCGCTGTCAAACAAATGCAAATGCTGGCAGGATCGAGATCGCGCAGTGCTCTTGTCCACAGGGGCCGCCGGACTCAACTAAAAATGAAAAGTTTCATGTAGCTGCTTCAAGTAAATGTAATAAAGTATTATCAGAAAGAAAAACAAGAACCAGTAATTTAACATTTTGTCACTTTGCATTAAAAGTGCGCCAGGTCACTTTCTGGTTACAAATGGAACAATTTTGGTCGGTTGTATATTCTTGAACTGTAGGACTGGTCTTTTTGCTCTCACCCGACCATAACTCATGACAGCTCTTGCAAACTGCTATTCCGTACATGAAGAGATCTGTCTCAGTTAACTTGCGAGTAGCATTTTAATGTTAGCTAATAAAGGTGGAGCTGATTTGACCAATTTTACACGATGATCATCATATAGTGTCACCTTGTTCTGGAAAATTCATAAAACTCTTTATGATCTTGTCACACTGATTTTATTTTAACTTTTAACAAATACAACTTTTAATGACAATGTCTTCGTAAAATTACGATTTTTGCAGACTTGTGCACCACACAGAATGTTAATCTACAAACTGACTGCCAAGTGTAGTAGGGTATATTAATTCCAATTGTACAAAGTTACAGCAAATGGAGAATATTCAAGTAAACCCAAGTACCTCCTCGAGCAATTTAATTACGTCTCACCACTGGATGATTTCTTTCTTTCTTTTTATCTCAGCATGCTGAATTATTCATCCTCGAAACCAGAAGTTCAGTTGTGTTTATTTCATACATAAATTGGCCCACTTAACAAACAGAGCAAATGAAAGGCAGAAACTACCCAGCACAGAATGTCTCTGGTGTGTGTACAGTAAGTGTGCATGTGTGTGTGTGTGTGTATTTGCACTGTGTAAACCACTTTATGAAAGTGACGAGCCACGGCGAACGCTGCCGTGCTTATCCGTCAGATAGCACCCGGGGCTGAACCTTGAGCTCTGACCGCCTGCTTGTGTTCGCTGCCTGCCCCACGCTGCCCGCCTGTTCTTGGCTATTACTGTCTGTGTGCCTGTTTACAATAGATGACACCGGCTGCCCATCTAGTCAGTCTGTGTCCCCCTCCAAAACCCCGTCAGGCTCCGAGCAGAGTGCCCACGGCTCGCCGGTACTCCCCGAGCGCAAGGCCAAAGTGAAGAGGGTGAGGGTGATGGCCGAGTGGAGCGGCGAACCACGGAGCACCCCGAGGCACAAGAGGGAGCAGAGGTCGGCCATGAAAGCCAGAGGTAAAGGAGAACACAGAGATAAAGATAAAAACGGGAAAGAAGTTGTGTTTTTTTTTTCCAGATGGAAGAGATTGAGGATCGACAACTAAAATATTCACCTCTGATGAAAATGTTGTGATTTGTGTGAGAATCAAACTTAACTTTACTCTTTGTACATGCACAGACCTTATACGGCACTCTGCATGTATATACTCATGCATGCCAGCGGCTCCCCAAAGACCAAAGTGCAATAACTGTGTGTTTGTCACATGTCAGCAGTCAGCAGATACCCTGTTAGGTTGACTGGAACAGACACTGACAGGGAAGCAGCTGCTTGCCAAAGGAGAATAACAATAACTGGAGTGAACCGTCATCTCTCCATCTGAGCTCTCTTTTCTTTTTTTCCACATATTCTTGAAACAGCACACTCCAGTCTTTAACTCCGAATTAAATGTCCTCTCTTTTAATCTGAGGAAAGAGCAAACTGCTTAATCATGACTCATCATGGGGGAGAGAGCTGATTGGTTGAGGCAAATGTTTGGGAGCTTAGCCAATTAGGCTGATTAGCAGGAGGTTACTACACTGATTGAATGTGCACAGACCCTCACTTGGCTCACCAAGAGGTGGAGGATCACTTAGTTTCGAACTGTTTTGTTTTACACGGTCATCACTGGACACATTAATATGGTTTTGTGTGATGGAGACAGATGCTGCTCAGGTATGACTTTTTAAAAATTAATTTAGCGTACAGTACAGTATTTAGCGACCTGTTTTTCTCCGCTCAAACAATGCAGTTTCATTTGAGCAAAGCAGATTGCGTTACACATAATAACTGGATGTTTATTGGCTAATTCTGACTGTTAATGGCATTTGTAATCACACGCTTTATCTGTATGCCCAGATGCAACTCACATTAGTCTGAAAGATGTAGATCATGGGGTGTGGCCCATCTAAAAGCTGTTCAGAATATCTGATTCCCACTGTGATATCTGGTTGGTCTCTCCATCAGGAACTTAATGGAAATCCTGCTTACAGAGATGGTAACATGATAGGCCTGCTTATGACCCTAACAGGCCTGAGTAGGGGAAGGTGCTTATTGCAACAGGACCTGAATGTTTTCCATGATAACACAGAAAGACAAATGGTGTGTATTTAAATTCATGTTGAGCTAAATGTTGATGTTCGAGGCTTAAAGCTAGACTTCTGAAACAGCAACCGCTGACGGTGAGTGAAAGCAGGAAATGGGGAACACGTTTCTTGGAGTTGTTACTACAATGTGTTGACTACTTGCTGTGTAGTAAATGGTGTGACACCAGCACAAGTAGTCAGCGAACTTGGCTCGGTGTGTCACGAAAGCTGCTTATGTAAGCTAATGTTTAGCTGACTTTAGCCTCCATAAACACCCAGTCATTCCAGACTAAGAGGTTTTAACAGCAACCATTTTATTATGAATTCAACTTTCTTATTGAACAACACTTTAATTTACAAAAGAGACTTCGATATATCACCTTTCAAAAGTCTTGGCCGATGGTCTGGCTTCAGGTATGCTAGTATGCTAACGCGGTGATGCTTCTCCCTGTAGGTAGCGAGGCAGACTTCAGCTCCTCCAGCAGCACAGGCAGCCTGAAGACCAGGGGGAACCTCAGTTCAGCTGGAAAGAAGGCTCCTTCGCGCAGGTACGACGTTCACATCTGTGGTCTGCTGGGGTCAAACTGTAACTCATTATTCTCCAAGTTCAGGGCGAATGTAGGAGATGGTGGCATCCTGGACTCAGTGCGCACATGTACTCTCTTTACAGCTGTGTGTCAAGTACAAAATGCGTCCTGACGTTACATTCTACGCCAATAGTTCCATCGTCCTCATGGTGCAAAAGCAATTTTAGTATTTGTTTCATGATATTATGCCCATGTTTTGCCTACCGTTTCAATGCTAAATTACGGAATTTAGGAAAAAAATAACTTTGGATAAAAAAAAATAACACTCCAAACATGTCCCCGAGTATTGACGCCATTGTGTCCATCAAATAATCATTACAGAAAGGGAGTGATAGTGGAGTTAAAATCTTTTCACCAAATTTGTTCTGTTTTTTTTTTCCCCCCAGCTTGTCTAATAACAAAATGGTTTTAATCTTCCACCATTTTGAAGCTTTTACATTTTAAACGGATGAACCTGTGAAATCTGTCAGAAGTAAAATAATTAAATTAAATTCAAAAAGATTGTCATACCTGCATGGTTGTTGTCCAACTCATAAGCTGGTGGTCCTCTCTGAATAGTTCTCTACTGATGGCCATTTTCAAGATCTTCGGTTCAGTCAGAACAGTTTTCCAAGGGAAAAGTGAGAAATGGAGTTGTCTGCAGCCCTTTACATTACCTCATGTTTATTAACGTGAAAACTTTTTTCTTCTTTTTAAGTCGTGTCCCCCACATCAGACCGCTCCCAGTGTTCAAACCAGCTGGGAGCCCCACAGCCAACCGCGATGCAGAGCTTTACGCTCCCTACAGGACTCCTCCCAGAGCTGCCTCCTCCTCCACCACCAACAGCAGCAGCTGCAACTCCAGTCCCACCTCCAGGTACAAAAACATGGCTTTCATAGCATGCATAATTGATAATCGCCGAACACAGACTGTGGTTTCATAAACTACTTGTTCATGATGAGTTGTGTGCTCTCCTGGTCATCTCTAACCACGTTTCTCCACCATGAGTCATTATAAATCCAACCTTCCTTGCTTGAGGCAGGTCTGTTTTGGAGACTTGAGAGATTTGGACTGCAGCTCAGGCAGTGTGCAGCATAACGATGAGTGAGTGGGTGGCTGGATTAAGCGCAGACTATTTTGTGCAATTTCCTCTCTTGCGCCCGCCTGGGATTATACCGGTCATGATTTGGCTGTAGTTGGGATTACTGAAGGTTTTAATATAGCAAATGTCTGAATATGCTTCCCAGACAGTGACCCTACAGACGGCAGCCGACTTGTAACTGGATTAGAGTGAGCGCACCGCGGTTTGGAGGAGAGAACGGGGTCATAAATATTTCAGAATGGCAGTATTGATGTGTTGAGCTGAGGAGCCTGAAGCTCAAAAGTGTTTGGGACCACCGTGAATTTTTGACATAGCGCTCCGGGCTCCGTATGACTTGGAAGGTTTTCTCGGGCTTTATGGTTGTTGGCAGCTCCGCTCTGCATAAGGTTTGACCTAAAAATCTTCCCTCAGCAGTATCACTGACAAACCCTCTACCCACAGGCTCGTGAGTTTTTATACAGTAGTAGAATGCGCCCTCTTTATCTCGTGTTAACAGCTTCCATGAATGCACTATATCACCCTCTGAGTTTGTCACTTTAAGACTTCTCCTCTGCCTGGCTAAGTGTCATGTGACATCTTTCCCTCTCTCGTGCTGCCTTCTGCTGGGCTGTTTCTATTTCTGGCTGGATGCAGAGCGCTTGCATCAAAGCCTCGAGTATTCCAGGTTGCTAGGATATGGTGCTGGTGGAAGAGAGGAGGGGGCTTACACGCTGCTTTGCATATTGTCCAAATCCACCCACTCATCCTGTACAGCAAAAACACAAAGCCTTTTATCAGTTCTCTTTGAGCATGATTAAAAACACTGATCATAGGACGTGCAGGAGGCATCTGAATGCTAATGCAATTAGCTTTAAGATTAAGGTTTTCTTCTTGTAAGGTGATTTCTCTCCTGGCAGACTTTGCCTCTATTTAGATAAACCAGCAGTTTAGGGTTTTGGTTTTTTTTTTGCCTCTAGGCTACATGCCAGTAATCCTGTGTCAGACAGTAATTCCAGGCTTCAGAGAGCATCTGCCCTGACAGCGCGCTCTCAGACAAATTATCGTCTGCAGGGAGCAATTTTACTTCGACAAGTCAAATTGGTTTGTTTTCTGCTGTTGCTTCCAAATGTCTAGTTGGCGACTGATGGATAATGTTGATGATAAAGGGGTAAAACCTGGCCTTTAACCAGCATGCTTGTATCCCTGACCAACAGAAGAGCGAACCTGGGCCGCTACCACTCCTGTGGCGACAACCATGGCATCAGACCCCCGAACCCCGAGCAGTATCTCACCCCTCTACAGCAGAAGGAAGTGGCCATCAGACACCTGAAGACCAAACTGATGGAGTCTGAGAACAAAGTCCATGACAGGTTGGTTGAGATTTAGCAGCATAGAAGCTAAAAGCTGATGCTTTTATATAGTTTTTAAGGCAGGAGGGTAGTGGTTGTATCAGGGGGATAGGGCCTAATGCCAGCACACTGCAGCTCTGCTCAACCATTCAAATCCTCTGAAGTATGAACCCACTGATAAGATTACAAAAAAACAGCAAGATGCAAGAAATACTTGTCTTGCATACAGGACATATTATGTCCTGTATGCAAGACAAGAGTTGTATAAACGGTTCTGGATTATATTACATTATTCAATTGTATGCTGTCAGGTGAGATTGACACTGCTCACATATATGTCCATAGCATTTTAAGCTGCAGCCATTTATCTTAGCTCAACTTAAAAACTGGAAAAAACAGCTATCCTGGGTGTGTCAAAAGGTAACAAAATCCACCTACAGCCTGAAGTTGATGAAGCTTCAGCCAGTTAGCTTAGCAAAGAAATTGTAATAACGAAGAGATGACTAGCCTGGCAGTGTCCAAAGGTCCCGACAGTCTACTGCTTAAAGTTCCCCTGAAAGAAAACACCATTTGCTGTAAAGATTTAAAAATAACATGCTTTGTTTCATATCAAACACTTTCCTTGACATACCCTCTCAATATATTGGCACTTACTAACTAAAGAGCATCACCTCTTCCCTAATGCAGCTTGCATTATTATGCTAAGCTAATTGGTAGCTGGCTGCAGCCTCAAGTGTATCAAGTGGATATGAGAGTGGTATTGATCTTATCTAAATTTCAACAAGAAAAGTCATGAGCATATTTTCCAAACTGTCAAACCATTCCTTAATTAACCCCTGGACATTTTCCACCCCTCTTCATTAGAGAAACCGAGATTGAGGAGCTCAAGGCCCAGCTCAGCAGAATGAGGGAGGACTGGATTGAAGAGGAGTGTCACAGGGTGGAGGCCCAGCTGTCCCTCAAAGAGGCCCGCAAAGAAATCAAGCAGCTGCGTCAGGTGGTGGAAACGATGAAGAGCAGCCTGATGGAGAAGGATAAGGGAATACAGAAGTATTTCATCGACATCAACATCCAAAACAGGAAGTTGGAGTCCCTGCTGCAAAGCATGGAGCTTGCTCAGAGTGGCGCCAACCTCCAAGACGAAAACACCCTGGACTTCATCTGTGACAGCCCTGAAAGCGGTGGGAAAAAGATGGTGGTGGAGGAAGAGGGTGGGATGGAGCTGGGGGAACAAGGGGCAGAGGCGATGGCTGACAGCGGGCTGCTGCTAAACGATGAGATGGCCAACAGAGCGGACATTTTGGAGCAGGTCTTCATGTCCACTGCGATGGACTTCAGTCAGGACTGTAGTGGTAAACTGAGGGCAGGGACCGAGTCTGGGCCCGGGGTGTCTGCACTGTCAGAGGCACAGCTGAGTGATGAGTCTGCTGAACCCCCACCAGCTGTAACAAATACAGCTTCCCCCACCATCACCATCTCCTCAAGCACACCTTCGCAGCAGAATTCAGAAGAGAAAGGAATCCAGACCGACATAATGGCCATGTCTCCGGACCTGCAGGCTCTGCTCCTCCAGCTCCTGAAGATCCACGGGGCAACAACAGGGGACACGGGTCAGTCAGACTCCAGCAGTCTTCTGGGCCTCCCAAACCTGTCCTCTTCCACCTCCACCATTGCCAATCACCCCAGCACGGCGCTACCCCTGACCAGCATGCCCAAACCTGCTCCCCCAGAGAGCCCCGACACCTCCACTGATTCCGGCATGAGCTGCTCGGAACATGCGGAGAGTCGACGGTTCATGGAGGAGCTGGACTTTGGAGTCTGTGACGAGGAAACTTGTCTGTCACCAGGACTGGATGTGGTCGGCAAACGTTACTGGAGCAACAACTTCCTGGTGGATCTGGTCGCGGTGGCAGCCCCGGTGCTGCCCACCGTCGCCTGGCTGTACTCGCGGCACGGCGTGGACGGAAGCGCTCCGGTGTACAACATTGCTGCGCTCATCAGGGGCTGTTGCATCATGGGATTGCACTCTCTTCGTCACGTCGCGCACAGGCCAGATGCGTAAAGGCTTTCACCCCGCATGCACACGCCTAACCTTGAACTAAGCACTTAAGCATCTTTTCAACAGTATTTGTGAGATTTGTCGCATTAT
>CAEMYA010000014.1:4413633-4429245 GCA_903131615.1 Diplodus sargus | reverse complement strand
CCCCCCCCGGGGGTAAAAAAAAAAAAAAAAAGAAGAAACAAATTAAAAAATGCTGTGATAACTGGATATTTTCCTTTGATATGAAAAGATGACAAAGGCTGAGAACAAAAAGCAGGTCTATTAGTAGCCATGAGATTACCATAGGAACCCACGGCTAACATTTAAAGTTGGGCTAGATTCTAATCTATGGTCATTTATCTATGATCACACTGGACTGTTTCTGCTTTCATTTTGATGCAGGCTTCCAGTGTAGTAAGGGCTGCACAGCAAAGGGAGATGACGTGAAAAATCAAGCAACATTCATTAGGAAAAAAAGAAAATCAAGTTTTAAGACAACGACATAAATATAAAAACACAAGAATCAAACGAAGCAGAGGGATGTCACTGGTAAACAGTGATGCTTAACGTTAATTACACTCCTTCGTCCGTCGAGGTTATAAATATGACAAAGAAAAGGAATTGTACTCCCTATTTGAGATTCAAAAAGGTAGCACAGGTACCAGTTTATTTACAAATGCTCCTGGGAAAAACCAAAACAGAATTTTTTTCTACACTAGCTGACAGATTTAATCAGAATCTAATGCTGCGTCTAACCTTTTACCTAAGATGATCTGGACTGTATAAATACAGCTCTTCCTCAATGACCAAAATGACCTCGCTTCATGATCAGTGAACGCCGGGTGCTCGATGTATTTTACACTGCTGCAGCTGGAAAACAGACTAAAATGGCTGTTGGTGGAAACAAGGTGGAGAAGGAGGACAGTTTGCGAACGGGTAAGTGGTGAAGGACGATAATCCTGGCCGGTCTGATGACTTTAAAGACAGAGTAACGGATGATTTAGTGTCTTTGCCCCCGCCCAATCCCTTTGGCTCAAAAGTGAGCAATGCTAAAAATGTTACGAGAGCTTGACGGCAATCTTCTGCTCCTTCTTCATCATCCTCTGAACCTCTTTCTCCATCTTCTTCCGTTGCTGCTCCATGGACCGCTTTTCTCTCTCAGCCATCTTCTGCTGTCTGATAAATAAAAAGGCAAGGAAAACACATGATTGCAAGCAATGCCATTACAGCGCAAATCAATGGAAGCTAGGTCAGCTGGGAGTGAAAACAGAATCGTGTTGCTGCTCTTATGAATTAATACAACGGCACACACTGTCATCTGCTGGCCATAATGTGGATCTACACTCCTCGACTGGGCTGATAAATATGGAAAACTAGTCTTAATGTACATCTCTATACAGGCACAGAGGTGAATATTACCTGAGCACCTCCTCTGCTTCCCAGGCAGCCTCAGACTCGTCCTCCCAGGCGTTTGTGTCCCCTTGCCATGTGTCCATCTCTCCCAGTTCAGCCTGAACAAAAGGACAGTTTAAAAAAAAATAATAAAATTCTCTTCGCAAGGCAATTATTTTGGATGTCATCTTTGGCTTTACCAGAGATTATAAATCTGGAGGACACCTCTTTATTTAATTACTCCCCAACTGCAATGTTGACATGACTGCACAATCTGAAGGTCTGTCACAAGCTGGTTTCTTGTGAAAATAAAGAGTTCTCTTAAGGCTCACTTCCTCTTTTTGACTGACACTGTGGGTTTCTTCTTACACTCAAGTCTCACCTCCTGCAGCTTTAACCAAGTTCTTTACAAGACTAACAGGTTACACAAGTGGTTTGACTTTCTTTTTATAGCAAAGAAACTCTCCCACTTATATATTTATCAAGTGTTGTTAAGATATATAAACAACTTACAGTCTGCATTATAAGACTAAAACTGGGGCCCTGAAACCTGGTCTATTTTAATCTTATCCATTTCCAGCCTGGACTTCTTGGGTTTTCTTTGTAATTTGCTGATCTTTTCAAAGACACATTTATTATGTGATATTACTGTACAAATCAAATGGCCACGTGTTTGGACTGAGTTGCCTTTCATTTTATATACACCTCTGCAGTAGAAACACTACTTTTCAAACAAAGGTTGTGACCGTGTGAGGAGCTGAAGAGATGCCTGCTGCTTCAGATGTTATCAAGCGGTATCTTACCGAGGGTGGACTGAACGACATCATATCCTGAGAGGCTGCCAGTCTGCTGGAGAAACCTGCTGAGCCATCAGGCACCGGGTAGTTCAAAGGCTCCCTTTTCTTCAGCAATATCTGCAACACGGAAACCAGAGAAACAGGGGCGCAAACCTTAACTAAAGCACTTTGTGACGCACTACAGTCCCATCATAGGCATGGATTTAATCATTTTATAATACAATTTGACAACATTCATCATGCTCTGATGCATTTACATTATCTGTGAATGATGTGCATACATTTTAAGCATTTCAAGCAAACTATTAACTGTACTAGGAAAAACAAAAAGGACAAAGACAGGAGCATTCCAATCAGTCAGCTGATATTCTTTTTACACTAGAGATTTGACTGAGCTTTTATTTATCTATTTATTTACGTCATAATTTAGATAAACAGACAAGTGCATTATGCTAAGGACCATATTATTATCATTATTATTATCATTATCATCATTATTAAGTCTAATTTAGTTCAAGTGGAAACAGACGACTTTTCAATGTTTTCAAGTGGTATCATTATGGTCGTCAGTGTGTCTGGCTTGCTTTATGTTTTCATGGTAGTAGCTACCAACAAGACAGGACAAACTGTTCAAATATTCATTCATTCAGTTGAAAATTGGTCACATGAAAGCAGATAGCCAGCTGACTAGATCACCAGTCAGCCTCCACTTTTTCACCGGAGAATTTATGCTCAGTGACAAAACTGCATTATGAAAGCAGTGTTTATAGGGGACCAAGGTTAACACTGCTGGTGTCATTATTCTATAGCCCCTATAATACATTATTAATCATAATAATACATTAAAGAATAACTATTGCCAAAATGTTTTATTGGTGATCATTATTTATGGCAATTTGTTGTTTTTTTTAATTTGTATCTTTTTTCATTGGTTACATGCTGTCATCAAGAGGATCCTGATAGGGATGGAATGATTTATCAGCCTTGCCAATTAGTTGGGCCGATATTAGGCATTTTCCCAATTATTGGTATGGGTGTTTTTTTATGTCCAATTGACAATTAAATAAAAAATTTAAAAAAAAAGCTGCTTTAGCTCTGATGCTCTCCACTGACAGTTGTGAGCAGCAGCTGCACACATAATCTCAGAGGTTCTGTCCCTGCGTTCCACTTCCTGGCTTTTCGGCTGAAACAAAGACCAACTCTGCTGCTAACAATATCAAAATCAATATACTTTTAGGAAAATAAACATCAACCTTTAGGTAAAAAAAACATGTGCATTATTTCATACAGCAAATGCCACATATGTTGGGAATGCTGCCATTGTTTGTGCTCTTACCTAGTAAATAAATTGATTACAAGACATGTGAAGTGGGGTTACCCCATTGGCTATAGAATTCCCTGGGAGAAACCCTGCATTGCTACAAAGCTAATAACTTCCCTCATATTTGTGATACATTTGAGCTAACACATCAAGGAATAATGTCTCTTTTGAATGTGCAGGAATAAAACTGACATTGGAAGAGACCCTGGATCTATGTTTGTGGACATACCTTCTGTGTTTTCCTGATGGTGGGAGCCATGTCTTTGAAGTAGTCGGGCTCTTCGTCGACGTCATTGGGTGAAGGAGAAACGTTTCCATTGCCACCTTCAATCTTGATACTTGTAGGAGCATCTTCATCCCAAGAGCTCCATTCTTCAATCTCTGGCTGTGCAGACAAGAGAAAATAAAAAAAGTGTTTCCATTTGTGCACAGAGAATTGAAAGCAGGTTTGTTTAGTTTATCTGATTAAGCAAATACATGCCAGTTTAGCCCAAAGATTATATCTGAACTTTGCCTTTCACAATATTGAACACTAGGCTCTGAACTGCTCAGGGCAGGTGCTGTGAATTGACACAATACTGACCTTTTTTGGTACAGATGATGAAAAATCCACTGTTGTCGGGAGAGTTATTTGATCACCGCTGAGCTTGCGACCCCTACCACTCCTGCAGAGTTATACAATGAAATAACAAGTCAATGTATTGTTGTAAACAATAGTAACTGATAATTGTTCATTTTCATTAACACAAACATCAGATCTGTTTAGCAATGCCAGTTTGATTGTCTTCTAGCATTACAGAGACAATGAATTGAGACCCTTTCGGAATCATAGATTCCAGTGGTAAATCAGCAGGCATGTGATCCACAAAGCACTGACCAGGTTTTATCTTCCACCAACATGTACAAGACCATTGTCGTAGTAAAGTCACGCTTAGCCATTTTATTTTTTAAGAGCCAAGTCCCAACACAAGTTATCTCATGACATGCTTCAGTTAAAGCAGGTCTAGACCACTCTTTAATTAACAGACAGCCAAAGCCCCCCAATGAGCAAGCACTTGAAGACAGTGGCGAGAAAAACCTGCAGAATGAGTGCAGAATGATGAATAAGCACTGCAAACTCAGTTACATAAAAAGCTTTGGATCACATGTGTACAAACTTAACCAGCGCATCCTGTCAAATTCTCAAATGGTATTAAGGGATAAGTTCATCCAAATATCAAAATTCAGTAAACATCAAGCCGAGGCAGCTGTAGCTCAGGAGGTAGAGAGGGTCGTCAACTAAATCAACGGTCGCTGGTTCAATTTCTCCAGTTTTCATTGCAGCCTCTGCCATCAGTGTATGAATGTGTGTGAACAGAGGAATGTGACAAGTGTTGTAAAGCGCCTTGAGCTGTCAGTAGTCTGGAAAAGCACTATAGAAACGCGAATATCCAAATATATGATTGTGTATTAGCAAATAAGTGTTGCACTGACTGATATTTATCAAGGAGAACAACAAGTATCAGGGTTACTTTTCATCTGTGTCAAGCATGCAGTTGTGCTCACCTGCATATCAACCTTTTGAAGAAAGACAGTAAGCTGGCTAGACATGTGCAGATCTTGAAAAGGCGGAACTGAGTGATGGCCATGATGAAACTGAGCTGGTGGGAAAGAGGAGAGAAAATATTAGCATTTGGATTTACAATGATGCACGTGTATGTCTTGTTTTGCTCCTGAGAACCCGGGGGAACATCAAGTAGACCAAAGTGTATGCAGGGTAGCATTAGATTCATAAGAGCTGTCCGAGGGTCACTCTTTAAAAAAGAGAATGCTATGGACACAGCGTACCAACATCAAGTCCTGTTATTCAGAATCAGGAGAGCCATGACACCTTTATTGTGGGTGATCGGATACCCGAGGATACATTGTATTTTAGCAGCAACATGAGCATAAATAAATAAATGCAACTATACTGACAGATGTAACGTTACACCTGTGTTTACAATGCCATTTCCACCATAGAGGAAGCTGATCGAGCTAAGGTTAGCTAGCACTAGATATTATGCAAGTCCCACCAACATTTATGCTAAATTTACGCAACTGAATTATGCCTTCACATTGGCTGTTTGCTTTTTTGCCTACCATACAAAGAGACACCCACCTTGCAAGATGTCAGTACACCGTATGCAGAGCAGCTGCTTGCTTGTTGTATGGCAGAAGAGACAAGTTCATTTATTTGCTAACCGTGGCTTGCTAGCTTAGCCTACAGGAAAACATCCCATTTCCGAATCCTTTAGCTGTCTTCGTAGCGCGACACATTGGGCAGTCACAAACTATATGGTTGTCATGTCAAAAACATGCAGAGAACCGCTAAAACGTTCCGCCCCAGTGCTGTTTCATGTCAAAACTCCTGAATTGGTGTCGTCTCTCATCTCTGTCCCATGGCTGCCATCTTTGAGCTGGGAGGAGCAGGAACAGGGAAGTACAGCGTGGTGCAGCTGCGTTCAAGTACTGTCGGAAACTGAGGGAGCAGCAACGCTTGTCATCACCTCTGAAGATGGAGGCCATGGCATTTTAATTATGTGAATAATTAGTCCAACATGAAAATAAAAACAGTATATTGAGCATCTGATGAGGAACTTCAAAATAAAAGCCCACTTAATAGTCAAATATTTTCAATATTTCTCTCAAATTCGGATTTACGTGAAAGGAAAACTACCTGTTTCCACAGACTAATTTCAGTTCATATTGATAGTTCTCCCCCTCAGAGAGTCACTCAAATAATACCAGGAAGTTCTAATGTGGAATTTAAAAGTTAAAGCTCTCTGAAATTTGAAATATTTTCAACGTTTCCCTCAAATTCAGATTTACATTAAAAAGAAACTACCAGTTTTGACAAACTGATTTCACTTCAGAATGGTAATACTTCACCTCAGAGAGTCACTCAGATAATATCAGGGAGTTCTGATGTGGCCTTTCAAAATTAAAGCTCTCTAAAATGTCAGATTTTTACCAATATTTCCCTTTAAATTCAGATTTACATTGAAATTATTGACTAGTATTATATATCGGTCACATGTTAGGCTTCACATTGACATTTTGTACATCCTATTTAGGTCCCTGTGACAATCTAAAAACAGTATTTTTGGATTATGATCCACTGGGGCTATGTATAAAAATTCTCTGCAAATTGATGATCTAATCGAGATATTAGAGGGCTTTAATTTTGAAAGTCCAGGTGAGAACTTTCAGGTATCATCTGAGTGTGTCTCTGAGGTGGAGTACTATTATTCTGAAGTGAAATTAGTCTGGGGAAACAGGAAGTTTCCCTCCATTATCGGCTTTAATTTTGAAATCCCACATCAGAACTTCCTGGAATTATCTGATTGACTTGCTGAGGTGGAGTACTATCAGTCTGAACTGAAATTAGTCTGTAGAAACAGGGAGTTTCCTCTTAATGTAAATCTGAACTTGAGGCTGTTTGGCTAATTATTCACACAGATTAAATGTCTTGGCCTCCACCTTCTAAGGCTTCGCTGTGATCAGAATTAGGATGGTAAAATGAATTAGTAAACAATCATCTAATTAATTCCTTAAATGCTCGATTAATTAATTAATCAATCAAACTAATCGTTTAATTAATTAATCAATCAATTAACAGACTGACTGACTGATTGAATTCCTGTGAAATTGCAGATTGCCTTCAAAAGTCTCTGCTTTTATTTTGAATTCGGTTCTGGCACCGCATTACCGTAATAGCTACTACATACAGGCACCACAAAATAACTGGCGGCTAGGTTGACCGAGGTTTTCGGAGTGGAGGCGGGCTTGACCGTATTCAGGCCGTCGCAGAGCCTAGATGGAGTTAGGTTGTTTTTTTTAAGAGAAAGTGGGGTGAGGAGTGGGGAAGAACTTCTTTTTAAATTTAGACAATATTCAGCCAATACAATACACTCTCGTAAGGTTATTTAAACTTAGTGGAGGGCAGTAATGCAAAATCCTGGACGCAAACCGCCCTCAAAGACAAGCAACGAAGAAGAGCACGACGCCCTGTCGTCACCCCAAACTATCCAATCAACACACTACTTGGGCGGAAGTGGGATATTTGAAAGCTGGCAGTTGATGTCGAGCCTTTTTTCCTGCCCCATAAGAGTGAAAAGGGATTAATGACAGCGAAAACATGGTGAGGTTATTTTGAAACGGAATGTGTTGTTTTAATGTTGTTAAAAATGGTCTTATACACGTTTCTCTTCCTCTGAGCTTGCGTGACTCACAGGGGAGCCAGTTCGCTAACTTAGTTATCGTTAACAGTTACGTTAGCTCACGTTAGCTCCTAGCTAGCTGAGCTAACTCGGATTGTAAACACGAAAGAGAACATGATTTGGTAAAGGAAAGGCGGTGTCCAGTTTTGAGTCTTGAATATGCCACTGAAACTGTTTGTTGTCTTGCAGCAATTGTATACAACTTACCTTTTAACGTTAGCTTCAAGAAAGTAACGTTAAATGCATTAGTTTTGTTGTCGACGTGCTAACACATTCTCAACAGCTAGTCGATACAATAGTAACGTAAATGTATAAATGTCTTTCAACACATCTTCCCTTGCATGTTAAATCTCTCTTATAACGTCACCGGTTTGGCATAGTGTCTCCTGTCTCGTAAGGATTTTTAAAAGGTCTGAAGTCATGCATGCTTATGAGTAATGCACATTGTCACATTAAGTAAGGAATTATTAAATCGTCATTATTTTACACAGAATGTGGTGTCTCCGGTGCACATTTTAATTTCAGGATATGTGCATAACCTTGTCTGGGCTAATGTTATGTTTCTACCCCACAATTTCAGATGGAGGAAGAGGAGCACACTGACAGAAAGCAGCAGCTTGCCATGATTTATCAAAAACTTAACAAAATAAAAAAGTATCTCAACGAAGGTAATGCTTTGACACTGTAACATCCATAAACATCAGTATTGTATGTCCACACTTAATAAAGTCATCCTGTTGCCTTGCACTCGTTACAGATGACACAGACAATATTAACCAGGTTATCCACACCAACTCCCCTGAATCATGCCTGTCATATTTGGCGGACCTGGAGAAGAAGGGGGACCCTCACCTGGATCGAAACCACCTTACCAGACTTGTTGACTTTTATACCCGAGTATTCTCCAATATGCCACTGGGGAAGCACTGTGAGAATGAGAGCTATGCCAGGATGCTGGTCAGATTTGCAGAGCTAAAAGTGTGAGTTACCAAAGTTATTACAAACATATCAAAGACCTTTGTCCTCATTATAGTTTTAATTTTGTGCTAGTTAGTCGATAAAGTAAGCCAGACTTGTGTGCTTTTCAAAAAATAGTTCAACTTCTTTTTGTCTTTCATTAGAATTCAAGATGTGAATGAAGCTGAAGCCAACTTCACCGTGGCGAGATCTCACAGCCAGAAGTTTGCATTTGTTCACATTGCACATGCACAGTTTGAACATTCTCAAGGTAGTGAAAATAGCTTTTTGTTGGTTTTTGTCAGGTATTCTTATGACATGTTATCTGGTGTATGTCAGTGTCTGCTTTGTCGTCTCACCAGGCAACACAAAGAGAGCCATTTACATATTACAGAATGCGATCGAGCTGGGTGCCAAACCACGAGAACTGCTGGAGGCGACTTTGCGGAGCATGCAGGCGGGGAAACAGTCCTGTGCAGAGGATAAGGAAAACGTACCATGTGAGTATTTATTAATGCATTATTCAATCACATTGCATAGCTAGATTCAGGAAAGTGTTTGTGGTGTCAATGCAATATTATCAAATGTTATCATCATCTTATTATCACATTTTGCTGTGTTTTCCTTCTGCCAGTTGTGTCCAACAGTAATGTGCACGAATCTGTCAGAAAAGGCTCCGCATTCCAAAAAGTCAACAGAATATCAGACGGGACAGGCGACTTGCAGCTCTCCAGTATTTTTGGTTCAGAGTAAGAAAAAAACAGAGTTGTCAATGGTTAATAAGGGTGCTATTTGATTGAAAGAAAGTGACATCTTATGTTGATCTCCGTTCTGCAGGACTGAGCC
Source organism: Diplodus sargus (assembly GCA_903131615.1). NCBI lineage: Eukaryota > Metazoa > Chordata > Actinopteri > Spariformes > Sparidae > Diplodus > Diplodus sargus. Next base: position 4,419,853 of record CAEMYA010000014.1, on the reverse strand, counting down.
CCCCGCAGCATCATCAGATGACCTGTTACCAGGTTGGAGATCTGGATCTCAACGCAAGAGAGCAGTTGGCATGGTGAGGGTTACATTGATTCTTTTTGTATTATAACAAATATCTTTACCCCGCTTTTGCAAGATTGCAAGATTACCAAGTAGTCCTTCTTTTCTGTTCCAGCCAGGGAGAGTTCCCATAGTACCTTTCTCTATCCAAGAACACGATGATGATGATGATGATTACATGAAGAGAAATGATGCATCAATCCACTCCAGTTTGTCGAGGTAATCTTTTATACCAACGCAACATTAATTTTCAAACGTGTTAATTTAACTTCTGAACAAAGCTTAATGAAAACATTTTAGAAAAAGAATTGTGGTGTTGTGTTTAGTGTGCTGATGAATTATCTCCCTTCTTGACATTCTCTAAAGCACTGCTGTTGTCATACATACTGCAGGGAAACCACAAGTAAATGTATTGTATTATGACACCACTATAATGAGTTCACTCTTACGGATTTTCCCTTCACTGACACTTTTTGGAGATCAAAAACAAAAGCAGCAGGTCAGAGGCAAGTCGGTGCTTGCTTCTATGAGATACGATTTCTATGTGTAATGTGTTCAAAGTCTCGATCTGAGAGTTCGCTGATGCCTCGCACACAGCTGAAGCATATCAAGCAGATTAAATACTGTATGTGGTCGCGTCAGAGTTGGGTCGGCTAGCTGCAAGTCACTGCAGACAATGAGAGCAGACTTGACTATGATGTTGTCTTTGAACACAGTCTTATGCATCCATTTGTTTGGAGGATGCACACTAAGTACAGTTTCTATCAGAATATATTTGCATAAACATAAGCTTTTCTGTATCCTTGTTTTCCGTATCCTTGTCGTCCTTCCACAACCACAAGCATCAGCTGTGCATTTCATTCAAAAAGATGCATTTGCCTTCAACTATACCAACCATATTATTTTCCTTCCCTGGTAAATCCGGACACAATCACAATTTTATTTTGAAATGATTGAACAGAGGAACTCGTCTGGGATTCCTCCTCATGAATGTGACCATCGCTGATCAGTCACATACCATGCAAATCACTGCAACTTCATGTTTCTTGATATAACCCAGAGAGTATTGTAGTGAGCATGTACAGCAATCTGATGGCTCTGATAGTCGTGTAGTGTGAACAAGAAATACAATTTTGTGATTTGTTAGATTTCTGCTCACCCAGCATACAAATACTTGATACTTAATGTTGATACTTAACTTGTTGTAACATTTTCCTAGGCAAACATCTGGCGCAAACATGAACTCAGTGTTTGGGCTGTCATCCACGAAGAGAAATGTTGTTGATGGAGATCACAAAGTGAGTATAGAGCAAGCTGCAGAGGTTTAGCAATGTCAGAATGAACAGTCAGCGTTTTTTTATTGTCAGCACTCTGCTGGATTTGAAGAAAAAAGTGTAAAATATTTATGTTGTGTTGTTGTTCTCAGCCACCAGCTGTCAGCCCAGAGCATTGTCCTTGGGAGGACCAGGCAGCTGCAGACTCCACCACCACACTCCTGCACACAAGGGGCCCCTTGAGATTGGAAGGTACTTTATCCCCCTGACAAAATGCTACAGCGAATGCCCTGCAGTTGTAGTAGTGAAGAAACCTTTACAGCTTCATGAACTGTTGCTACCTTTACCATTTTGATGACATGAAGTTTCTCCCTGACAGATGTTACATACAACTTTGACCAGATTGTCAATGGCAATTCCCCTGAGTCGTGTTGGTCGTATCTGATGAACCTGGAGAAAAGAGGCAACCCGCACACAGACATCAACCTCCTTAACAAGCTCAAGGACTGTTATTCTAAAATCTTCTCCAGGCTCCCAATAAGGCAGTACAGCAAAAATGCCAGTTATGCCAAAATATTGGTCAGATATGCAGAACTAAAGGGGTGAGTGTGGAGGAAAATACTACCACTGTGTATGTTAGGGGGTATTGTTGACAGAAATAAGAATTTTCAGTCTTTGAATTTTGATATTAAAGCTTTGTCTGAAACCTTTTGATTATAATATAATTTCTTTCTTTCTCTTTTGAAGGATTGAAGACCCAGATGAAGCCCAAGACCACTTCATAGTTGCACGATCCAACTGTAAAGCTTTTGCCTTTGTCCACATTGCACATGCCCAGTTTGAGGTTTCTCAAGGTACAATGGCCTTTATATTTATTTCCACCAATTTCCATATGTCTGATACATGGAATTGTCCGACCAAATGCACACATTTACAAACAGAGGGTTGTTTTGTGGTGTGTTCTGGGAGTATTCCTGTTTGGTCAATGACCTCTGCTCTATAGCGGCTGGTTTTATTAGGCCTTACAACTTCTGATTAGTCAATGAAGGGAATACTTGTGTAGCAGGTCTGCCTCTAAAACATAGTTGATTCTCATTTTTCTTCCTCCTTTCAAGGTAATGTGATGAAGGCGACATCAATTCTGCACAAAGCCCAGGCGTTGAATGCCAGGCCAGCAGAACTCCTTGAGGTGGCCATAAGTAACCTGAAGGCTGGAGTGAAACAGCTTTTGCCCACCAGGGAAGAGGAACACCCTGCAGGTAGAGATGCACTGAAAAATCTGTCATTATTTCATTTATTTCATCATTAATATTTCATTATATGACATAAAGCACAGACTTCAGATTTAAAATCTCATGCTATGAAATGCAGAGAGATTTACCAGCCTTGTTTGAACTTGTTTGTCAAGAGCTTGAATGTAACAGGCACTGGTTGAATTGTAAAAGTCCCACACTGCAGTTTAAGGTTAAAGCACTAATGAGGCATGGTTTGGGACTGACATTTTGTATCCTTTCTTCTGTTGTTCTTGTAGATTTCCAAGCAGGTGTTCCAGTAAGTTTGCCTACCTGTGGGGGAAACCAGGAACGCCCGCTTCCTGCTCGAGTCCCTGTGAGACAGTCAGTGGAACCGGCCAAACCTGCCAGCAAGGAGCCCCCACCAGAATGGAAGATACCAACACTCGTCAACTGGCATGTTTCTCCGGAGGTCTGATCATACTGTTATACATTTCACAGGATGCAAAGCGTGATGAGCCAATAATTTAACTCGTTTCCTAAAAAATGTACAATCTTAAATCAGCATTTTTTTGTAAGCGTTGTAAGTGAAGGGATATCTACTGTGTAGACAACATGATCGTTTTATCGTGATTTGCTGATTTCAGTCTGATATAATACTGTTTTTCAGTTGTGTTTTAATTAAATAAAATTCTGCTTTAGTCTCAAAACCTTACTGTCATACTGATCAGATCATCCCATAATTATTTTCTGCTTAGGAGAAACGCACAACACCCCCTGATCCCAGACCTGTACCTCGTGTGCAGGAGTCACTCCCCACTCCGTCTCTCCATCTTCCCTCCAGACTGAACCCACAACCAGTCTGTCAGACACCCAACAGCTACAGAAACCCCTCTGCCAACAGGTATTATCTTAGACTTAAGAATTCACTTATTTCTTGTTGGTACCATCATTGCTTTCTCCCGTTCACATTTATGCCATCTTTTATCTCATCAGCTTCATCACTCCTGTTGTAAAGAGAGGCCCTGAGGTATCTTCCTCTGCGGTGGCAGCACACAGAGCAGGACCCGTTCAGCAGCCCTTTACACCACTAAACCAAGCACAGGGTTTCCAAACTCCACAGGTACAGCACGGTCACGCACTACCTTTTGCTGTTATCTGATAGACTACATTCATTTGTAGACTTGGATTGTTTCATGTGTCCATAAACGAGTTTTCCTATGACAACAAACACCTGTCTGAACTGATTCGGCACACCAACTTCAGTGTCAGTAAGTTACTTGGAATTGCATTTCTGTTGCATTTGTATCTGGACATGTAGAGAGCAGTGTAACTTTTTTTGGCCCTTTTTTGTTTTGAAATGATCTCCACAGAAATAATTTTAAACTCTAATGATGTGCTATACCTCTGTCTGAATCTCATTTTAGCCTTCCGTCACTAAGTTGTCAAATGAATCCATCACCATTAAGGGAAAGCAGTTCTTCATACTCAAGATGATTGGACGTGGTGGATCCAGCAAGGTAAAACATTCATATCATACATGTTCCAGCATTCCTAAACATTTCTGTTGTTGTTGTTGTTGTTGTTGTTGTTGTTGTTGTTGTCATTACTGCTGCTGTGTAAATGAATGGCCACTGTGTTCTGTGCCTTTCAGGTCTACCAGGTCCTCGATCACAAAAAGCAGCTATTTGCTGTGAAATATGTCGACCTTGAGGAGGCTGATGCTCAGACGATAGAAAGTTACAAAAATGAGATTGAACATCTGAACCACTTACAGCAGTACAGCGATCAAATTATCAAGCTCTATGATTAGTGAGTACACGAGTTGTCCAAACACAATATAACTATGCACTGCACAGAAAATTTGAATTTATTTTGTTCTTTTTAAGGTGTGATTGCTTTTGAGGTCTATTTGTTAAGTTAGGATTTCAGTCAGAAATACCATGATGCTTGTATGTGTGTTTGCAGTGAAATAACCAACAGCTACATCTACATGCTAATGGAGTGTGGAAACTTGGATCTGAACACTTGGTTGCGAAACCGCAAAACTGTGAATCCACTGGAGAGGAAGTTCTACTGGAAGAACATGCTGGAGGCCGTCCAAACCATCCACAAACATGGTTTGCTTTCTTTATAGCTCTCACTCCTTCTCAGTATTGTTTACTAGATGGTTCAAACACTAACATGATCTGCATTTGTAACAATTCCATGCATGTCTTCTGTGCAGGGATTGTCCACAGTGACCTGAAACCAGCAAATTTTGTAATTGTGAACGCCTCGCTGAAGTTAATTGACTTTGGCATCGCAAACAGAATCCAACCAGATGTGACGAGCATTATGAAGGATTCACAAGTAAGACTTGTCATGCCGACACTAGCTGCATCTGGTCAATGTAAATTGTCAGTATTGTTAACTCTGTCTGCACAGTATATTCTCACAGATGACTAAAAACCAAAATGTTGATATTGGGAACTGATTATTTTATCTGATCAATAAATCATTTACTGTCTGAAAAATGCTCATCACAGTTTGCCATAGCCCAAAGTGACACCTTGATTTTCTGTCCAAATAACAGTCAGAAACACATTGGCCCTCATGTATCAATCTTGCGTGAAAACAGGTGCAGATCTGAGCGCAGAATTGGTTTTACGACAGGACCCACGTGATTTATGAAACGTTCCTATCTGAACAATTCCAGCGTACGAATGATCGGCACTTGATAAATGCGGCGGCTGAATTTGATCGTCATCAACATGTCCCCCTCTTAAATATTCCTGGTTCGGAGGCCTCGCCCACTGAGGTCAAACACTGAGAGAAGAAACTCTGGCAAGAAGAGAAACTTTTCCCAGATGGAGAGCGGCATCCCGGCAGCACCAGCACATCAAAGGCTCCATTTACTAATGCAATGTTGTGCAAAACTGAACAGGCCAAAATAATATGGCACACTTTCTCTGGGGTATACAGCAGAGTTCCCCCTGCTGGTCCGAGACGGAGCCACCTGCCCTTCAGCACCTGAAGCAGCTCCACTGTGACCCGTGTGCGTGTGTGCGCACTATTGAATCTGCGTTCCTGCTCTGCAGCAGGTTTGCCAGCGGGGTTATTAGGTATTCCGCTGACTAGTTGTCATGTTAGGCTATTTAGCCTGTCATATTTTATTTTACAAAAAAGTGGTATCAGTAAAAACGGGGGCTTTTTTTTAAAATTACATTTTTTGTATTTTGTTTTATTCGTTTTAAGAATCCGTTTTGATCTGTTCTAAAACGGTGACTGCTTATGCTTAATGCTGAGGCTTGTTTGATAATTATTTTCAGACTCAGCCAGATTTTGCTGTGCTGCACCACAAATACACAGAATCGGATTTGCGTACACGAGCTCAGACCTGACGTGAGATCTGATCGTAGCTTCCGCTCACGTCCAAATTGATTAATGCCGAAGCTTGCGTGGAAATGGTCGTTCGCACGGTTTTCTGCTGTACGTTCGTTTGATAAATGAGGGCCAAAGACTCTTCATTTACTATCATAGATGAGAAATAAAGGCATAAAATCCTGATATTTAAGAAGCTGGAGCCAGCATATGTTTGACATTTTGCTTAAAGAGCATGACTGGAACATTAACTGGTTATTAAAATATTTTCATTGTAAAGCTAATACAACTGGA
>CAEMYA010000014.1:4380688-4411475 GCA_903131615.1 Diplodus sargus | reverse complement strand
GTGATGGTTGTGTAGATGCTGGCTTGTGCCCCACATCTTTTCACAGCCACTATACAAACATCCCGTGGAGAGGACAAGAAGACCAAATTATGTCATGTCATGTGGGAGAAATGTGCACGGTACCTGATGAAGATGAGGCAACAAGATGGAGAGGATCTTGTCTTTTTGGAGATATACGCGTAGTAACTCAAAATTAAGAGAGATTGTTCCTTTAATATGCATAAGGACAGAAGGATTCAGTGGGGTGGAGGATGATGCGAAATATCCAGTTAAGTTAAGCAAGTGTATGTTCATTAAAATATGCTGCAACTTTAAGAGGGTTCAACTTTATGTAACTTGTGTACCTTAAAATGACAGCTTGAAAATCCTTTTGACAGTACAGCGTCTGGTGATAGGGTGAGTGGTGTCTCTTTCTCAGCCACTCCATCCCCATGCCTCGTTTCAACTGCTTCTTCAGACGTACCACTAATAAATAATGTCCTATCCTCTCAGGTAATTATAAATGTGACGCTGCATACCGACGAGACCGAGTTTTGGCGATCCTGACAACTTTCCTGCAGGGATAGTTTCCACGTGAAAAACTGCACAGATGCATTTTATTCTATAAGACAGGCTCAGAATAATCAAGCTTGAACGTGTGGTCAACGTTGTGTTTTTTTCGATGCCATACACATGTTCGTTAAACATGTATGGCCCTAATCTTGTTTGGAATGATGCTACGGTCTGTCGCCTCTTTAACAAAATAAAACCACATGCATGTCATGGATATAATTTTACTTGTGTACAACTTGGAGATAAGTGTGTGATCTAGTAATAAATGTTGTGTAACAATGTTAATTTCAGTCAGTAATGGAGAACATGATCAGTTTTATTTTTTCTTATATAGTAATACAGTCACTGTCAGATACATTTATTTACTCGGCATAACACAACATTTTTCCACTTGAATTAAGAAAAAAGAGAAATTAATTAATTATGTTAATCGTACATAGCATACCAAGGATTAAAACATCTAATACAGATCTGTACAAAAAATAAATAATAAAGACACAGAAATCAAAATTCTGAAAGGTGCAGCCATTAAATACAGGCCATTATGATACTGTGTCTCAAACAAACATTAGTGATTTTCTATGCAGATCTTCCTTCACTAGGTTGGATAGAACACTCATGTGGTACATGTGTATCCAATTTGAATTTCCAATTATCAGAACAGGGCGACACTTGAGGCTTCCGCCCTCTTTTTGAATCTGTCTATAATAATCAGATCCTGACATGTAAATGTGACATCTGTGGGAATAAAAAGCATCAATGTCATTTTTATAAATACAGTGATTTTTGATAATCTAAGTACTAATAATAACAATCATGGAGACACAAAATTAACAAAGACTGCAAATCAAGATAAGAAACTGCAACTGGCAGTGAAGTGATATATTCCATAATAGAACATTATAAAATATGATAATGTATAAAATAAAAAAATACAGTTGCAGAAGGCTACTATTATAAATATGCACTATATGTATAGTTATTATGATTATTATGATTATTATTACTATTTTTCTGCATACTCTTGACTTTGAATGGGGGCAGCTGTAACACTGCAATTTCCTGTCAGGGGTAAATAAAATATTTCTGATTCTGATTCATATATTATGAAGTCAGTTGTCCATATTTAAAGTTAAATTAAATTAAACAAGTTGACAGTATGGTAAATTACATGTCAGGATGTGATGATGGTTATTGTAGACAGATTCAATATTTAACTGTCATGTATCATCACAGTAACAGCATTACAACTCTTAGTTTGCTTTAAATCCTAAAACTGACCCATAACTACAAAGTGCTGAGAGGCTGTTCTCCTGAGGTTCCAGTCTGTAGACTGTGGCCAAACGGTCTGTGTCTTCAGACCACAAACTGCTGACTGTAAGGACAAGGAAGGGCTAACAGAAAAAAGTAATCCGACACACTGCCCATTTATTTGCAGAGCCTGACGGATGACTGTGATACAGATCAGAACTCTCCTAACTCTTAAAAGATTAGAGCTCAGGCAGCAGCAGCACAGATTGCCCGACACCCCACATGGCCTGAGTGTGTCTTACAGAAGGCTCTTACTGCAGATGCGCCCAGATGTTCAATAGCTGGTTCTTAAAGGTCAACCACAAACCCAAATCCATTCTGTTCAATGGGCAAATATCTAATGATTTTTATTGTACTCCTTTAGCCTTGAGAGAAATTGACCATTAAAAAGTGCAATTATCTGAGTTTTTTGTTTGTCATATACTCTTTGACAAAGTGCCATATGATGATGAAAAGTGTTACATATTTTCTCTGAAATGTTCTTATTACACTTAGTATCCCTGATGATATGAAATGACATGTTAAAAACTCTTTAAGTCGGCCTATGATGTCTACCCAAGGGCTGTCCATCAATGGCAATCAATTACTGTAGGATAAGGTAGAAGGTTAGCCTTCAAGTTAGTAAAGATGGATCTGTGGCACATCAGGATGAGTCCAGCACAGAACAGAAGTGTTCATGTTTATGTACAGACCCAGTCAAAAGTTTGACACACCTTCTGATTCATTGGTTATTATTTATCATGCGTTCTACCATGAAATAAAGTAGGGCAGGTCATCCCTTCACCATCATAGGAAAACAAAGTATTCTGCTACATCACTGTACGGACGGAGCATACTAACACTGTGATTTTAGTCTGGGATGGCAAGACCTCTCCACCAGGCGCACCGCCCTCCTTTTTAACCAATCAGAACCCTGGATCTGCTCATGGATGTTGGCATGGAGAGAAAGAAACAGCAGGTCTCACTCTGTCACTATTCCCAGTCACCACAGAGAGCCGACGTTCCTTTCCTTTCTCAAGCCAGCCACTATGTTACCTTCTTAACTTTCTGCAAGATGAAGTGAGGTTTGTCTTCGTATCTAAAGTCATACTTTTTCAGCACAAACACATAAAATAAAATAAACATAAACATAATGCTGAAATATTAACGAAACTGCCTGTTCATTGATTTAGGACACAGATAGAGAAAACCAGTATCAGTAGTGGGACGGGACTTTAGCTGGATAGGCTAGGAAAAGACCGAGATTCTCTCCATTGAGTGAGGCTGTCTTCTCTTTAATAGGCGATCTTTGCGCTATGATTCATTTTGCCCTTCCTGGTCAGCCATAACAACAGTGATGGCGGCTGCTGCACGATTCCTGATCCGAGGTGCAAACTCGAAACTTTCCATCTCCGGCATCGGCACCGGGGCTCAGAGCTCGTTTGGCGTCACTCTGCTGAAGTTGTCGCCGAGCTGCAACTCCCGCACCAAGACACAACGGAGACATGCATCGCACTTTACCTTCCAGCCTGACCCCGTACCGACACAATATGGTGAGTGGCAGGCTAGCCGGCTAACGTTAGCTGCGTTCACAGAAGAGACCTAGAGACTTGTGAGGCAGTGAAAGTGTCCGTAGGTTAGCTGTGAAATAGACACTGAGAAGAGCTTACGGTCATCCGAAATGAACCATTTTTATTATTTGTTACCTTTCCATTCATTGTCCCGTGTCAGTCATTGAACTGCGCAGTTGGGTCAGGTTGGACGTCTTGCACCTGAATATTTAAAGGTCCCCTCTATACACAGTAAGGACATGTAGAAATGCTGTGCTTGGAATAACAAAAAATGTAGGAATAATGTGTGCTGAAATGTTTTTCACCAGAAAGTTCGAGTACTTAGACTTACACTATTAAGAGTGTAGTATAAAAGAAAAAGAAAAGCTACAAGTTATGTTTACTTAAAATGTCCCATTTGAAAATCTAACTAGTTGGCACAAATTGTCTCCTTTTTCACTGGAACATGTACCTCCAGTCGATGCAGTGTACATTGAAGGCTTGTTCATAGTCATATGGCACCATGATCGGCTCCAAAGTAGCTGAAGTGTCACAAAATCCAGCTGTTACGATCTTGTGTTAACTGAAATTTAAACTGAGCGCAGAGAAACTTTCCCCCCTTCTGCTGATCAATGTGAAAACTTCCTCCTAGTGTCACACTTTGCATTTACTTCACGGCGTTCAGCGAGGTTCAAAACATCCAAGATACAAAACTAGTGACTAGTGAGGGGCACTTTAACAGTGTGTCAGCTGATTTCTAACCATGTTGATATCTGCTGCCCTTTGTAAGGAGTAAGCCTGGTTAATCATAGCTAACACCAAACTGTGTTTTGATATGTGATTGCTGCTGTTGCCTGTAGGCTTGACTACCAGGTAGAAAACAACACAGGTTTCTTAAAGTCACAGCCTGTTAGTGAACCAATTAGCAGCACCACTGAGCAATAGATGTGTTCAAACTTAAAAGTAAATTGTAACGTTTTGTTTCACATTGCGGCCGGTGGACAATTATGCCGAACAAGTTTGTCCACAAGGTCGACATTTTGTTGAAATGAAAGCACTGAATGGTGTACTGTAAAGGGTTAGTGCAGGATGACACTGCAGAGAATGATATCCGTCTCATAAGACATAGTCTGAGACAATCCCCAACGAGGTATGAGCTCAGTGTATGTACTACAGTTCATTTGACCAGGATGTTGTCACTGAAACACCTGCCAACATATACACTGGATCCAGCAATGAGAAACTCCTAGTATCATGTAGTGGGTGTCACATTGTTTTTATTTATTGAATCACTGCCAAGTTTCCTTTGTGGTTTCTTCCCAGCAATAACTGGTATAGTCACTAATCCAAATGCACAATAATGAATTGTTGCTAGTTGCGAGTCCTGTTTAAACACTGATTCCCCTGATCTTTAAACCTTTTAGGTCCTACCCAGAAGATGAACTTGTTCCAGTCAGTTACAAGTGCCTTGGACAACACTCTGGCCAGTGATCCGACAGCAGGTAGGATGCTTAAACAGGAAGTGGAATTTAATACCTGAAAATATGTGAGAACTTTATAAGTCAACAAAACATTTCACATTTAAAAGATTTACATTTCCTGTTGATATATTTAAAGTCTGTGTCGCAATCAGATGACTGTATTTTAAGAAAGATAATGATGTAGAAAAAATAATGTTGCGTTAGTTACACATTGGTGTGTTACTGCACTTTAACTTCTAAGACCTGCACACCAAGTTGGACATAGCCAGGTGTGGTACTTAAATAAATGGTGTGTTAATGTTGAGTTGTATCCTCATAGTAATGAGTCCTTGATGTTAGTCAAAACAATTTCCTTGTCATAGAAATGTTGCCTGATCTGTTTTCCTAGCCAATCACAGATGTTGATCTGACTGGTGTCAAAGATTATCATAACTTTAATTTTCTCCTATCTCATGCTGTAACTTTTTAAATATTTGGAATGACATATAGGTCCTTATTCTATTCTTGGTTGCCAGAACATATCATCTTAAAAAAGCGTGCCATTTTATCATTGACTGTTCTGTGTTGCTCTGCAGTCATCTTCGGGGAAGATGTTGCCTTCGGTGGAGTATTCCGATGCACAGTGGGTCTGAGAGACAAGTACGGTAAGATGCTTCAATCCACTTTGATTCCCCCCATTCAAAGTTCTCCACTGCCAAGTCTGATTTATAAAAAAGAAAAGAAAACAGTAACCTGTTGTTCCATCTGCTTTACGTGATTTTGCCACTAGGTGACAGCAGAGCACTGTGAGAATAACGCCACTTCCTCTCGCGCAAGGTCACATTACTGTTCACTGTTCACCTAGAGGACCAGAAGGATCTGTTTGCACTCATGTGTCCATTGTAGCAGGGTAGCCTTACAAACCTGATACAGTAAGCTGATATTTCAAGTCGACGCTCACTGCTGTAAGTTTGGTTAGTAGTTATTTTACTCTTATGCTCAAATTTAGCTTTGATTTGACATGGTGCATTTAAATTCTTCAGGTTGATAGTTTAGCTACAGCAAGTGGAAAGTTTGACACTTCATAGCAGAGAAAACACGGGGGTTATTAATTAATAGCAGGAAAAGCAGAGGAGTAATTAATAAGGCAGTTAGAGGCTGTATCAGGTAGGTCCTAGTGTTGTGGCTGACAAACCAGCATACCTTACTGGTACACTTGTGTCATTAGCAACACCGTCACTTTTTCTGCAATAACAGTAGAAATTTCAGCTGTGATGAAGTTCTTCAGCCCCCTTTGTCATGTGTGTTTACTTTTTGCTTCTGAGTATTTGTCAGAGATGCTGTTAAAGTAGTATTCCACTGACATAGTTTGCGTTATCTTCAAGGTTAAAGGTAACAAAAAATTCTGGTGGTACGGCAGCGGATACCTCTGTATCTTTTGTCAAACGGCAGCAGTATGAACAGACTGTGGCTGAGCAGACGTTTCACCTCACTGATACCTTGTTCGGTGACCTCAGATTTGTGTATGAATGCAGTCTTTTAAAGGGTGAATCACTGAATTACATATGGCAGAAAGTTGATACTGCCCTGACCCTGTGGATCCAGTCTTTCCAGCAGGACGCTGTCGTGGCAGATATTGGCTTATCACAGATATATCAGAATGGGGATCTGTGTCAGCTGACCAGTAGCAAGAAACCGCTGTGCAGGAATGCCAAAGATATCTTGGCGTTTTAAAAACTGCGTCGCCAGATCACTGAACCAGAACACGTTCATTTTTGAACTGTGAAATATCAAATTCATGCTTGCAAGTCTTTCAAGATTTCAGGAATCCTCATCAGAAATGTTTCATGTGTTTTCTCCATCAGCCAGAAATGTATTATAGGGCTGGGAGATATATAAAATACATTTGTGATATTTTTAGGCTGTAATGTAATACACAATGTATATCTAATACATCCCAATATATCCTCTAGAGCCTTTTGTCAGCAGACGTTTTGTCTCCTCAAAGCGGGAAAAGAACATGTGCAATTTATAACATTAAAGATTGCTGCATTCCATTTAGGTGAGCTAGTGCCAGGAATCTGGTATTGTGCATGCTCAGTCACTGGTATGGCTCACAAGGACACTTAATGGAATGGAACCCTTGTTTGACAAGTCACAATGTCTGCCCCGAACAGAGCCTGTTGGGCAGGCAGGAGGGTACAGCAGATATTAGGCTGGTTCAGGATGATCTGGCTGGAAAGCCAACGAGACCAGGCAGCAGCAGCAGCAGCAGCAGCAGCAGCAGCAGCAGCAGCCAAAAAGCTGCGATCAAGTCGGACAGCTTTCCAACAGCCTTCAGTCTGTACAGGAAGTCACAGAAATGCGCACATTCTGTTAGATCTTCTTTCAATTGATTTAACCTCCGTTTTACATAAATATCTCACATAAATCAGCTCCATATCAGTTTGCTGCTGTTCATAATTCATCGAAGGAGACATGTCCCTCTCAGACTACACTGAAATACAGTAATAGTCAAACAAGAAATACAAGACAATAGTTTTTAATTAGTGATCGGTCAAATATTTCTACTGACGGGGCTTGACATCTGAATCCTCACATCCCACTTACCTGAAGTTTTTGTGGTGTTAAATACTTTTACGGGCAGATTTAAATCGCTCAAATGTTAGTATAGACAACTAACAATTATTATATTGTGTGCTGTTTGGAATATGAGTGTGGGCTATTTAGTCTCCACACTGGCCACACAGCATGTCTTCTGTGAACAGAATGGCCAGAAACCTTCAAAATCAGACAAATAAGATAAAAATATCTCTATTTCAGCAAATCAGTCAGTTGTTGGATCAGTCGACAGCCAGGCGTTTTGCAGTCTGTGGAGAGCAACTTCACTGCCTGTCTCCAAAAATTGCCGCCGCCTTGACCCTGCGTGACTTCCATTGCATAGTGCGTGGCGTCAGAACAAGTCAGAAAACACAAATCTAACCGGCGTGCATTGTGCAGCGATCGCTACTGATTGATCCTGCGCAGGACTGGCTGATCTCGAACAAGCCTTTCTTGACTTGTCTAAGTGGGAAAGGCACAGGTGTTACTAATCACACTAATGATGGCTGTTTTCTCCTCAAGTGTCCCAACGGGCCATGACACTGTGACAGTGAGGCGGCATGCTCAGTCCCAAGCCCATGGAACTGAAGCGTCCAAATGGAGTTCAGCCACCATTGATTTTTATTGTTTACACCTGTGCCTTTCCTACTCTAATGTCTTCCATGAAAAATCCTTACTTGCTTTGATGTTTGACCCACAAAGCGCATCTGCAGTTTATTACATTAGTAATTTATGTTTCTTCCCAGTATTAGTCGGTGAGGATTTTCCATTCAAAGGAAGTTGGCCGCTCCAGTTTGATTCTGTAGTTGACAGTCATACAATAAAGATGAATGTCTTTGGGGACAGAAATAACCAAAGATATGGTAATATCATTAAGCTTTCTTTCCCTATAAAATGCTGTATGATATTGGCATTGCCAAGATTTAGAAGAAGGGAAGTTAGTGGTTGTAACCAATTTCCCCCAGATTTATTGATAATGTCCAATATTTTGATCAAATTGTGTTTTTTTTCTTTGCAAATCTTGGAAAAACCTGGAAAAACCAATTTATAAGCTTTCAAACAGCCCAGTATGTCCTCAGCTAAATTCTCAGTAAGGAAACTGCACTGACTGACAGACTATTTTTCTTCATCATCATCATTTTATAAAGCAGTAAAAAATAGTAACATTAAATTACCAGTATCAGTAAATTATCTTTCTTGTGTCATTTTTTTGCAGTTTATTTTGTATTGTTTTGTATTTCCTACTAGCGAGGAATCTCAGGTCCAGCCTACAGTAGCTGGCTTTGCCTTTTGTTTTCATTGACGTCAGAAATGTTGACCTTTTCGGAGAGGGATCATTATTTTCCATCTCATCCTTGTGTACAATGACGAGCGCAAAGCCGTTTTTATCCCCCTCACTACTGAAAGGCATGGTGCACACTTGTGCCACCCACAGCCATTATACAGAACAGGGGTTAATGCAGGGCCAGCTCCGTATGAATGGCTTTTTACGAGGAGGATGCGTTCACCTCGGTGATCCAGCCCCTCCACTGCTGGCTGCTGGCGGCTTCTGAGAGCCTTTTCTCTGAAAACAGCAGCACACATTGACTCTATGCTCTGACTAGCTCTCCACCTCGCTGGTGTGTGTATGTGTTGTTTGCACCCTCGGTGTCAGACTATACAAGCTGCTGTCTATTTAAATATACATTTGAGACTTGTGTGAACAACTGAGGCACAAACCACACAAAGATGCCTTTGATAGTGACACATTGAGTTATTTTATCATCACTTGGTTGTAGATTTGTTGACTTTTTGCTTAGTCCTTTGAACACACACACACACACACACACACACACACACACACACACACACACGTGTTAGTTGTCACATATGTCACTTTCACGTGGAGCTGCATATTTGAGGTTGGCTTCAGTCTGAGCTGCCTGGCACTAAATTTTGATCACTTCATTGTTCATTCCTGTGAGGGTTTGTGGCGCTGTGGTTGCTAATTGAACTCTGTGCGCAGGGCAGGGCACATAAGGGCAGTTTCACTGGTGAGAAGCACACTTCCCAACAAAACAGAAAAAGACCGGATTGGCAAATACACAAAGAAGCGGGCAAAAATAACACTTACGACCCAAATTTAGCCTTGCGGCTCCTTTTCAGATTACAGGGTGGAGAGTGGAAAATAGTTCTTTTTTTCTTGTATTTTTACTCCGTGGGGGTTGTGTGTGTGTGTGTGTGTGTGTGTGTGTGGATGGCAGGCTTGGTTAGCACCAGCTGAGGAGGAGTCATCAGCTTGTCGCTTCATTTATTTTAGTGCATGGCATTTTAAGAGAGGGTATTCTTTGCAATCTCATCACTCAAGAGTGTTCCGTGGGCCCTCGCTCTGTTATCAGAACAACCCCCCTGTTCCTAACACACCCTCTACAACTGTGGTCAGTGGTCCCAAATAACTTATTAAACACCGAGGGCTGTTCAGTATTCCCTGCATGCATAGTGGCTGTCACACTTTTAAACCACTTTTCTTCACTTTTCTTTCTGTGAAAATTGATTAGCTCCCTCACCCAGTGGCCTCCAGTTGCCTCCTTCTACTTGTACTGCAGCTTATTTTTCTTCCCTCCTCTCTTCTCCTGTCTCCCCAGGCAAGGACAGAGTCTTCAACACTCCCCTTTGTGAGCAAGGGATTGTGGGATTTGGTATCGGCGTAGCTGTTGCTGGTGCCACAGCCATTGCTGAGATCCAGTTTGCTGACTACATCTATCCTGCCTTTGACCAGGTAAGAGGGGCTGCAACTGAAGAATACTCTCGCTCTATCTCTCTCATTTAGAGCCCAAGGTGGCATTTTTTGATGTCTTTTGTTTTCTGTGATGAGTCCAAAGAGAGACAATTTACTTATATTAAAATATTCATCTCATTCAAACTCTCACAACACATTTTTCAAATTTTCTTTGAAAAATGACAAAAACATGGGTTAATTGGTTAGCTGTTGCAGCACTACAGTTAAGGCACACTGTCATTGTCAATTACTTACCTTGGCATACTAATGATGTCAGTGTTAGACGATAGCTGTGGATGTTGCGCAGACAAGAAGTCCCCAAATATATTTATACTATGCAGAGAAACACTTGGAAATCAAATTGTCATTTATAGGCCTCTTCAGCTGTTTATAATGTAACCTTGTCCAGGTGGAACCACTCATAGCAGCAGAATCACTGGCACTCTGTAGGTGTTTGGTTAAGAGACAGTGGGTTGGAATGAGGGAAAGTACGCTGACGCAACTCCTAAAACCTGCCTTTTGCGTCAGAAATCCCTCTCTTCATTGTCGAAACAAAGGATAACAGGGTGCACTGACATCATACAGTTAGTGTTAGAATCAGCACGTCTTACTCTTTCCAGTGATGGCTGTTTTTTTCTGTTATCTGTCTGATTAGGTTTTATTTAAAGGAGCTCATAATAACTTCAGTATATGTCCGGCAATCATCAAATTAAAGCCTTTTCTTCTGTATCAGAAATAGACCCAAATGAGTACCGTTGGCTATCTCGGTGACTCCATGGCAACATTCTACTTACTGCTTGCATCAGCCAAAACATGACGACAACTGTAATAGTAAAAATCTAAGTACATTGATCAGAAATGGCGTTAGGAGTAAAAGAAAAACAACATGGGTGGACAAGACCATAAGGATAAAATAATTTTGTTTTCAACGCTATTATTACATTTCAGGTCGGTTGTAAGGCTAACAATATCTTATCTCTATTTTTTTACAGTACCACTCGCATTTTAGATAATGGCATGTCTGAGTGGCCTCCTGAAATGAAGTGTACTGCAAGCCGAGTGAAAGCAGGTTGAAGGTGGAAAAACTGAGAAATACTGTGGCAGATAACATGCATGTGCAGAATAAACTCTTTGAATCTTGAGTCTAATTTGCATAGTGATACGTATATTGTATATACATACAATTAAATACAATGTTAAGAAAACACTTGGCAATGAAGGGAAACAAATAAGTTCCCTTTGCTGGCTAGGCAGCCACTGATGTTTGTGATTTTGTTTATTTTCTGACATGAAGGTGTTTGATAAACAGACCTAGCAGCGTCAAATGTTTTGAATTCAACAGTCTGTTAAACAAAAGCAGCCAGACATGAGACATGTCCTCCTCCTGTGAGTCTTTTCTGTGGAAGATTAATGTGGCATTGACGGGCAGAGCGGGACAGCGGACGCCCCGGCTGTTTCACCATGCACACATGTTGACATGAGTGTCATTCTGTGTATTCTCGCCCTCCACAAGATGGATGTGAATCCCTGTTATGTCAAGGCAACATGAAAGCGAATATGTGATTATAGAGCCAGTTTCTAAGAGACTCCTGCTGAGGCGCTGAGCAACAGTAGATAAAATCTGTTGTCGGCCTTGAGTGGGCTTCATCTCTCTCCTTCTGGGCTCTCGCTTAAAATGATTCGGTCCAAACTGACCTGAGAGAGACATAAAAGCTGAATTAACAGCCCACCTGAGTTTCAGGGAGGAAAACTTGGGACACCTTTCTGGAGGAAGCCCAGTATCAGAAACTGTAGAAGGAGGTAAAAGAAACCAGAAACTTGAGGTGATTTTGCTCGTTAAAAATGAAATAGGGTTTTTAAAAACTTTAAGGGGAATAGCAGAAACAATGGCTCGTCACATGAATCTTAGTCCGCAGTGTCCACCGGTGTGGTCTTTTATTTTATTTTTGATTATTTCTGAAACTGACAGAATCTAGGGAACCTTTTGTTAAATTAATCCACATTTGATGATACCAGCATAAAGAACTTGTGATGTTGAAACAACCCTGGTATCCCATAATGATCAGCAGAGTTGCATTTCCATGTCAACTGATAATGTGTGGTTGTGTTAACCTAAATCATTTTGGTCTCCTGACAGATAGTCAATGAAGCAGCTAAGTACCGCTACCGTTCTGGCAACCTGTTCGACTGCGGCAACCTCACCATTCGGGCTCCGTGGGGGTGTGTCGGCCACGGATCACTTTACCACTCGCAAAGCCCTGAGGCTTTCTTCGCCCACTGCCCTGGCATCAAGGTCAGCCATGGAGTTTATTACAGATGTTGACTTGGATTTGTTCCCCTTTTTTATTTCTGTATGTGCAATTCTGCTCCCAAATATATTTAAAGGCACTCTGATCTGATGGCACTGGCAAAGCACTGTCAGTTCTGCCCTGTAAAGACAAAATGCAGCCACTACATATTGATATGGTTGAAATTAAAGCATACATTTATATATATATATATATATATATATATATACTTTGACATATTTTTTGCTAATGAAAATGCCATTATGTCATAGAATTATATAATCACCACTAGTTTTAGATTGGTGGTAACTAATTACTAAAACCAACCCTAAATCTAAGTCAAAATACAATATCCATCATTTGGCTGCGTGGTTACTTCACTCTGCCAGTTATACTAAAGGTGAAAGCTAGCTTGTGGAAAAACGGTGGCAGTCATTAGCTTCTACTACAGACATTTTGGTTATTAAGTTTCTTATACTACATAATGACATAAGGTCACAGCTAAATCAGTTTGTTATGGAGAAGAAAAAAATGTGCCAACTCGCACTAAAGCTGGCTAGCTTAGTAGATATCAGTAGCACATTGTTTGTCTCTTGTGAATCTTGTGATTTTTTTTTAATTGTCAAGCTAACTTTTTGAAATAGTAAATTCATAAATTCATGGATAAAATCTATTTAGTATGTATATTATTGGATGAACAGAAACTTAGAAACATAGAAACACATAAATGGATGAGAATTCTGTGACCATATATGCTGTTTGTAGATGCTGCAGTGCTCTGTAAAGATTTTTCACATGCAGAGTGTAGTGTCTGCTTTTTTAAACATTGTTTGGGGTCTATTGCAATATTTATCAGGGGAATAAAATGATCTGACTAATCGCATATATGATGGATGCATTATAACCTTTCCATATGTTTCCAAGCATGAGAACCTGAAACCTTTTTTCCTCAGCTTCACTGTTTCTGTGGTTACTATCAAATCAATCACATCGGAGGCTTCCCCTTTACATTTTATGATTTGTATGTATTACAAAGCCCCGGGTGTAGTCTTTTGGCTACCTTTTTTTTACGTTATCTGAAAACAATGCAGGAATAAAAGATCCTGACAGGTTTATTGTTTTAAGAGTGGGCTCAACAAAGGCAAAGACTAAACTATTATCTAATCTTCCCTCACATAGTTTCCCCCAATAAATAGTACTCTTGATCTGAATGAACAGAAAGCTTTTGTTCTATAAAATATATCAGTGTTATGGTTACGTTTAGAAATGTTGCATTCATGCCTTAAATTTCTTAATATAACTTTGGCATTTGCTGATATATTTGAATTATAGAACTTCGCTCTACTGAGGCAGGAAGTGAAGCAGTTTTCACTGCAGTCCCCACTTAAAACACTGGGGGCATGACAGGGTGTTCTTAGCTGGTAATTTCTTTGCCGCCTATCAGCTGCTCCATTCAGTATGATGGAACCGAACAAGCTTTCGGGGTGCTTGAATAAGAAAGACTGATGCAAATCATTTGGGGAATGACTTTGTTGCGCTCTAGTCTAGCGACAACTGTAGCAAATAGCTGTCCAGTCACACAAATTTAGTGTACACTAAACAGCCTGCATGCTTCAGGCTTGTACAAATGCTGGAGAGAGCCTGATACTTTGTGTGTGAACAAGACCTGAGGAGGGAAATGATTCTCTCAGACATAGATGGTGGCATAGCATGTGCTCAGAGTAAACAAGTCTATGTTTAAATGTCAAGATACAACATCCCTCCCTGCTTTCTTTTTTTTAAGCTTGGCATACATATAATCATCATCATCGTCAAAGTTTCTCACACGCTACAGACCGGGAATGACTGTATGGTTTACAGCTACGGTTCATCCACTGCGAGCGAGCGTTGCTGAGAGCAATAAACATGTTGTCTGCCTGCAAAGGTCAGGCTGATGAATGTTAATCTTTGTTTAAACTATCAGCTCTGTGAGCTCCATCTGTGGGTCGGACCCAACACACAGCCTGACAGGCATGATTCAGCTCTGGCCCAGTGTTGCCAGGATACTCTAATTCTGATCTAAATACCATTTAAGAGATATAAGATCTGGCAGAACTAAAATGCCACAGAAAAGAGGAGATAGCTTAAGCAGTTGACATGAAGAGTCTTTAATCACTTTTGTTCACTATGTAGTTTCAGAAGTTCTTTATCGTTCTTTTAATTTTAGAGTTAAATTATTTTTTTATAGAAGTTACAAAAAAGGGCGCAAAGTGTTGTCTTTGAATTGCTTCTATGGTGTCCAAACTCATCATAAAAATCAAAGAGAATCAGCAAATCCCTCTATTTAAAAAGCTGTAAGCAACACATTATGGGCATTTTTGCTTGAAAAATGACTATCGATTGTCAAAATGTTTTTCTGTTAGTCCATTAATCAATTTGTCAACTAATCATTGCAGCTCTAAATAAGTATTGGATCATTTTCAGTAGTAGAAGTGAAAGTTGTCTTAACATAAATGCTGGGTCTAATTAAGTATATCATCTTGTCCTCAGGTTGTAATACCTCGTAGTCCAGTTCAGGCCAAGGGGCTGCTTCTCTCCTGCATTGCTGACCAGAACCCCTGCATATTCTTCGAGCCCAAGATCCTGTACAGAGCAGCAGGTGAGCTGGATTCTCTGTAAATCTCAGTCTGAAGTTGACGTACAATTAGCACGTGTTAGGTTTGTACATTTGTCCCCCCTAATGTTCAGCTTCCATCATTATCATGCCTCGGTGGCCCTTGATCCGTGTGCCTCGTGTCTTTAATGAAAGCAAATGTTCTCGCTTTTAGGCATGTCAGGAAAGACAAACAAACAATATGACAAACTGCAAACAATGTGAGACCAGCAGCACCACAAGTGTGAAGCAGACTGTCTGAATGGGCTGTGAAGTGTTGATAGTTCCGAGCTGAATCCCCTCTCCCTCCCTTCCCTGTGTGGAGGGAAGAGTGGGTAGCCATAAGGCCAGTAAGCTTTAAGCAGGCTGCTGTGCAAAAGATGTCCAGAAAACTCCTAATAAACCCTTAACAGTTGTTGGCAGCTGTTGCAAAACATTGCTTTCTTATTTGGATGATAATAATATGAAATCCATGATTTACACAGTGTTGGAGGCTTGAAGATGATGTTGGAGCTCTTTGTATTAATGAAAGACAGACACAGAACAGATTGGTACTACCAACCTCGAACAGGGAGAAAGTTTTGTTAGTTTCTTCATTTGATACGAGCCAAAAGAAACTGTGAAATATTATAGCCCACACAAAGTGTTTCAACTGTTGCACTCGGTTAGTGATTGCTGTCCAAAACATTTATAATATTTTAGTGCTGTCTGATATTTAAACCGCTCAGCGAATCTAGCATTGTTTCTCTAGTGTTTTTTTTCTTCTTTTTTTTAAAGAGCAACAAAATGTACAACTTTAAAGACAGCAAAATTTTGTAAAAAAAAAAAAAAAAGGTTAAAAACATAAATCTTTCCTGATAAATGATTACTTGTTTACTTGCATCTACTCATGGATGCTCGTGCTCTTGACGATGCGGGATGTGAAAATTAACGTTGTCTTCCTTGACTGAGCTGTAGCAAAAACTAGCTTTGTTAGCCAACCTGTCTATGAGTAGATGCACGCTTCCATCTGTGCGTCATGACTTCTGGAGAGTCATTGCTGTTGAGTTTTACAAGCTGAAAGGGTCCATACCTCCGTTATATTCAAGGTAGACATCTCTATGGCTGATCTCTCAAAACTCTGCAGCTCTCACCTAAACAATCTACATGTATAAATGGCACTACAGGTAGGAGGGAAAATATGTGTGTTTGAACTTTGGGTGAGCTGCCCTCTGGTAATGTATAGCTCATTTTCGTCATTGTGAATGTCTTTAATAGCTCACAGTTGTTGAGGCCTAACAATCTATCAAGGATGTGTAAGATTCAGGAGCTGTGAAAGAACTGACCAGTTGTGATCATGTGTGTTGGAAAAATATATAGCACTGAGTTGGAGCAAGTCGTTAGGTGGGAAATGAAATGCAAGGGTGACTTCTCAGTTTGATTTGGTTCATCAGGGCAGCCAAGAGCAGGTGTGTGTTCTTGGCAGAAGTTTTATTTGCTCGGTTGATATGGATCGTGTTTTATTGGCCCCTCGGGGAGTGATGAGATGGTACATAATACATAATACTGTAGGCTGTACGTGAGGGAGGCCTTGCCTGAAATGTCACGTCTTTCAGCATTTTTTAGATGGACTGAAGCCAAGGTATATGACAAGATCAACATGGAAGTAGAGACATGTCTGTCAGAGGTTCTCACTGACAACATTAACTCATGGTCAGTTTTAAAAAGCTGTGTGACAGATACTTCATGCATCTCACACAGGAGCTTTTGGTAGTACTGGTAGCGTTTCAGGAGTTATTATGATATGTTAAAGGGGGCAGAGCTCTCATGCCAGGTCCACATGCCTCTAATGGTCTCTGCCTGGATTATGAGGTCATATTTTAATTGCAGCCACCCCTCTTAGGATATAAACCACACATTTGTCTCATCGAGGCCGTACTGTTTTGTGAGGCCTGAGATTCCACTTATTAAACCGTAACCCAGTTTTCATAATTCAATTTTAACGTTCTGCAAAATGCTATTATTCCACTCAAACGGCCTATTTTCTGTCTCGTCTGGAAGCCGAAACCAGGAGTTGCATATGATTCACCCAACCCCTTCATGTTGTTTTACCATAGTGAGTCGCCGGGATGGGCAATTTTTCTTTCCTTTACGGCTTGAAAGGATCATGGAAGTCATTCAAGGTTTCCAGAGAGGTCTCAAACCCAGTGTCTCCCCAGAGTATTATTACTTTGCCTAATTGTAATTTGGACTTTATGCATTGCCATGTAGGAATGCTTTCAGCAGTTTGGTTCCCCTAGAATCAAATCACACTTTGTGCTTGGGGTGTTTTGCAGCCAAAGCTATAATGGTAAATGGTTCAAAGATATTTAAAGTACTACATGTGGTGATTATATGTTGTGTCTGGACAGTATAAATATTGCTAATAAGCAGCGTGTTTAAAAGTGATGGCAGTTTGAGTTTATGATAAGTTTCTGCGTTGTAATGATTTCCATAGCTGTGCTTCAGCTTTCCAAGGCATTATTAACTATTATTCAAACCATATACTTACATGCACTTTGTCTTGGACTTGGGTTCAAAGAGAGGCTGGCTGCGAGGGCCCCCTTTTTGGAATTAAGTCCTGTTTTTGTGGCCCCTTTTCTGACTGATATCCCATCCCACCAATGTTTTGTTGTCAGGATTAATCAGGGTTATAGGCTTGTAGCTGGCAAAAGCTATCATTAGGTCATGCATTAGATTGTGCTGATAAAAGCACACTCTGTCTCTGGTGAGAGATGAGGTTCTGGAAAAAAGCACGAAGAGGCATTTGAAATGGGCCAGATAAAATGTTCTAGAGTAGAGTTGTGTTCTTTGCTGGTCCTGTCATTTCACCAGTTTGTCATCTAGTGTATTATTTAGGTGTCCGGTCAGTTTGTGAATATTTCTCATGAAAACCACAGGGTGCACAGCGAAATGATTAATGAATGTGTCCAGAATGGGACGTGGTTTATTTCGCATGTGAGCTTGCATGTAATGTGTTTGCACACGAGCGCTGAGCGAATATTAATTTGTTATTGAAAATTTGTGTTTCCTTAGTGGAGCAGGTTCCCGTGGAGGCCTACACCATCCCACTCTCGCAGGCCGAGATCCTACAGGAAGGAAGTGATGTCACCCTGGTTGCCTGGGGGACACAGGTAGGCGGCCCCGTGCATCACTGACAGACTCTGGGTGACCTGAGCAGTTTAAAATTGTCATCTATCTTTGGATCATTTTCCATAGCCACGGGGGGAAAAAGGGAGCCCGGTGTCGTCTCCGCTAAATCATGTTTAAAGCCACAGACGCAAGCAGTGGATTAACTTTAAGTCCAACACAAGCCCGCTCTTTCCCAGCAGGGTCTCTTGGTCTGTGGCTTTATTTGCCCAGACATTTCCACGTCAGGGCTCTCCATGTGATAACACTACTTGCAGTATGTGCTGCTTACATTGTGTCTTTCTTTTCATCCAAGAGATTTTATTTTCTGTAGCTTGGTATCAAGGTGCCTGTAACTCACCAGGAGTCATCCCCTTCGATTGTCCAGAGCCACTTTAACCAGCTTATCCAGGTCGAAATGTACCCTGAGAATGGGAGGGGGGTCTGAGGGCACTGAAGGAAAACTTCTCCATCAAAGCCAGTATTACTGTTGAAGGGTGGACAGAGAAGAATGAAGATCCAGTAAATCAGTGGAAAGCGTGGCTCTTCTCTCCCTCATCATTACTCCCCCCCCTCTCCCCCGTCTGTCAGGCCTGTACAAGTAAGAGTAAAGAAAACCAACCTGCGCAGAGTGGAGTAAAAGGAAGAGTGCCCAGTCCTCAGTTTCCCCAAAAAGAAAAGGGTTTTCCCCTCTTCTTAACAGCCTCTTAATGTTTCCTCCCTCAGAAAGATCCACTTTATCTGCTGCATATAATGTAACGGCAGCATCTTTCCATAATAAATACTTCGAGTTATTGAGCTTTTTTGTTAACTTCAGTCCAGGGCCTGCATCTTTCAATCTGGCTCGGCTGTTGACAAGTCGTCTAGTTGTGATGATTCAGATTTATCATAGCATTTCTTATTTAAAGCAGCCAACAATGACTGCCAGTAAACACGGACTCTGTGAACTCAAGTAATTTATTACACAAATGATGAATTAATAGGAATGACTTGCACGCAATGTTTTGAGGATTAAATTGCTGTTTTCAACTCCCTGTTTATTAGGCAATGATATGTGAGAGGCTGTTATGTCCCTCGCAGAAAGTGTAATAAAATCGATTGTTTATTGGCGTTATTACTATTAAATTACTTCTTTTTTTAACCTCCTGCTGTGGTTACAAGCTCCTAAAAGGAAGCTAATATGAACATCAAGTTGCAAAATACCAGTTGGTCCAGTGAGTTTTGATGTTTTCCTTTTTTTTTTTTTTTTTTTTTTTTTTTTTTTTTTTTTACATTTGTAGTTACTTGTTAATCACACTTTCTGGTGGAATAAAGAAATACGCTTTTTGTTTTGTTGAAAGACCAAATTTGTACCTCTGTACTCTATGCAGTTTACTGTGATACTACACTCTGCTATAGGTCTATATCTTTATGTGTAATGTAGTGTCATTACTATGGGATAGATATTGAGAATAATTTGGCAGCTTTTCTGTTTGTCATTGATGATTTGTTTGTTTTTCATGCATTTTGCAACAGCTCACATAAATACTGAAAACCATCAGTGTCATTTGCCCTAGACTTTTTAAAGAGGCGAGTTAACTTAAACATGTGCATGGCAAATCAAGGTCAGGAATTTTTATTGCCGTGGGTATGAAATCTTAGCTAAACTGCAAACAGCATTAGCTCATAAGATTTGAAGGCGTTCTTTCTTTCTTTTTCTGTTTTAGATCCATGTGATGAGGGAGGTGGCCAACATGGCTCAGGAGAAACTGGGAGTCTCTTGCGAGCTCATCGACCTACAGACCATCCTGCCCTGGGATGTTGAAACCGTTTGTAAGGTAAAAAAAAAAAAAAAAAAGCCCAAACACAATGGCCTGAGCAAGGCTGCATCTCAAAACTGAGCAGCATCAAATAAAAGGAAATTCTCACGCTCCCTCTAGCTTTCGACTTAAAAAAGTGTTTCATTTCTGTTTGTGGTGTTGCTTTCTGGTTAACCAGTATTCTAAAATAAGTCCTTTTTATCATAGTCTATTTATATCTCTATTTTATTCTGTGGTCACAGGCTGTGTGGTCATGTTCTGCATTCCCATGTGATTACACTTCCTAAGATCATTTAGATCATTATTTGGCATAACTGATGTTGCCACTGAAGAGCTGTAGTGCACTGGAATCACCCTCCTGTTGTAGATATTTATTGTGGTGCTGAGGAAATGCTCCTCTGGACTGTGTGTTTGTCGTCTTTGGTGCTTGATAAACAGGATTCCTTCCACAGCTGGTAAGACTTGACCACCAGTTTATGTCGCCTCAGCCTAAGACAGGCAGCGGCACTCACTAAAACAAAATGCTTTGTATGGGAGGGCTCGGAGAAAGGAGTGTTTTCCATCTTTATTTATTTTGAAATGGGGGAAGGAGCACAACAGTCTGTGGATTGGAGGCACCGAAAGAGACTTTTTCTGGTTGCCACTGGGCTGTGACAGCAGACTAAATCACCAGAAGGCCAGCAAGACATAGCCTGATGTTTTTTGTAAAAGCTCTTTGGAAATGAAAAGGTGTGTGTTAAAGTAGCTTCACAGTGTAAATGCATCCTCTCCTCTCTGCTGCTGTGGCCTTGAATATATCACATGCTGTCTTCTTCGGTCAACGCAGCCGATTATTGCAGCTAAACCACCAGATACATTTTCATTTTGCATATTTATTAACAATTTTTCATGCTCCTCTGGTGAAACGTTCAACTTTGACAGTGAGCAACACGCTGTCCCTGCCGCCAAGCTAAATCTTATAGCCAACAGTTGAGGCACAGGATGAAATTGTGGTAGGAGGGTAGTAATTTAATAGGGAGTCAATTGGAACTGATGGCAGAGACGGTAGTGTTGTGCTGGCATTGAAGAACTCGCAGTTCCAAGTGAGCAGTACTCAGTTACAGATTTGTTTGTTCATAGAGGGGACTTCTCAAGAGAATGTGGTAGTAGTGCCCCATTAAAACAACTGCCATGAAATTGAATGGAGTGTTTATGTGCTGCCTGATGCCAGGCCTGCCACCTTGAGCTTGTCAACAACAGCTCTCCTTGTCATTTCCTCTAGCCAAATGCCCTCTAATATCTGTTGATTATAAAAACTAACCTCATAGACCAATTTCCCCACAGCCCCCAAACACACACATTATCCTATTCATGTTTTCATATCCGGCAGTTAAGTTACTGTTGCATTACACCGGTATTCCTAAAGTGTTTTATTTCCTCCATTGAAACCCTTTTCTTTGCTGCTTGCTGAGCACAGAAAGTCTTAAAATCAGGCTATTATCACATCTCAGTGAAGGCACAGAATGAGTTCCAGGCCAAGTCATGATTCTTATCACTTAGAATAATGCATAGGAATAAACATTAAAGGGCTTTTATCTTTTAATTAATCTGATGCACATAGGAAAATATCCAGATGTGCATTACGTCAGAATGGAAACATTGGAAAGCTAAGGAGCTGTTTAGCTGCTGAGACTCATCAACTTAAATACGAGGTATAATCAGCACTGGTTTGATGCACAAAGCGTAGATTAAATATCCCTACCTATTTCTTTTAATGCAAAAAAGGTGCTCAAGGCCTAACACTGGAATAACCTTGTGTGTAGACATATAATAGGTTGGCTGTATACATTCTCGATAAAAGGTCTCTCTGCTTTGTGCTTCTTGAGTGGGAGGAATAGCTCTGTTGGATATTGCTGAAACCAGCATATTGACCATTTCACCTTGAGTTCTTGGAATTGGAGAATAGTAATTCTCAATATATCTAATTTAAACAAATGATTGATCTGGGAAAATAGTTGGCAGATCAATAATTGGTAGTGCAAGCAAGTCTGTACCCAAAAATATTACCAAGCTGATTAAATGCTGTCATTGAGCAAAAATCACTGAGATTATTTTTTTAGCACCCGTCTCAAATATATACTTAAAAGCAGACACAACTAGTTGAAGCACACAATTTGCTTGCTTGCAATTTCCCAATAATTAAGATGTCCTCTTAAGATCTTCAAAATATGTGTATGCCTTGAAGGTTTCTGCAACAATGAAGCAGAAGCTAATGCCAGAAATGAGAAACATGGCCCTTCATGTCCTCAGTAACCCTGCACAGTGGTGCCCTAACTGCTGGATGCTGCACAGCTGCTCCTGTGGCTGCCGCTCAGACATTAAGAGTTTCGTCACTCAGCGACCCACCCATGCACAACTAGTTAAAGTGGAATATTTTTATACAGCACCATTTTAGGGCTGTAAATGATTATTATTTTTGTAACAGATTTGTCATCTGTCAAACCCAAAGATACTCAATTTACAGGGATATAAATACAGAGAAAAGCAGCAATTTCTAACAGAAGGAGGAAAAAGTGAAAGTCAGGATGTTGATATTCACATATAACATTGTGGTTGTTTGGTGTTGGTGGTTTTATTGTCGTGTAGTGGGTCGCAAAGGTGGGTGAGCTGCCGTATGGGAATGCCTTGGAATATGACTGCCAGCACCCAAAGTTTCCCTGCGGAACATTGTATCTAAGAGAAATGATCAAGGAGAAGAAAAACGTTTTTTTCACACACTTGGCCCCAAATAAACACACATGCACACATACACTAACGGGACCTATACACATTCATTAATGTATGGAGAGGTGTCAGGCAGAAGCAGCTGTCCCGCATGCGAAGCCCCGAGCAGTTATGATGTACGGTGCCTTGCACATCAGTAGTGTACCTAAGTACCTGGACCTCTCCTGTTACCAGTCCACACTCTGCACTGACTGGTCTGAGCGGGTCTTGAACCCCCCCCCGAGGCCCCCGAGGCCCCCGAGCCATGTCCCTTCAGACTGACCGACCACTGAGCTTCAGTGCTTTTGACTGATCACTGCATATTCATCATTGCATATGATGTTATCCCTGTGTAGTCCTGTGACGTGGTGTCGTCTTTACTTGACATGTTTTTTTACTTTGTAAAAAGAAAAGTGGATGAGTTGATGGAGTCTTATGTAAAGTCTCTTCTTCTCTGATGAATAGAGTCTTTGGACCAGTACTATTCTAAGCATTGGTGAGGGAGTAGCCATGACATTGTGTCAACTTCTTAATTCAAAAGATTGTACACCTGGTGTCCAGCTTTTCCGGCTTCCACACATCTCGGTAAAGCTGGCCTTTTGTAGTGCTTATTAACTGGCCGTCAGATGCGGTGTGTGTGTGTGTGTGCGCGTGCATTTGCGTGTTTTTGTGTGTGTGCGCGCAGACAGTGAGATAGGCCGCAGACGCACATCCGGCTTCTGGCAGCCAATTAAAATTTCCTGTGAGTCACATTTACCTCGCATATCTTTTTAGTTAAGGGTGTGTGCATGTGTGCGTGTGTGGTGAGCTGATTTATATGTAGCCTGTGTTGTTTTTGAGCGTGGATGTATAAAATAAATGAAGAATGATGTGTCTTTAAGCATGAGAGATCATTAAGGCAGCGCTCTGGACGAACATGCCATCTTTCTGTTTCCTGAGGGATCCATTCTGGCAGCCATCAGCTATACTTGGATCTAAATATATTCAGCCCTCTTGTTGACAAAGGAGATCATGGGCAGAATTTGCTGTAAACGTAGAGAAAAAGTGAGTGTATTTTATGTTGTCCCGCTGTCCAGTGCGGTCCAGTGAATGTAATAGTTGTTCTTTAAGGGATAAACAAAATGGCTGGTTTACCTCTGCCAGACCAGTGGCTCAGATGATACAGTACACTGTGGAAAGTCTCCCTGTCGTACTCGGCCAGAGTACGTGTAAAGATGCAGTTGTCATAAAGATGCTCATGTTAGGAGCACATGCCACATTTAAGCTTTTGATTCCTTACTGAGTGGTCTGTCTAGCTCCTGAATGTGAAGTGGCTTTTAATGTTGTTCAGACGGCCAATTAGCCAGTGTTTCGGTGCGTTCTTAAACGATCAACTTTTTTTTTTGTCTTTTTGTCTTGGCATCAAATTGGCGTGTCAGCAACATTTTAAGAAATCTCAGCTCTCATTATTGTATTACTCCATCTTTGCTGATTCAGCCTCATTTTCAGGTTTTCCAGATTCAGTATCTGGCCAATATAAAATCGGAGTGGCTCGCCAAGGCTGGTCAGTAGTACAGTCACACAGACAGAGACGGCACCATATACGGGTCCTGTTGGGCAGCAGCTTGTGCACCCAATGGCCCTCTTTTTTTTCTGCCCTCGTTGTTTCTTCACCTACTGTAACTTTTTGAATTTGTGATTGCTGGCTTCTAAACAGACCTGTCAAAGACCAATCTGCGGCATCAATTTGCTGATGTGGTCAAGATGAGGTCAGAATATTTAGGAATGCCCGACATGAGGGGTCCAAAGTCTGTCCACAAGCACAGGGCGGCTGTGTCTCAGGAGGTAGAGAGGTCATCCACCAATCGGAGGGATGGAGGTTTGATTCCTGGCACTGCAGTTTGCATGTCAAAGTATCCGTTAGCAAGATACTGATACCCAAATTTATTTCATTGGTATGTGAGTGTGTGTATGAATGGTTATCGCTCCTGATGAGCAGGTGGCGCCTCGCATAGCAGCCTCTGCCACCAGTGTATGAGTGTGTGTGTGTGTGAATGGAGGAATGCTGACTTGTTTTGTCAAACGCTTTGATTGGTCACAGAGACAGAAAAAATATATAAATACAATCCACTGTAAAAAAAAAGAAATAATAATAATGTCAGTAATAATGTGAAGTCAAATAATGCGTTTTCTATTTTCCCAGAGGCTTCTGGACAAATCGGATTGTTTCTACCTTTATTCATTCTGGGACCGTCACTTTTTCATAAAGTCAGTTTGAATTTGATGTAACTTTAACTTTGGAATTAGTTGGGATTTATTCAAATATTTTCCATAGAGTGTAAAGGTATTTATGAAATTCTGGCAAGGGTCATGAAAATGAGTGTTGTGACCAGGAAGAAGTTGTGGTGCCTCCGCTGGCTTACTCAGGTTGCAGCTAGCAGGTTGTTGTTGTTGATGAGTAAGGCAGCTGCTTTTTACTAAGTCAGGAAACAGGCTTATTTTTGTTGGTTATTTTCCCATCTACAGTTTAGAACCCAAAATACTTTCACACACTGCTTCTCAGATGCTTCAGTGTTTTTGATTTTTCCAGTCAGGACAGCTTTGCTTGCATCGTGTCCTCCTCCAATTTTAGTTATTAGCTTAGTGGTCTGATGGATCAACCGGGCACACAATAGGTCAAGCTTGATTTTAAGAGCTTCTGTTGGATTATGATGCAAATGAAAATATTTTCTCTAAATTCTTCAAGCAAAATTTGAAGTTATGAATAAAATGTGACAGCCATTATCCCTCCTGAGCCATTTATAGTATAGAGAGCTATAAACGGTGCATTACCAACCTTATTTTCCTTTTTCTGATTGATGTATTCGAAGAGCCAACTCAACCGCAGCACTATTAGTTTTACTAACTGTACAAAATGTTGTGGGGCCAAGAGGCTGTCACTGCAAGGACCACTCCTTGCAGTGATATCTTCTAGTGAAAAAAGTCTGTTTTTATAGCCTCTGTTGTGTTGGTATCTCTTAGTTACTGGCTGAGCACGAAGCCCAGTCTGTCATTTTTCTCCCTATTATCTCTGCCTTCCTCACTCTCTCAGTATTATTGGATGCATCCCACAGATTTTTGTTCATTTCAACCACAGGGAGTTAGTCAGTCAGGGCATGTCCTCTTAACAAGTCTCTGCTAGCCCGTCAGTTTGCAAGCCCCCATCTGCTCCTATAAAAGTCATCCATCCCTCTTAAGTCTCTCTCATGAGTATGAAACACTCACACACCTCAAGATGGATCCAGAAGCATTGTTTTTTTTTATTCCTCCCATTCTCCCTTAAATACACAAGTGTCCTGTCCAGCATAACTCACATTTCAGCTGTCCACCTTATATCCTTCGTGTGTGGCCTTGTTTACTCGGCATGCACCTGTCTGGCAGGGTGAAGGCTGGTGGGAAGACCCTCTGAATGTTGTGCAGCATGCAGACCTTTCATGAAAACGTTCCCTGCAAAGAAGACCGGTTTGAATAATGTGAGTTCATGCATTAAAATTGATGTATAATTGGATCTGTTTTCAATTACATACAATTGGTGACAGCACAGAGTGTTCCTCAAGCAGTGAGCGGTGCATAAACACAGACCGACTCTACCCTGTACCACAGCACCACAGCGAACATGTGGGATGCAACCAAACGGGGAAACCTAAGTTCAACGAGGACAGAAGCATCTTTTTTTTTTGTACTAACAGTCTCATAACAGTTTAACTTTCTGCATACAGCCTGATTCCTGATGACCAAAAGCATTTCCAAGCCTAATATTTTGAAACAATAACTGCTCTGTCTGTGAGTTGCAGCTTTTGTTTAAACCTGTCAGAATTGCAACACGTCAAAGCAGTTTTCTAATCTCGTGAGACAGGTGGGGAAAAATCGTGCCAAACTGCTTGTCGTTAGATTTTGATATAACCATCAAATATTTGGAAGTGGTGGCGACTCTCACTCTGTGTTGTCAGGACTTGAGGTGGCCTGTCAGTCCCTGGTTGGCCAGCTCTAACGGCTTACTCCAGTTCATTGTCTTCCCTTAAGTGTGTGTAAACTTCCTCCCTTGATAGATGTGTCTCTTGGCCCAAAGTCTCTGTGACTGCAGCGCTGCCTGGAGCTCAGCCCTCGTAGTGATGCAACCAATTTTGGCTGAACCTGTTCAACCCTTCAAAACAAACGCAGGAGGAGTTACTTAAGGACCTGCAGCACACAAGTGCACCAATATCTCATGCCTGATAACATACAAATACATGTGTGTCCGGGTCACATACAAAGGCAGAATTTAATGGTTGATGGAGGAGGTAGAGATGTACGGGGGGCTGATGAGGAGGAGGAGGAGGAATGTGCAGCAGCATCTGTTCTGATTCTTGGAAGTGATGCAGGTTGCATTG
This sequence comes from Diplodus sargus, assembly GCA_903131615.1. Classification (NCBI taxonomy): domain Eukaryota; kingdom Metazoa; phylum Chordata; class Actinopteri; order Spariformes; family Sparidae; genus Diplodus; species Diplodus sargus. The sequence continues at coordinate 4,384,268 of CAEMYA010000014.1, read as the reverse complement.
CCTGCGTGTTCTGAGTGCCCTGGCGTCTGTTGACTCACTGTACAGATAAGAACTCCTTATCAAGGCTCTGCTCACCCCCTCACTCTCACTTAATGGTTTCAAGCTGTAATGTGTGTCCCGAGCCAGAGACGGCAGGTAAATACAATGTTTGGAAGCAGGCGGGAGTCAGGCAGGACAGAGTGCGCTCAAATATGTTTGTTTGTCATGTGCTGAGGTGGAAAAAGACACAAAAGCAAATGGACTCAGGGAGCCACCAGTGTTTTCTGCTCAATTGCAAGTTCCACTGTTGTTCCACTGTTGGCTGTTACTGTTTTTGATACCACCTACCATAATTAAATGGGCTGAATAATCATTTGAAGTTGCCATGACATTAGCAGAGCAGCGCACCACAGATTGATGGAAAGTCTTCCAAATTGCGACTTCACATTAATATGGAACATAACTATTAAAAAGACGATACTTAAAAAAACCATTTAATCCTCTGTATTTATGCAAAACTGACCCTGGCTTCCTCACATGGAAACAATCTTTTGATAATGAATAAAAACAGGCTCTGAAGGTTTAAACCATAACTTGAATATTTATGACTAATAAAGTAGTCTGGCTGTTGCTTTCTGTGGGGAAAACCAAACAAGACCACTCTCGCCTCAGCCTCCCCTGAAAATGTTTTGGAAAATTTGATCTCATGTCAAAATGTTGGAGTGTCAGAATTATTGTGGTTAACTGAGCTTCTATATCTGCTGATCAGCTTTCCTCCCCCAATAATCCCCAGTTTTGACCCAGGATTGTTCTGCCACATCTGGTAGTAGTGTTTTTAATAACTCCATAATAATAATAATAGAGAGTTTAGCTGCATTCACAGGAGACCCTGAGCTCAGTTACAGAGTAAATGATGATGTCAGCTTATTAATGATTCCACAACTAGACAGATTTATTTTTGTCAGGTGGTTGGGCGGGAAAAAAATATATTTTAAAATTTTGATTGTACAGAACCCAGAGAAAAGTGACAAATTTATATTTTACAAGGTCTGGACAAGTTCCCTGTCAGCCACTTAAGATGTCTGCTTTGACATCTACTGCTCAGAGCGGCCTCATTATCCTTGTGCTTCAGCTACAATCACATTGAATAATGAAAATGTACAGAGCCCGTCCAATAACGCCAGATTTCTGAACGGGCCACATGGAAATTCGTTGAAACAAGTCTGCTGGCAAATCCTGGTTCAGTTACTTGATCCAGTTTTACTTGGTGCTTGTGAACATGGCGCAGCAGGTTTCATTTAAGTAAACCCAACCTTTAAACCTATTCACTGATTGGGCTAATGTCTGAACTCGCTCACTGCTCAGCCTTGATCGAGCAGCAGCTTCCTCTGAGCTCTGCATTTCCATGAAAGCCAATGGAAGAACATAAAGGAGAAATTATGGCGCATCCCTTTTGCTCCATTTCCTAACTAGAAAGAAGAGCCTTGAGCTTGTCAGGATGATAATGTTGTAGAGCAGCAAATCACAGCAACTAGCAGGTGGCCTCCAGATGATGATCCAGGACCCGCCTGTGTTTAGGACTGGTGCGATTATCAAGAAGGGCTTGTTTCCACTGATTTTTAAAATGGTATTATTCAAAGAAGAGCAAGGCAACAGGAAGAAAATACCTGCAAAAAGCAACCAAGGCTTTATTTGGGATTGAATATGAGTCAAATCTTTGTGTAAAAGCATAATTATGACAAAAGAGGCACTTTTAAGATTTACCGTAGTCTCGGTTTTGGACACGTTCATTTTGAATGGGAGTGCTTGACACGCTAGCATCAAAATAGCTATTTTTAGAACACTAAGAAGGCTCGACACAACATGAAACTTGTTTGTGTACACAGAGTTTATGAAAAAGAAGGTTTTTGAACTACTCACGTTAGCTGCTGCATCTCCTGCGCGTTGCCGTCATGGCAGGCAAAAAGTGTCGATGTGGTGATGCTACGAGCAAAGATTTCCGATTCCACTTTGTTTTCCGGATCTCCTCAGACCCGAACAGACTCGGTCCGGACTCGTTTAGTCTCATTAATCCACAACAGGTCAGTCAGTTCAGATGCACAGAACAGAACAGAACGGGACCGAACCACCAGCAAAATCCTGGTCCAGCTCTGCTTGTTTCTTAAGGTATGTCGTGTGCATGAGCTCTGCAGTGATTGGCTCTGGTGCGCACGTGACTGTGGTGGCTCCGGTGGACAATGCTGCGAAATTTGTAAAGCCAGAGATTCCTTGCTTTTATAGAGATTATGGTACATCTGAATCCATAGAAAAAAGATGATAAATTGGCTTTTTAAACTTTTTTTTATATTGTTTACTATTCTTAGTAGTCATAGCAGCAATGGTGAAGTGAGATTTGTACACTTGGGGTTTCTGTTTCAATGGTCTATTAAGACTCAACTATGTTTCTGTAGCAGTCACTCTAAAATGAAAGTTGATTAATAGGGCAGCAATTTCCTATCAAAGGAAACGAAAAGCGATTGTGTCCTAGCTCAAAGACGCATATGCAATCTTTATAGTGAATTAGCATAATTATGTCAGTCAGCAGTCTGTGGAAATATCCACTCAGTCTGTTCTTTCTTAATACATCCATGGTCTGTCTCCTTTGGCCTCGTGGTGATGGCATCTAAAGTTGCAGTGGAACATTGTTTTTGTCAAGCAACAAGGAAAAGGTTTTCCAACCGCTTCTACATATATACGATCAGATACAAGAAGTTCTAAGCTGCCGTAGCATTTATCTGTTCCATGATCAGTTCAGCCCCTGAATGATGTGTGTGGGCGAGAGAACAGCGCGAGTTAGGGCCTGTGGAGACACTTAAACTTCTGTCAAGCCCCTTGGCAGATTAACATGCAGGCAGGTAAGCAAAGACGGACTCTTAATTCTTTTAAATGCATAGCTATATTATTGATTCAGTACTGCATATATTTAAAGGGGCACTATGTCATTTTGGAGAACAAATTCATAATCAGAATTTTAACATTTACAATATTGATTAAAACGTTATATAATTTTTTCCCATAAGTGAATAAACAAGCTGTTCTCAGGGCAAACGAAGGTCCCCAGAAACCTGTGTGAAGCTAGAAAGGTGGCAGGGTCCGCCAAATAAAAATGAAGTAAAACGGTATGAAATTGTGTTGTCCTTTTAAGGTCAGTTTGTTTACTCGGCCGTGAAAACGAAGGAGCATGTTTATTTAGCTTGTTTGAGCATAAAAAAATCAGTCAGTGAATCTCTTCAGAATGAAATTGGTTCCCCATAACTACATAATGCACCTTTTTTAAGATGTGTGTATTCACTTCATGTAGAAACATGTAAATTTGAAGCCATTAAGAGACAGAGAGACAGGAAGAGAAAGAAGAACAACTAGTGTCATAAAGTGAAGCACTTACCGGTGTGTCTAGGATTTCATGACACCGACCGGTGATTGTGCCTACTGTCTTAGCATCTAAGAACTGTTCTCAAGGTTAGCTATTAACATGTCAAATGAGAAATGAGAATCCCACACAGAGAACATTATGAGTTGGCAGGAAGTTGGAAATGTGCTGGAAATTGATTTTTTTTTTTTT
>CAEMYA010000014.1:4365797-4379994 GCA_903131615.1 Diplodus sargus | reverse complement strand
AGAGAGAGAGAGAGAGTTGGGAGTGTGGGGGGGGATCCTGTGTGTCGTAATTCTGTCGTGTGTGGTGCCGCAGCACTGTTTTGGTGGTTATATCAGTGGAAAATTACTCATGGTTGTTTTTCGGCGAAAGGGCCAGCTCCTCCGTCTCTCTGTTGGTGTCGCCGGTGAAAAGTATGGCGTAATGCAACACTGCAAAAGGAATTAATCCTTGACCAACACTTCAGTTTACAGTATTCGGGTAATTTATCTGGATAAGAATAGTCAATTAACGAAGGCCACTTGCGGTTTACCAAAAATGAAGGTATCGTAATCTCCCCTCAGTCTCCTCCAATCCCCCTCCACCCCCCACTTGACTGTCTGCTACTGACTTCTTTTCCATTCTTCCTCCTGGACATAGCTACTGCTTACATTCCACAGCTAGGTACTGGAGATTTCTCAAATTCTTCCCAGTGTCACTAACCGGAGAAACGTGGCCAAATCCACACTTAGACACATTGAAAAACCAATGGATTCTGATTGATAAGACGCATTGTGAGTTTTAGCCATGGTTGTTCTGTTTGATTTGACAGAGCTGTTCATCTGTGGTAATTAATCTCATCTGTCTAGCGAGTGATTATAAAAGACAAATGGCTGCAAAAATCAAAATGAAATGTGAAATCACACATTTCTACTCCATACACCCCATGGGGTGATTGTCAGTAAACACTAATTCAGCACCATATGATAATGACAGACATGATGGTGGCAGTGAGTGTTATGAAACAAGCCCTCTAAAAGCAAAAGGCACTTTAGATTGGAACGCTCATTGCTGTTTTTGGGCCAGGTTGTCAGTTTTCCACTGGAGAGGACGGTTTAGTTAAGAAGCCTTGGCCTGAGGTGTGGGCAGATTGAGATCATTGAGGTCAGCCTGAAGGCCGATAGCAGGACTGAGTGGAAAAGGCAAGAGTGTCTGAAGTCACAAGGGCACAGTGACATCCAAGAGGTCCTCTGAGATGCAACACACACCACGAGATAGTCCGTTGCCCGGGGATTCTCCAGATCCTTTAAAAGTCAGTTATAAATCATCGAGTTATTGACACGAACTGAAACCTAACCAAAAACTAATAAAAGGGTTTCATCAATCTTAAATGGAGGTTTTTATGTTTTTCTTTTTTCAAAACTGCTCCTGATGTTTAATCGAAAACACATTTACTGATGTGTTTTTGTTTTTTTTATTGCAATGTTTTCAAATTCCCTTTCAAACATGATTAGGATTTGTTAACAATTATTTAAACTCTCAATTGTTTTTTATGTATTTTTTAGACTTTCCATTTATTGTTTCTAAGCTTGGATTAACTGTGTTCATTTTTGAACTTTTCTGACTACACTTCAGAGTTCACAGTTTGGCCATTACTCTGAGGGCTTTCATACTAAAGTTGCTGAGGGTTTTAAAAGTTCAAGTACATTAAAAGTACATACATTTTTCCAAAAAAGAAAACTTTGGACTCTTTAGTGTAACTGAGTCTTTATGACATCTTGTGATTTATGTCTTGGAACTGGTGTTGCTAGAGATGTGCGGTCAGCCTTGCTGGTGGTGGTAGATAGCCAGCTAGGCTCATTCACTATAACAATGCATTTTTACCGTCTAAAATTACATCAGTGCAGTGTAACCGTAAACCGAAAGGTAATAATTATAGATTACCCCAAGCATCTTTATTCATTTATTTCATATCAGTTCATGTCGGAGAACATACACCAAAACCAATATAAATGTGATAAGCCAATCTCAGTTGATACATTTTGCCAACCTATCTATCGGTTGGGCTCTACACTGTATGTTACAGTGCGATAGGAATAAGGGCACAAAGTATAAGGTATGGAAGCGTAACGTAGTGAGTGCTCAAACCACAAATGGGACTTACAGCTGACAGTGTCAGCCCCTGCAGCTAGTTCACTACCTGTTTTACAGTTGGAATTGAAGTGTTTTTTTTTAATTATGATTTTGATTTAATTAGTACACACTTTTTATACCAGTGATGTCAGTGAAAGAATTTCACTACCTAAGCATCTATGAATTGAGTTTAGTGTTAACCAGTTGTTGAATGGCAGTGATTAAGGCTCAGTTTTCTTGGACTTAAACTTTGGATTTTTCACATCTTTTTTTTTAGCACACTGTATATGATCAATGACAGTAAAAACATCAAGATTACTATAAATCTGATGGTTCGTAAAGTTGACTTGTGTGTGACGGTCGCATTAACTTACAGAAAGAAGGCTAAGTCACCGCTTGTAAAACTGACAATAGATTTGGGACATGGCTGATATTTCTCATTTTGTGCAGCATTGATGGGAGCCAGATGCAGTCATCTCCATGCTCCTGTAGGAATGTCACGGGTACTGGGACCTATTAAACAAGTTTCCTGTTGTGGAGGTTTATGAAGCGCTGCAGCAGGGGGTTGCATAACCTCCTCATATTGTATTACATATCTTGTGGTGACTTTAAGGTGGTTTAATAAAATGGTGGCGGTGCCTTGTGATGCTACTGCCACAGTAAAACACCACTGTTTGTATAGCATTTGCTTTGATCATTGTCATTGTCTCTGTTTGTATAAAACTTACCCAGTGGAATGAACACTTTTTATTCATTATCCCACACTGTGTTATGATTACCGTATGTGGTGAGGATGCATTTGCTTTTTATTTATGAGACACAATGAAATTGTGGCAAAAGGCTTTTAATTGGGAGTCATCCAAGTGCAAACACTGCAAAATGAAAGCAGTTTATGAACTGAAAATTATACAGTGTGGAATAGGATTCAAGGATTTTTTTCATGAACTCTAGTCCTCCCACAACACTGTTATAGACGTTTTAAATTCCCTTTAGGCAAAGAAAATTGGCTTCACTCGTTGGTTTATATATTTCACAAGGAAACACATGAATTTAATCTCAAAAAGGAAACTTAAGAGTTGAAGAACACAGCCACAGAACAGTTTAATAGTTGATTCAAACAATTACAACCTGGATTCAACAGGTATGCAAATAAATTACAGAGACTAGTCTTCAACTCATAACTTTAGTTGTTGAATGATTGGCTGATTATTTCCTCAATTCATTGTTTAGTCTATAAAATAAATAAATGAATAAAAACATAAGAAAACTGAAAAAATCTCAATGAAACTTGTTCCAAAACTCAATGCAACGTCTTCAGATTATGTATAGTACAAACAGTACATAACCCAAAAAAATAGTCAATTAAACCATCAAATTATCACATTGGAGAACCTAGACTATTACTTGCCAGTGAATGTTCTTTCAGCTGACTAACTTTGCTGACTTTTTAATTGGCTAATCATTTCACCTTTGGCAGAGACAAATCAGCACTGTCACCTGATTTTGATTGTGTTGTAGGCGAAGATGGAAGACAACCAGAATGTTTTAGCAAAGTGAAAGTTAAAGTACTTGTGTAGAAATATGGATAAAAGTTAGTCCGTTAAAATGTCTCATAGTAAAATGTTGCTGTGTTATGTTTAAAGTGGTGGTGGGATAAAGACTGCAGTGGTCATCTACATCTTCCTTTGGAGAGTTACAACAATCAAGGAGTTTTTTATTGTACTGATTAATATTCAGCAAGCCTTGTGCACCGCTTGGCCCTTCATAGTTTCCGTTCCTTTCTATCTTTGGTCATTGATTTTAAAAGGATAATAAAGTCCACTCAATCTTTGTTCCACTGCAGATTTTTAGTTGAATTAGTGCTCACAAATGGTTAGAAACATCCAAAAGGTCGTGCCCGTTGTGAACTGAGAAGTCACTACTGGAGTGCCCCCTGTGAGCTGGACCCAGCATACGTGTGTGGGTCAAGCAACTTTGTTGGTGTGTGAGTTGGGTCACTTAGAAAGTGCATTTAAGTGATTAGGCTGGATTTGTTTTAGTCTGTGTCAGTATGATAATGCTAACCTTAACCATAAGCCATAATGAAGTTATCCTTAATTTTATTACAACTCAGCTGCAACTGCAGCATCTGTATCTGTGTCTCCTCTCGGAGCTCTGCTCTACCTCATACCATGACTTTTTCATGTAACTTTGGCTTGTACTCTGTGAAGTATGGGACTTTAAATGCAGATACCTGAGATGGAAACAAAGGTGTTTTTTCAAAATACAGAAAATTACAAGTACACAAAACAACTTTATAACTGTGCAGTGGCCAGCTTTGACCTACTTCGTTTGATTTCCTTGGTTTCCATCCTTGGTGTGACTTTTCAGTCTGTTAACTTTACATTTCAAATATTTCCACTTAGGGATGCTCTGATCAGCATTTTTGGGAGCCGATCCGATAACCGATCACAGAATGGATGGGAGAATAATAATAATAATAATCCTCAATGTCCTGTATTTACAATCTAGCCTTGTGCACCACTTAAAGTGGTAAAACCATTTGTACTAAAATAAATAATAAATACAATCAAGATCGGCGGCTGATCGATCGGAGCATCCCTAGTTCCACTTTATACAGGTTATCCTGCTGGGTAAAAATCCTCCCTCCAAGAAATTTGTAATGTTATACATCATTTTACAGGATCTACAAAAAAACGTTGATTGATTTTTATGAGCTTACTGTCTGCTCATACATGCAGCAGTCTGCGGGATGCTCACAAAGAGCTGTCATCAAGTTGGAGTGTGTACAGTAGTAGTAGTGTATCTGTTTGTACACACGGGTGCACAGTCGGCGGTACAGAGTGTGTGTGTGTGTGTGTGTGTGTGTGTGTGTGTGTGTGTGTGTGTGTGTGTGTGTGTGTGTGTGTGTGTGTGTGTGTGTGTGTGTGTGTGTGTGTGTGTGTGTGTGTGTGTGTGTCAGAGAGTAATTGAGATGAATTGGTTTTAATGGGTCTTTATGGGATGTTTGGAGTTATTTCTGTCTGAGGTCTCCTCTGGCGTCCTGGCTCCTCTGGAGGATGGCTTGGCCCTCCGCCCAGCGCCAAGGCTGTTCTACACTTTCTCCCCTGCTCTTTCATTCTCATGCTCTCTCACCCTCCCTCTCTCTGACTGGTTCTCACTTTCCCTCTCTGTCGTGAGAGAGAGTGAGGAAGCGAGCGAGTGTATGGCACAGAAAGAGTGAGTGAGTGTTTGTGTTTCCTCCCGCCCTGCCTCCTTCTCAGAGCTGTGACTTAACCGGGCCTCAAGTTCGCCGAGCACTCACCCCTCTCTGCTAATCGCAGAGTTCCACTTTAAAGGCCCCAGCAAGTAGTCAAGCCTTGTCCCTATTCTCATTTGTCACGGAGATCACATGGTGGCGCATGAGTTAGGACCCTGCGGTGGCCTCACAATTACAGGGTCGGCAGAAGGGAGCGAGGCCAGCGGATCCAGCGGCAAGGACGACTCCTCGGTGGCGGCACAGAACTAAACTTTCTCTTCCTGTCGCAATTTGATGGACGGCCCGGGGGAAGAAGAGGAATACTATGTGGGAAGACCAGGAGTCACTTACAGTCCAGCATGTGTTTGTGTATGTGTGTGTACAAGCACAGCAGATTTTGTTTTTGTCATCACCCCCTATTTTTAAATCATTCTCGACCAATTTAGTGGCGTAAAAATACAGATCCAACAAATAAGTGTTGGCAACTTGTTCTGGAAAGACTTGCTATGTGTTTTGAACCTTCGAAAGCACATTATGTGATTCTGCACCAGTGAAACCGCAGCCCAGTTTAGCTTCAAGTATGGACTGTTTTTATTCACTTCTCATCCCTGTAGTCTGTACACTGTCCTTTTAGAATGAGTTAGTGCTGTCATAAATGTGCATTGTATAAATATATACTTTGCAAAGATGCCGCTGTTTTTCTAAATCTCTTTTAACCACTGTATGAATGTTTCCTTTTCAATGAAATGACACCTCAAATTCAACAATGACATTGGCAGCAGGAGGCAACTTCTGAAAGGAACTCACCGTCACTGTCAAAAAATGTAAATCAATCAATCCTGAATCAACAGCTTATGAAAAGCTGTGTGTGTTCTGCACGTGTGGGTGTGTACTGGCACACAGTATATCCACGTGCATATGTAGCTGTGTGGCTTGCGTGCACATGCCTTTGTGGGGCCCCCATCTGCTTATTTGTCAGAGTGTATATGCCATGGGAGAGTGACAGTGCTGACCCTAGCCTCTGAGGCCATGCCAGGTCATTGGCCGCCAGCCTCTGAGTGGTGAGGCCGCATAGTGGGGAGCGCTGGGACTGAGTGCACAGGCTTCACGAAAGCAGAAAAGGGTAAATGGATGGTTTGAGGGATGGAGGGAGTGAGGATGACGAAGATGAGATAAACCGCAGCACAGAGTATCGATGAAGTCGAGAAGGAAAGGAGCCCGTTGAAGGAAGAGACAGATTGTAGTGAGGACGGAGCGAGAGCCGGAGGACGAGCTCCATGCTGCTCATTAGGTTTGGGTGTGTATGGGAATGGCAGTAAACATGACATTTCCCCTGCAGCCTGCGGAATGACTTCGGCATCTAATGACAGCCCTGCAGCACAATGAGTAGTAAAGCTGCAGCCACCAGAGCTGTCGCCCAGCCCAACTACCACCAGCCGCCACCAACCAGGAGCCCTCGTTTTGACTCGGAGCCCAGGCCACAGCAGGGTGGCGGATGTATCATGGCAGCAGCTTACAGAAGTGAGATGCTGGCTTGATAAATACAGAATCGTAATTGACCTCAAATATTCCATTAACTTGGAAAAGGGTACAATCTAATGTTGGTGTGAATGGTAGCCCGCTGTTTAAGTCTGGCCCCCAAAGACTGTATTTTCCTACCAGATTGAATCTTTAACTTGAGCAGCCATTCAGGTTTATTTATTCAGGAAGTTCATCTACTCAGACTTATGTTGGCAAACACAAACTGGTGTCCCTGAGGTGATGCCAAAGTGTCCTAGCTGGAACTTAAATCAAGCGGGGCTCCGGGCGTGTATCCTTGTTTTGTCATGTAATTATTGTCTGGGAAAATTTAAGTAGTTAATGATAAGTTGACTAATTTATAGCCTTACTTCCTTGGAGATTATTGGCTTCTCTCAGAAGCTAGACAGTGTAAGGAAACATTCAAAATTGATGCTTGACTTAGTCCAAGAATATTCTACAGTAAAAGTGGAGGAATCGGAGAAGAAATCTAAATGGAATTACACACCATAAGATATATTGCAACAACACAAATCGGCTTCTTATGCGTTGGAATTGCAAAACTCCACTTTCTCTTTTGCACTCATTTCATCAGTTTCCCAATCCGGTATTTTCAGGGAAATCCATTTGTCAGCACTCATTACTCCACAGCTGTTATTTTACAATAAAAACTCCTTTTCACATTGGCTAGTTTTTGAAAGAGCTCTGCCTCACTAGCCGGACAGGATCTATTGCGGCTTTTCCATTGGCACTTTTGGCCTTGCTGATTTGCGTTTCCATCACCAGTTCAACTGTGCCAAGTTGCGCGCTCAAGATGAAACATCTCCCGAGTGGGACTGAAGTCGGCCTGGTTCGCCTCTAAGCAAGTTGCCTCAACGTTTCGTGACCATAGCCAATCCATGTCTACCTCCCTTTCTCCCTCAGTCAGGTCTGGTTGTGACAATGTCGTTGGTAGAGTTCAAAGAGGAAGACATTTTTTAAAGTCTTTGTTCAGCTCACAGTACTTTTGTGGCTTCTAAACTAAATAGTTGTGTATTTAAATTCAGTTTACACTTTAACTATGATAAATGTATAGGAAATGTTCTTATTACTGAATTCGTGGAGCTTTGTTAGCAGCGATTCTTTAATAATACTGCAGAGAGGAAGAGTATTTACAGCTGCTGATTTGACCTCTAGGCACAGCCATGGATCAACCTACTGCTTTTAAACGTCTTTGACTCAAGACAAGTGCATCATTAGCTAGAGAAACACCTTAAAACCAGTAGCCCTATTTTATTGGATCCCTGCAGCCCTGGACTGATGCGCCAAGTACAGCTGAGTCGAGTCAAGCCAAGCCAGCACATGTGTATGGAAAAGAACCATTTTTGAAACTGAACCCAAATTCAGGATGTGTTTCAGCCTGACACTTCCAGGACAGTTCAAGGTTCTATCCTCACCTTCTATCTTCACGAGACCATTTGTAGATTGTCTACACTTGTCCACTGTCATTTATATCTACTGAAATATTGCTGCATATTATGCTGTTCCTGTAATGACCCCTTCTCGATGCTCATATTTTGGTAAGAGAATGCTGTTTGATTCAGAGGACATGAGTCACTCAGTAATTGGCTCATCAGGTACGAGTCTGCAGTGTAAAACCCTAACACTGACCTACCTGCCAGCTGTCCTCTTGAGGTTGTCTCAAAAGATTCATGACATATTTAACTGTCCTGTCCTCACTCGGGACATATCATTTCTTCCCTTGGATCCATCTAACTGATCATCTTACAACTACGGATGCACTTCCTGTGGCTCCACCGCTGTCTCAAATGTAATGGCATGCCCTCGTCGACTCACAATTTTCCCAACATGAAAGGTGGCTGTCATGGGCAAATAAGACGGCTGGATGACTTTTGAGAAAAGGGTCAAACCGCACAATGAGAGTGGATAGTTCTCTCTCCTGAAAACCCATCCAACAACCGGAAGCAACTGGGTTAAAGGCTATGGCCACAATTACTATGTAGAAGTTAGAGTGCTGTCAAAGCGTCCTGTCAGAGATGTAAAAAGGACTCTGTGTTAGTGGTTGTTTTCTTGTCTCTTGGAACAGTGTAATTGAACCTCCGGCAGTGAGGTGAGTCGAATGAGTTTGACAGTTGAGGTGTAAGGCCAGTCATGAGTAGGAGCAATCTGACAAAGGAAGCCATTTTATGAGGGACATTTAAAAGAGGAAACATACCACTTAAGGCTTTCTGAATAGAAAAGTCAGAAACTGATATCCCGCCCCATCCCCTAAAAAGCCAATTGTCTGCTTTATAGCAGTCGAACCAGGAACAATATCAGCCAAACGCGTTCTTCCATTGACAGGAACGCACAGTTGAGATTGACGGCAGTTGTAACCAAATTGTTGTGGCTGCAGATGGATTTAGGATAGGCGTGGAAGAGAAGGAAAGCGCTCATACACAGGATTACCAAGCAAGGTGAGGTTATGCTAAGGTTAAACATTAAACTTGCATATGTCTACTCTGGATTGAGCTGTAAAATAGTTGGTTTCGTTGAATCGTGGTCATGTGCATTAGAGGTATAACCTGTGAGGAAAATTTTATTTTTACATTTTATTTACCAGAATGTTCTACTTGTTCTTGATACTTGCCTTCACCCACTTTGTCATAATACCCATATTCATCAAGATTATTTATATCATAATTCATATGTTTGTGACTGTATTGTTGCAGTATTGATATTCAGGTTTTTGGTCAAAAATGATGTTGCCCAGTTCTAGCATTTATGAAATGCCTTTGATAAGATTTCAAAATATTGAGAGATATAATCGTATATCGCAATAAAGTCTCAAAATAAAGCAATGTTATTTCAGTGCCAAAAGCAAAAAAAGACATTAAAGCAGAGCGAGAAATGTTTACTGCTTGTAGAGATGAATATAAAACTGCTTGTGTTTTTCTTTCACATGAATCGATTTTTGAGATGGTAGACTGAGAAAATGTCATCATTTGTAAGGCAACAGTGTGTATTATTGTGTTTTTTTCTGTCTGTGACTGAAATGCAATGACTTCATCTCATTTGAACTCCATTACCTACTGTACTCGGGCACTTTTGCCACTTTGCTGTCCCAGACATTACCGCATTTTGCCTTTTTTTATTTTTAACATGTTGTCATATTATACCCTGGCACGCACCGCTACTTCTAGAATAGCCTACTGAACCACTTTATGCCAGCTAGTGGACTCTAAGCCAGGGACTGTCACTTGTGTTTATGCTGCAGAGTTGTGTCACAAATCTATTAACTGGGTCATGAGTTTTCCCCAGACCCCGGAACCTGAAATTCTATCCCATGATGTTGTAAAAACAGTGGCAGCCTCCCTTTGTGTCAAAGGCATCTGAAGAACGCACTCCTGATGCAGTCAGAGTACTGTTATGGGTCTCCCCTCAGAGAGGTGATCAGCAAGGTTATCAGGGTGATGCTGGTGTCACAGTGTACATTGGAAGTTATGTTAACTCTGTGTGTGTTGTAGAGGGGTGGGTCGGGGTAGAAGGGTAGGGTAGAAGATTGGCCACTACCGCACCTGTATGAGTCATGGCGCTAAGGCGAAGCTCACAGCAACATGTCACACCAAGACATCGCCCTCCTCTCAACCCCTCGCTTGATTCCTCCTCACTGTGCAGATTGCCAACTGTTGTTATTGTCTTCCAGTGTTGATATTAACTTCCACATTCCTGAAGATGGTGTCATATAATCAGTGATTTTTGCACACTGAACTCATTCAACTCAACTGGATGGAGATGGCCTTTGACAGAGCATTGAGCTTAGCTTTTCTATGCTAAAAACTTTAAAGAATCTTTGAATCACAGCCTCCAAATATCTCAAATTGGCCCCAGCAATTCGAGGCATTATTGACATCTTATCAAACATTAGTGTCCTACTGTACAAAGTGCTGACTCATTTAGCCCCCAGTACTAGTTTATGATAGTGGTACAGTTGGCCACAGTTATTTAATGCTTCACAGCCAAACCCAGGGCCTCAGCAATGTAAACACTTGCTTGTTGAGCATCTGCACGAAGCCCCAGAATGCCCCCGTGTTTCATACTGCGCGGTCCTGTCTGAGGGAAAGAATGTCAGGCCTAATTTACATTGCCATATGGACATATGATTCTTATTTGCAGTGGGTTATTTCGTTACGGTGGCTGGTGGCTTGGTTTGTGGCTTTGAGGGAGAGGTGTCTCATATTTAGCCCCCTGTGTTTAAAGAAAGAGTGCATTTTGTACGATGGTGTTATTTCAGTTGAAATCCAGTGCACGGGGATTCCACTCCACAGATATATCAGTCTCTGAAAAATATAATAGTAATTCAGAGTTTTTCTGCAATAAGGATAGTTCTGACAATATGACAAAAATGTGAAAAATTATAGAATTAGAATACACAATAGCATTTGGGGCTCTTTTCAAGGGATTTTTGGTTTTGCCCTGTTTAACTGGGTGCTTCTGTTTCAGGTGGTAAAATAAGTTTGTATTATTGCCCCAATTTGTTGATACAGTCTTCTTGCACTTCTTACATATTACTATGGTTTGTAACCAAACGGCATTAGGGGTGTTCCAACAAGGGTACCTCACGATTTGATTCGATTCGATTACGATTGTGGGAGCTTCGATTCTTCGATTATAACGATAGTCCATTCGATTCGATTATTGGTGCCACGATTCTTCGATTATTGCTATTTTTAATGCTCTTTTCCATACAAGATTGATTTTGTCTTCATCTGTGGCTACATTTGTAAATAAATAGCCTATCAATTAACTGAAAAAGCTGCCATAGGGAACAAAAGTGCGTTCTCCAAAATTAAATAATTCTACGTATTCAGTCCAAACGTCCTAAAAAAATAAGATAAGATTTACAGCCTCACCCCACACCACGTTCTCTAATGCAGACATCACGTTTAAATATTTGACCAACAGTGTTTTACAGGAGGATGATCTGAATGGCTGTTCTATTCACACTTGAAAAGTTGTTTTGTCTTTTCAATGTAATTTTCAATCTAGGAAATCAAACTGTGCCTTTTTTTTTGCCAAGCTTTTACTCTTTCAAATAATCAACGATCTACAGAACTTTTCAGCAATCTATTTTTCTACTTCTTCTTATCATCATTATCATTAATTATTATTAATAATAATATTGTTTAAAGTGAGCCTCTTATCGTTTAACAGAAAAATACATCATACAAACAGCAACTTTTGCAGCCTTGTCAGTCTGATGGCGAGTTATCACCTTTCTGTCATCATTAACATACTGTTAGTAATCAAAGGAGCCCTGAGGCTTTACATTTGTTCTATATGTTTTAATACAAGATTTCAGCATTGAGCTCTACAATCAGGCAACATTTATGATTTTGTTCAGTCAAACTAACCAAAAATCATTATAATCATCATTATAAAGTTTCAGGGCATTCCTGTAACCATGGTAACTCATGGTGTCAGGGAGAGATGCTGAATGAAGCCGTTTACACAGATACGCTCCAGACAAAGTCCAGACTATAGTTGTTATTTCACATGTGTAGCACACAACAGGAGACTCTCCGTGTCAGACGAGTTGTTGGTTGACTAAACTCAATTGTAACCTAGCAGCGCGACGAGTCCTTGCTTGCTAAGCAGCTAAACTTTAACGCCGCTCCGTGTTTAGATCCCGCCCTGTGTGGGTCACTACACTGTCATTGGTCAGGCATGCTGTTAACGATACCATTGGCTGTAGAGTGTGACGATCTGTCAATAAAAAGTCAGACAACACTTGTTCTCCTCCGATCTAGATTGATCTCACAAGTCTCCTCCGTGAAGTTTGAATGACGGAAATCCGTCGTAGCGACGGAGAACTTTAATCCATGTGAACTTATTCAGTCTGGAGCTTCAGTACAGTGAGGTGAACACAACACAAACACAGTAGAGCAGAGTGGCACTCACACTCATCGGTGAGGGAGTTTGTAGCGCGGCTCCATGGTGCGCACCACGAACCGAGTCTAACGTTACTGCTCTGTTTGTTGTGGTCCCACTCACTAAACACTCCGGGCGGCGCGCGCTAAGGTTCCGGTTACGTGTTTTTTGTTCCGGTCTTGCGGCAAAGCATCGACGTTAATTAATCGATGCCAAATCGCCACATCGATGAATTGCACCCACCTCTACAGCATCCACACCATTTAAGTCGCTCCTTTTTGGAACAGACTCCTCCACTGTGGAGCTGGTAGCTATGTAACTTCCAGCAATACTTGTTGTTGATGAAGTCAGAATATATCCATTATAACTATAGGATCTTTTTTGCATGTTATCATTAGAAATTGAAATGATAAAAGTGGATACAGGCAGCTGAAATAATTTTCCTCTGTACTGAGGCTTGGCTCAGCCACTTGGCACATCCCTTTGGAGCCGACCCCAGGGCAGACCCAGAACTCACTGGAGAGATTACATATCGCATCTTGCCTGGGGTTGCCTTGGGATTCCCCAGGAGGAACAGGAAAGCGTTGTTTGGGAGAGGGATGTCTGGAATACCCTGCTGA
This sequence comes from Diplodus sargus, assembly GCA_903131615.1. Classification (NCBI taxonomy): domain Eukaryota; kingdom Metazoa; phylum Chordata; class Actinopteri; order Spariformes; family Sparidae; genus Diplodus; species Diplodus sargus. The sequence goes on along the minus strand of CAEMYA010000014.1, from coordinate 4,366,838 downwards.
GCCTGCTGCCACTGCAACCTGACCCCGAATAAGTGGATGGATAGATTTTAGAAATTATGCAAAGATTACCATGAAGGAATTAAAATGTTCAAAATAACGCAGGCGAAAAACATGCACATCCATCTTGGTAATGATTCTGAGTTTAATTTCAGAGGTGTGTGCCCCATTTATCGGTGGAAATGAACAGAAATACAACAACTGGGTAGAGGATAAGAAAGCTTTGCTGAAGTTGCAGAGAACAGACATAGCTTTGGTCTGGACCAGTGGCAAGTGGATGAGATTATAGTATAGTATTGGTTTTATGCTGTGGTAGATAACGGGTGGAGCAGAGGCATCCTTCTGCAGTAATGTCAGGTTATAGAAAACCCAAATGCAAATGCCTGGGAGTCCGAGACCTCTAATGTCCATGATTGTCCCATTGGCCCCGTGTACCAGCCTAAATCTGCCCTCCAGCTCATACTGTTGTGTCATATCCATTTTACACACACACACACACACACACACACACACACACACACACACAAACACGCAAAGCGACGCTGCCAGACACACATGCAGTCTGAGGGTAGTAAGCAGATATAGCATACCACAGCAGGCAGTATGTGAACCACTTTTTAGTTGGTAACACCCGTCTCCCGGCCCACGTACGGCACCACCATGGCACCTCCAGTAGTTTAGATTTCACCCCTGCAGTGTTTCTTCACACGGTTTGAGTGCATGTTTCTAAAGTGTTTGGTGCCTTTCCCATTATCCCACCAGTAATTATGACACTGTCTGGATGAGTTCGACTTCAGACCTCTTTAAAATGTGTATTACATTAAAGGTCCCATATTATGAAAAACTGACTTTTTCTGGGATTTGGGGTGTTATTGTGGGTCTATGGTGCTGCCACATGCCGAGAAACTTTGAAAAAAGACTATCAATGCTTTTTTGAGTGAGATACAGGTTTCTAAACAGGTCTTGCCTGCAGTTTCCAGATACACGAGTCAAATTTGCTGCGGCTGTCGACGTGGACGGCCGCACATTTGCATATGGCTACCC
>CAEMYA010000014.1:4341143-4365245 GCA_903131615.1 Diplodus sargus | reverse complement strand
ATGGTTTTGTCAATAAAGCCCCAACTGTGTAATAAAGCTAAAATGGCCTTTTACTGTGCAGCCCACAGCAGTGGTTTTAAAACTGGGAGGCACAGAGGGAGAAATGTGAGGCAAAGATATGTGAGGTGAAAGGGCCAGGTGTATGCTGGTGTTCTAAAAATGAAGGGAAGTTAGTCATTGTAATTCAGAAGCTCAGCAACACAGTCTACAGTTCATGGAGTACACTATGGTCTTTCAAAACCTTTAGCGTCTGACTGCCACAATTTGCATAAAAATCTCACTCCTAACACTTTCAGAGGATGTGTAATCTTGAACAGAAGTGAAGGAACTTTTCTCTAGTGTCAAAAGCAGTTCAGTGGATTTTAGGAAACAAAATGTAAACAAATAAGAAGATACTGCGTGCAAAGATGCTGTCTATTTAGTCCAATGAGAATTACTCACCTAGTGCATACACTAAAAAAGTTTGCAGCCAACTGAATATGCCCAGTGGAGTTTTTCCTGCTCGGCCCATAGGCTTTACATTAGGATGACCTCATGGTAGTTGGTAGAGCATGTGCCCCGTGAACAGAGGCTGTGTCCTCGCATCAGCAGCCTACCATTCAAGTCTGACCTGTGGCCATTTCTGCATGTTATTCCCAACTTTCCTGTCATAATCTCTGCCTGTCACGGTCACATTAAAGGCACAAAAAGGCCACAAAAGTATTTTGAAAAGAAAGATTCAATGTATCTGGTTTGCAGTTGTAGGTATACTGTTAATGGTTTTATAGAACACTCTTAAATATTTATTGATTGTCCAGCTGAGCTGCATTTACTCAAGTATAAAGTTATGTCGCGACCCATGCTTTGAATTGTGGGCAGACATTAGGCTAATGTTACTAATGTAGGAGGCATGTCAAAGTGGGGCAGAGATCATCTGCAAGTGTTTTTTAACCACAAGGGAAGGACCATCTGGACAAGACCCACACTGGGAGTGACTTCTGCCTGACAAGTTACTATATCAGGTTTTCAGCCATTGTCAGCCGAGGCTAAAGTTTGCAACCATAAATAATGATCTGAGGAGGCACTGCCAACGTTGCCGTCCAAATCTGAGAGAGGTGTTTTCAGCAGAGTCACTCAATGCCTTATGTTAAAGCTGCTGTGTGAAAACAGTATTATTGTAGACAGATGTGAAAGGTAATGCAGATGAATAAATGTTTGGTTTTGTAATGTTTATGTATTGAGCAGCTTTTATTTTGTAGACTGTTGTAGTCTGATAATTGGAAGGACTTTCTTAATAAAATTTCAGACCATTAAATCCCAAGTATGAAAAATGACAGACAACACCCATTAATATTTGATTTTTGTTTTGATTTGCAGTATCAATACATTTTATGACAGCACTAAAGCTCAGATTCCTTCTCGTTAACATGGTGCTTTCATCCCTCAAACACTCAGTGTGTTTACATGACACTCAAGAAAACTGAATTACTGGGTTAGTCCAACTATGATCAGATTTTAAAGATGCATGTATACACCGCAGGCTCGAGATTTTTTTCCCGGGGCCGTGAGCCGGTGGTGGCGGTGTCTTTCCTCCGAAAAAACCGCAAGCAAGAGCGCCATTGTGCATCTAGTTTGTGTTATTATCATGTACACCATATACGAAATGTACAAAGATGAAGCTTTATCTCACTCTTCGTACGCCATCTTTCTCGAATGCCGAGTTTGTTGTTGCTGGTGACGTAAAGAGGTCAGCCGGAGGTGGCTCTATAACCACTAGTTGAAATGGGTACAGCGCCACCTATCGTACCGGGGTATGACATGCTTCGGCCAATAATTTGATTTTCTCACCGAGCATTTATACTCAGACAATTGCAGTTGCTCGACTGAGTAGCGTAGTCTAACTATGGCTGTCATCTGACTAAGCTGTGCATGTAAACGTACTGACTGTTGCTTTCCCTGCCTCCATTCATAGGCAGACATTTGCCCTGTGTTGAAAACATGCAGGCAACAATAATAGCTATTTTAAATTGCATTATTTACTTTTGTCATAAACATTGTCCTATAAAGTGTTGTATCACAGGCATGCAAACATTTCTGTGAATCCCAACTTTTTCTGCAAAGTAAGAGACCTTGCTAAAAGCCCCTAAACAAAAGGGAGTTAAAACTAAGCAAAAACAGCCAACGGATCAAACGAATTCTTGAGGAGTAATTAGTTTCTTATACGGAGCAGCTTCAGTCTCAACAGTTGTGTTGAGATTGTTGACACAGTGGGTCTAAGTACCCATATAAAGTTTACGAAATATTGCTTGTTACCGGCAATACCAAAGGCCTGGTCACTGTAAGCAAGACAAGCCAGAGACGTAGAAGTGTGATGCATGAGTAAATGAGAAGTTATCCCCTTCCCATCCTATTAATCACATCTATTTGTGTGTGGTGAGCTAATTATCTTCGGTATGTGGGGTGAAGCTCTTAGTGAGTACCACTCTGCCCTCGGTGAACAATTTGTGTTTCAACGACGACAACTCTCCCATTTGTACCCATCTCTTCAAAGGTCAACGGGCTAATTGTTCTCACAACACTGTGCGTTACCTGGAGCTAGTTTCTTGTTAATGTGCATGAACTCAGAACTTGAAGCAGTATAAACCAATCGATCCTCTGCTCGTTTACTGTCGGTCAGATGTTGCTCTCTTCCACTGTCCGGGAGGGCTTAAATGGTCAGTGAGTCATCCCCCTCATTTCCATGTTTCCACATTGTGTACGGGTGATGTAAGTTGTTGGTGTGTTCACTGATTGCATTGATCTGTAGTTTTCATGTGGCCTCAGGCTATTTGGAGACACTCGCTGGAAAGAAAACCATAAACTTGTTGATAGTTGTGTTTTAAAGGGATGCAGCTTGACCTACAGGCCCACATCACACTTCATTACATTACAGATATTCCTTCTTCAAAGAGAAAGGGATGTGCTTGTTATGGCTTCTCAAAAACAAAAATAAAAAGTGTGAAGGCCCACAGCACCCCTTCAACCAGTGCAGATTCATATCAAACTTTGAATATTTTGGCAATAATAGGCATATGGATGGACAGAGGAGAAGTGGATTTGGCTGCTTGAATAGTGTGAGGGGATTTTGTGGCTGATTTGATTGTTTTTCCTTCGCCATGAAACTGGGTCATCGTTGGAATCCATTGTAACCACTGTGACTTCACACTGACTACAGTTGTCACTGTCTGCAAAGGACAAAGCTAAATCAAGCATTTAAAAACATCTTTCAGTTCCACCGGGGGTGAGTGGTTGATACCCAAGGAGATGAGACTTTGGGTGGAGCATTGTTTTAACTATTTCCAGATAGCAGAGTGAGGTCGCAATTTCAATGACTCACCAGAAAATAACCGGGATGTGGTGTGGGCTGCTGTTCAGGGTTGCACGTTTCTGGAGAGAAAAAGGGAATCATCAGTTTCTCACCCAGGAGAATATCACGGTCAGGATTTTCTTTCACTGCCCTGACGGAACATATATTGAATCTTTTGTCTTGATACGGACATTGGGGCAACATAGAATATGATTGTGACCAATAGTCAATTAATAATTTCGGCTGTAAAATGTCAGAAAATAGTGAAATTTTGTTCCAGCAAAGCCACAGTTCTAAACCCGTAGATATTCATTAAGATCGCATAGGACCAAGAAAAGCAAATCCTTGCAATGGAGAAGTCCGGTCTATTAAACTCATTGTTTTAAAAGTTACTTAACTGGTAACTGTTTTGATAGTTGTTTGTTGGTAGACTAATTGTTTCAGGCCTAGAATCTACACCCTTTTAACATAATCTCAACAAAGCGGAAAATTAAGAGCTTTATTAGTGTTTTCTTTAGTTTTGTATGGTAGACTTCGATTTAGTTACTGTAAGACTTCGTTGAGGGTTGAGATGTATCAGTTTAAAAACTTAGTCAATGTGAATAGAGCAGATTTGAATTTGGGGGAACGTTTTTAAGAACTCATTCAAATGAACAATAATATGATAAATCTTGTGCCACCCTTGACTTTTCCTGAAGGCACCTACCTTTGGAATCTCTGATGCAACGCAGCTTTAGGTCAAGTCATGGATGCCTGGTTTGATGCAGCTTGTGTTGCTAACTCCGAGAACAAACAAAACAAAATGGCAATTATAAGTTGATTGTGCAGTCCTAATCGGCTTTGATCATGGGAAAGGACGCTGGTAAAAGTACAGCTGTTAGCAGGGAGATTCTGAGTCACAGGTTCTCATCAACTATAATAGAAACTCTGGTTTCGGGATATTGGAGTCAGATTAATACAGATCCACAGCAGTGTGGATTTTAATGGTCCTTATTTGTACCACACATTCTTGTTAACTAGTGCACCCATCCCAGCCATCAAGTCAAGGGACAAACAGATTAACTGTCAGTTTAGCTGTCATAGTCTTGGCACTGGGTGTACTTTCATTGCAGCTAGAGGTGATGGCTTCAGATACAACGCATCAACCTCAGCCCAAACCATGAAAAATCTATTTATGGTTTTGATTTTCTCTGTTGATGAAAGAACAGAAGAAAGTTTGGTGAGACCTGGCAAGTTTCGCTTCTGCCTTAGTGATTTAATACTGTGTCATTAGCTGGCCTTTGTTCAAGTGTTAGACTGCTAGAAAAGAGCAGGGCAGAATAAGATGTGGCTGAAGACAATGCTTCATGGACCTCAGGGATGCACAGAGAGAAATGGTGAGTCACACTCCTTCCTTCAAGTCTCCAAACAATGATCAACTTGACTGTAGTGGATTCAGATTCCATAAAGTACACACTTTAGCTGACAATTTGGTTTTAGAGAAGATTTTTTTCCATTCGTTGTCAACAAAGTAATGAAATAACTGTGACCACAGTGTTTTACAGGAAGCCTTGGCTGCTTGGAGCAATGAGAAAAAAGTGCAGATACTGCAGGTACTCGATGTACAGAGCAATATTAAATGTGGTAGTTTTGTAACTAAAGTTGCCTTAACTACAGTTTTTTTTGCACACAACCATATAGACATACTGCATTGAATCATATAGCTCTGTAACTCAGGGGGTCTTAGAGTTGTCTGTGGGGTCCCTGGATTGTCTGGTTCTAAGTTCACTGGTAGCACTTTCCATTATTTGTGTATAATTTAAACCAACATCCAACCCAGCATGTCCCACTGAGTTGTGGTACTGATCTAGGACATGGTTCAAAGACTACTGACTCCACTCTGGCCAAGTTAGTGTTAGCTTAAGATAAAGACTTGCATGTTTTCTGCCATATATGCCCTCTGAATCAGAATTAGACTACAGGTTGCCTGTCAGGCTCTTCTAAATGAGAAGCAGAGTAGGTTTAAGGCCTCGAGCGTCATGCTCAACTGTTAAAGTCCTTCTCCACCGGGGATACACTAAACTGCCTTCAAAGGACCGCATCTATATACGAGGACTCCTTTAAAAGACTGGAGAATTGGATACAGGTACCACCACCTTGGGGAAGAGGGTTATGAAGGTTATATAATGGTGGTCTGCTACTGCTTGTTCCCATCAGTTGCTCAGTAGCCTCGAGTCTGATTGACTCACTAGCCATGTCTTACCTTCATATAACTGCAGGGTGTTGTGTAGTCATTTTTCAACTTTGAAATAAAAATTGCTAATGCAAGTCGTTGACATTTTATCTGTTCAGTGCAATTTCACTGAAAGTCTTCTGACATACTGAATGTCTAAGATAGAGAAATATAGATCTTTTGTCTGGACTTCATGTTCTGCAAAAGATGGCCTTGAGACACATCTGAATGTGAAAAAGCATTTGATTCTAACGGCACTATCACGCCAATAAGAGCTCATCACATGCCAGAAAAGATTATTGACTGGATGAGAATTGGATAGACATTAATTCTAAAGTTGTAATCCTCAAGATGAACATGAAATCAAATCAATTAGGCTTGCTGCAACACTAGATGTTCCCTTTGCTACACTGTGGTTGGATATACACTGTTAAAAATACTTGCCCACCAAACCACCATGCTGTACCATTTATACGTTTAAAAAAAAAAAAAAAAAGCAATACTTAGTCGGAAGAACAATTACAATCTGCCACAGGTGTCTACCTTGTGCAGCAGTGGGACCACCAGCTGTGTCGTAGCACAGAATAGCCAGAGCTGCTTGTGGAGGGAGCTTAGTGTTAATTGTGCAGCCAGTCAAAATTAACAACAACAGAAAGACATTACAACAGGTGTACTTAAAATTGGAGAAGTCGCATCACAATTACTCTAAGATTCCATCGTATGCACGTGCATTGCGCTCTGGCTCTGGTACAGTTCTGCTATGTCATCCGTCGTCTGGCAACCCCCATCTGCTGCGTTTTGAGTCCGGCATGGTGCAGCACTGCCAGACAGCTGGAGTTGTGAGACTAAGGAGTTTTTTCGGTGTGTGACCTCCTGTCTGCTCTGCGCTGAATTTGACTGAGTTACTGCATCATGCTCCAGCAAAAATGGAAGCCTTGCATATCTGCTCCAGCAGGGTCCGGACTGCCAGAGCTGGGACGGAGCAAATACGCAACACAGTGGAGCCAGTGGAAGTAAACACATAGACTAGAGTGAAACTGCTGTGGCGGCGCCGGACTGAACTCGTATCTGGTGGAATCTTGCCGTAGATTGTTGCATCAATCTCTTGGACGGATTAAAAAAAAACAAAAAACTATAAAATGGTAAAATGGGTCAACAAATATAAAAGTCCATGTGTGGGAAACATGAGTGTAGCCTGTTGCTTTTATGAAGATAAGCAGAGATGAATTAGCTGATGATTTCCCTAAGGGTATCTTTTATAGTGATGAATGCCGTTTGATCTTAACATCATTTAGAGAGGTTTGAAAACATGTTGACGAATTAAAACTTGTTTCAGTCTGTTCTGAGTTGAAATCAAACTGGTTTGGAGGCCGGGTGTTTTCCTTTCTTAGCTGATCTAGCAAGTGTTATTGGCACTTTCCCACCCCTGTCTGACTACAACCTCCAATCTGTGGGTGTTTCTGACAAACTGATTCTTGTGTGACAGGAGACACTATCATCTGCGACTCTAAGCCCCTGCTGAGAAGTATTTTCGGAATCCTGTGCCACTGCAGGATGCAGGCGTTTTGGCACTCCGTGTTTGACATATTTTCATTCTGACATTTAAGGATATTACATATAATGATGCACTTCTCGAAAGATAAACACTGATTAGAATGAAATCTGAGTTGTGTGGCCATTTTCTGTCCAGCTGTGGTGGCAGGCAGGCAGACTGCTGTACTTTTTCTCCCACTTCCAGTAAATGTATTTAGAGGAGATTACAGATGTGATCCAGACAAAAGAGCAAACTCCCTGGTACCGTCTAACTGGTTGTCTGTCGTTGGGCAGAGAATAGATCTTGAGGTTGTAATCTCGATGGACATGGATAATCACATTGTCACTTTCACAAATACACTGAGATGAAAAGAAAGAAAAACACCGTTGGGCATTATTTGGGGTCATTGGAAGGAAGTTTTTCCTCTTTGCCTCCTGCAGAAATGTTCACAATCACCATCATGCTGTCAAATGAATACCATAAGATATAAAAGTCAACCCTGCACAGAAGCAACCTTCTTAGAGATGCTGTGATCACGTGTTGATCTGTGAGTGTAATGTCTGGGCCTTTCAACGGCCTGTCTATTCAAGAGGCTGACATCCATATCGAGATTTGCTCCAGGCTTCATCTATTCAAGTACACTCCTGTCCAACTTCAACATTCCCAAGTTTGTATGTTTCCAGTAGATGAGACTGAACTTTGCCCAAGAAAACACCAGTTACATTTGTAAGCTAGGCTCCAGGTATGGCATTCATTAATGATGTTTAAATGACAAGACTGACCTTGTGAGCATACCCCGTCTTTTAATCACTTTCCAATGCTGACAATTAGGGACCCAAAGCTACACCATGACATAGTCGTAGTCAAAGCTACACTATGACATAGTCGCTGGAGGCTATTTGAGCAGAACCACAGAACATGCCAGCGGTCCACAGCATACTGTAGCACGGCTTCAGTTAAACCCTCGTGTTTTCAAAGAATGAGCTTTTCACAATCCAGTTTTTCTCTGCTCACATACACATTTTTTAATACGCAACTGACTTTGAATGAGCCTCATAGACCCTAAGGCCGTGGAAATTTGTCAGCACATGAATGCAGTCTGCTTAAGGCAAACTTGAGGAGAACAAAATGGATAAAGCAAGGATTTGGCTTTCACATCATCAGCGGTACAGTGTCTGTTGTCAGGATGTGCCACAGCCTGTTGGAGAGAATCTCTATCTCTCAGGTTGTTCTGAATAGCAGTAAAGAGGAAAGGAGGGTTTGTTGAACTAGTTGTCTCCATTCAGTGTACATTCATTAAAGCTAATCACAGTTAATTATGCGGGTGGAGCAGACCGCCAGCGCGTGGGGGAACGGAGTCAAGCTGCCAGTCAGATAACAGTGCCAGTGGTGTAGAGCAACTGTTTTTTTTTGTTTTTTTCTCGAACTGTTTTTTGGGTTTCATTCTCTTTGGCACCAAAATGAAAGACCTCACGACTACTGAGCTGGCCTCTGTTCATTGGCTTTTTGTGGCTTTTCATTTGGCCGATTTTAACCTTGTTTTAGGGTCCATTATGTGTGAAATAGGGCAACAATTTGAGCGCCCTGTTAAATGGTGGGCTAATATTTTAGCCATGCTAAAGACATGGTGCTATTGATGGCAATGTTGGTAAATCTATGTCCACCACTTTTTTTAACCTGGCAAGGGCAGGCACTTTGAAAAGCTTAATTGGCATGCGATTGAAGGTACCATCTGTCTATCCCCCCATCACAGGCTACCTGTCTGAAGCCCCATTCCCACTGCCATTTCATGGTGGGTATCTTGTGCCGATATTCTGCCTGGCCGTCTGTTTGATGGCCTCAGTTACAGAGGCCAAATGGGGGGTCAGTTTGATTCAGTCTCTGATCCTCCAGCGTAGGTAGTATCAGAGGCGAAACAACGTCTGTGTTAAAGGGTAGGCATGCAGTGTGGGACAGGGGTGTGATGGTCTGATGGCATTCACAGTCTGACAACCAAACAGATCCTTCACTCATCAAATAAAAGCGAAATGTTCCACACTTCAACCCACAAAGCAACGTTACAAGACCAAACAACAGTAATATGGTAGCAGGTCATGTCTTTGGCATCATATCACCCTGCCTGTCCTACCGACTTATCACATTTCCGCCAAAAATCAGTATCTGTCCCTGGCAGCGAGAGCCAGGCGGCCCCCATTGTTTATTTACGGTGATTATGTGATGTGATTTCTAGTAAAAACTTTAACTCACCATGTTCTTGTCACCTTTCACTATTGTGTTGTTGTAATTACTAGCCCTTTTCACAAGGAGACTCCACATTATTATATCGCTTTGTTTATGCACACAGAACCAAGCCGCTTCGGTGTAAAGCCGCACCAGTGTGTCAATTCACACAGTGCATCTGGTGCAACGGATCGAAAAGTATGGATTCTGTTATGTCTTGTAATTGAAATCCTGACCCATCATGTATTCTGGAAAGTACAAAGTCACATTTTTTGCTCTAAGTTACATAATAACAATCACCATCAGTTAACAGGATGCTGTCTGACTCTCACTGACGGAGAGGGATGCTGTTTTCTGGGGGAAAGTTCACTGAAGTCTTGGTTGGGAAGGCTGACCGTCGTCGGGATTTTTTTCAAGATAGTAACTACAACAACACAATAGTAGAAGGAGACAAACACTTAGTGAGTTAAAGTTTTTTTCCGGGGACAGACATGGTTTTTTGGGGCAGAAATGTGACGAAGAGTCGGTAGGACAGACAGGATGACAGACACATCTCCAAGTATAACTGCAGTGTTTTTTTCCTCGTACAAGCTGCCAAAATAGCTGCCAAAACTCAACAAAATAAAGAAAAAATGTCCCACATTGCTTCGTGGGACATTTTCTTCTTTATTTTGTTGAGTGAAGGATCTGTTTAGTTATCACACTGTGAACACCATCAGACCGACACACCCCTGATACTACCTTCGGAGGCAGGATCCACGCACTCAAAGGGCAGTGTGAATGAGGGTACGGTCTCAGGCACCTTGAAAAGAAAGAAAACACCAAATTTAAGGAGGAAAAGTCACTGCAACGGTTAGCCCTCCAGACTGTGACTTCAGTGAACTCCCTGCCGGAAAACGCGATCCCTCTCAATGAGTGAAAGCCAGACAGGGTCCTCCTTTTACTGATGCTGATAATGTGATGTAATTTGGTGCATTAAAACTTTCCACAATGCATGGTAGGTCTGGGACTCAATCACATCACTTAGCGATAGTACCCATATGACAGTTGGCAAATACATGTTTAGATTAACAGGTGGAAACCGGGAGAAACGCGTAAAAAAACACCCAGCGGCTAGCACGATGGCAAAATGTCTTGATGAGATCCATCGACGTGCAAATCCAGCTGCCTCAAAAGGAACCACAGACATATCTCAAAACAGGATTTTTCACGATGTCCAGAGAATGAAACCTAATAACTTTGTTGATTCTCTGAATTTTTTAGTGCCACCAAAAGTTAACATTTTTCACTTCATAGTAAAACATCTCACCATCTATTGAAAGGATTACTTTGATGATGAGGAATTTACTAATGATAGCATGCTAACACACAAACTAAGATGGTGTGTATGGCAAACATTACACCTACTAAACATCAGCATTTTAGCATTGTCGTTGAGATCATGTTAGCATGCTGACATTCCCATTTAGCTCACAGCACCACTGTGCCTAAATACAGCCTCACAGTCTTGTTGTGTTGCATTTTTACAGGCTGTAAAAGTACCAAAGCACAAAAGGCTCCTCATCAAGTCTGACATTCCCCCTGGACTCTGCCAGAGGTTTTATAAGAAATGAAAAACATAGTGTGAAACATACAAGTCCTGTCCTGCCAAACGCCAAACTGCTTCATGACAGCCGGTTGGCGCGTTGGTAATGTGTGATTACATGGATGGTGATGCTGTCGGTGTCACAAAAAAAACGGGGCAAAATCCATTTTGTGCCTGCACAAAGACGGGGCTGTTGCAACTTCCTCGGAGTCAACGAGGGGTGCTTTTGTTTTGGTTGCTTGAGTTGTTTGCAGGTGGATTTAATCTGAAAGAGGGTACTTCAGGTCTGTTTCTGCAAATCTGTGTGCACGCGTCCAAGTGTGTTCATTCAACTCATCAGGGGGTTTGTCCTATTTGGAGTGTTTTGGCCAACTTCATTCTGCTTTGTCTCCATGGGAAGAGGTCACAAGCCAATACAGAGACACAAGTCACCGCTTGTTTTGCACTCAGATTGCCTGAACACCGGCCCGCACTGATGACCCCGAATTAACCATTTGGGCTTTTAGCATATGAAGCATAGTTGGCAGTATAAATAGAATCAATTTGTCAAGTTTGATCTGTTTTGAAGAAGCAGTTTTGTACTTGTTTCGTGCTGACACAGCAGCCTGTGTGAAGATGTTGTTACAAAAGTATGAAACATTTAAGGATGTGGGCTTTTCGCAGTCCAAACATGTTAGCGTGGCTTCCCTGTCCAGTGCATGATGTTTGACAACTGACAGCATTAAACCTATAATGACTGTTTGTCCTTTTCTGTGTTTTTCTTCATCCTTACAGGAGGAGTGCTTCCTGAACCTGGAGGCTCCCATCAGTAGGGTCTGTGGTTACGACACCCCCTTCCCTCACATCTTTGAACCCTTCTACATCCCAGACAAGTGGAAGTGCTTCGATGCAATCAAGAGGATGATCAACTACTGAGCCCCTGTTAGGTAGGAAAGATCTGACAGCCTCCCTTGAAGGAAATGGACGGAGCCATTGTACAATTTCTAAACACTTAATGTATATTAAGGCCTGTCTACAATTCGCCTGTAATCTGCATTATATATTCCAGTAATGTAGGTGTGAAGACATGAAAACTGTAACCTGCCATCAGAAACAGTCATCAGTAGGGAGACAATTTAATCACATTTTGTGTTTTCTTTTCCCACAGACTCTGTGATTTGAGTTTAATGGAACCCTCCATCAGACATAGAGTTTAATGTTATCCACACATCACAGGCTAAGACACACTCCAGGGCTTATCCAGGCATAGTGTTATATAGAAGATAATGCACTTTTGTGCTTGTATATAGACTATTTATATCCTTTAAAACAATTAACTGACAGTGACTTTCTGTCTAGCCACCTGCAGTGAATGATATAATAATGATTAATTTAATTATTCTACAACATGTTGTCCAGAAGCCAACACTGAGGGCTTTAGTACACCATTAAAGGGTTTACATAAGATAGTAAATTCAAATACATTTCTAAAAATTAAGCAAAATAACACCAAATAAAATGAATTAATACTGTTCCTGCACTTAAGAGTACATATTTAAACCACCATTATGTCATAATTGAGTCCATCTCGGTTACACACTTCAGCCACATTTCCACTGCAGGGACTTTCCCCTGGGAGTAGGAAACTCTGAAGGAACTGCAGGGACGTCTGGATGGACTAGCAAAGATCAATATCATCATTGTTGTGTAGTTCCAGCCATTGCTTTTCAATAAAGCTGAACAACAACAACAACAACAGACTGAAATAATTTTGTGGTTCCTTTTTAAAGTAGTTTCTTGGACTACAAGTTCACAGTGGAAATGAGGCCATTACCCGTGTTTTGATTCAACATGAACCTACCTACCTATCTAACATACGTACCTGTCCATCTTACTTCTGCATAATATAAACTCAGTTTAGCTGGCTTGCCACCTAAATGCAGATTTGAATTAATATTTGCTAGATTCCTTTCTCACGTCTGACTGGAGTGTGACTGGGCATTGAGTCACGCCAAGGATGTAGAGCTGTTGTGTTTTTCTTTTTGGTTTGTTTCTGTCTTTTCTGACAAAAAACCATTAGCAGAATTTTTTTTTAAGTATGATCACATTTTAATATAGATCTGTCAGGTAAATGATAAAAATGGTTTGTTGCAGCCCTCCATCAGTTCTTCACAGTGACAAAAGAGGGGGGATGTGTTTATGTTTACATGCTTCACCTGCTCTAAAGCCTCTGAATGTTCAGAGGATTCCACAGCATCTGTTTTGGGAGGATTCACACCTGCATTTAGAGCTGCCGACTTGTAATCAGACCACCCAAGACTGATTTTAGTGCCAAGTGTTAACAGGACCGACATGTCATGGATATGCCCCGTCAGGTCGCGTAACCTCATACTGCTATCTCACTCTGGAGGCTTGTTATTGTCTTTCGTTGGGTGCAGAGGTGTTGAATAATCCTTTGAGAGGGGACAGTGAGTATTTCACTCTTCTGAATTCTCTCTTTTGAATTTGTCAATTCAGGCAAAACTTTATTTATAAATCACATTTCATACACATGGCAACAGAACGTGCTTTAGTGAAGTGACAGTACATTTGTAGAAGGGCAAGTGCAGTGAATAAATATGCATATCAACAGGTGTTGATGGTTAAGAGACCCTCTACTGCCTGTGGACCAGAGAGTTCTTTTGTAATAAATTAGCATGTCTCTTATATAATGTGGTGCAAGGCTTTCTAGGTCGTGAGCAGAATCTTAAAATCAAATCAGATCATCAATCATCAAATTCTAGTTTTGAAAGGGGGGTCAGTGCAGAGATCTAAAAGCAGGTGTAATGTGTTCCAACGTTTTAGTTCCGGTGAGAAAGTATGCAGCCACATTTTGAATTCCTTGAATTTGGGTGGGCCTTGATTGCACCATTACAGTAGTCTAATCTTTGTTATGAACGCATGGATTAATATCTGCAAGTGTGAATTTGATGGAAGGCCTTTTAGTTTTGAGAGAAAGCTGATCTTGTGAAATGATTGATGCGGTTTTAGAATTTAGATAACCATTTATGATTACACCCAGATTTCTGGCTTCACTTTGTCTCAACAGAGACAGAGAGCTGAGCTGAGCTGAGCTGCAGTTTTCTGCCTCTGATCCTTTGCACCAAAGATCGCTCTGTCAGTGTCGTCTTGAGCTATGGCCGTTAAGATGTTGGCATGGATTAATAAAATGCGAGCAATCAATAATAAAATATATAAAACACTATCTCCATCCAGCTCTTCTTTTCCTCCTCATCTGCCATCCAATGTGGAAGTTGACTTATTGAACCTCTCTCCTCTTCCAGAGCCAACTTCTGGTCGCCCTGAGCTCCACACTCGCTCCTTTTCCTCTCCATTCATCCAATCAGTGGAGAGCAGCCAGGAAAAGACACTTTGTTGACCATCCAATCAGGAAGCAGTATCCAGATGGGCTCCATGTCCCTGTGTCCTCCAGCTAAAAGACTGTTACAGTACCTCTGGATCAGGGAACTTCACTCTGTTGCAAGGGGAAAATAACTTCATCTGCTCTCTGTGGTGAAAATCTACTTTAAAATCAACATAACGCACATATTTTTGTTTCCTCTGAGGTAAGAGGTGGAAACTGTGGGGATTATTTAGTTGAATTTGTGACTGTCTGCCTTTCTGTGCTGTTACTTTTGATTGAATGTGTTCAGCTCTGCTCTAATCTTTATTTAGTTTGACATGAACTGGCCCCTATTGTACTAATATAATGAACCTTTGGTTTTTAAGGAAAATAAACTAGAATTGGTGAAAACTTTATGTTTGGTGATTTGCATTACTTTGAATTTGTTTGTATTTTACTGTTATTTTGGCAGCAAAAAGCCACCCAGGGGGTTACAGCTGGTCATGGGATCAAGAGAAATGTATACCAGACTGGCAGAGTCTGCACATTTGATAAATCTTCTGATGAAGTCTGTGAATTTTACAGTTCCAAGACAAATTTTACAACTTGTTAAACACATTTATTACATTCGCTTTTGATTTCTTGGCCAGCTGCTCACCCTGTGCACCCTCTAGGCCAAACGGAAGAAGAACGTATCTCCGTTGCAAAAGCACTTTGATTTAAAGATGTAAAATCGTACATCTGCGGGGGAAAAAATTGAATTTTACATCATGGCCACTGAATGAACTTTTGTCCTATTGTAAAGTTTTAAGACCTTTCCATTTCATCAGCGCTTCCATCAGAAAACTGTTGTTTCTTGTTAAACTGCTTGTCCATTTCTTGACATCTAAAATTTGGATATGGGGAGTCATGGAATCAATCAGGGCCATTGTTTGAGCCCCATTTCCTTTTACTGCACGTTTCTGAGAATAATGAATCCTAGGTAAACTATTACCTAAACGATAATGAAAACTGCCAATCAGGAGTTGGAGATCTGCCCAGGTTTCCATTAGGAGACACCGGCGAGAGACAATGGCATCCATAACTGCTCTACCGCTCTGACAGCTTGTGTGTGCAGGGAAAACCAAGTGTAAAAGTGTAAAGCACGCTAACCTCATGAGGCTGCAGCGTTCCTCACACACTGGGTGGGTAAATACTGAAAGTTATGATATGAGGGCACACTTAACAAAACATGTTAAGTTTGTCCTCAGAGAGCAAGTGACAGAATCCAAAATATCCAAATGACTCCTCCTCTGGAGACTATGAATGTGCTCTCAAATGTCTTGGCAAGACTGTAAGAAGGGTGGTCCATTATACCCAAATTCAGTAGAGATTGTTCCTGTTTGGATCAAAATAATTAACAGCAAAGTTGAAGCCAAACGGCTGGTAGGAACCGTTACACACGAGTTACTTATCTTGCAAAATGGGTTCAGAATTTTGGCTGTTCATTTTGACAGAGTTCCTCGGGGGAGCATGAAAAGTGTAAAGCAAAACAAATAATATAGAAGTATAAAGTCATAATCTTTCTGTAATCTTGGATTCTGTTTTAAATCATGTACAAGCAAATATTTATGATGGGCTCGTCAGGGCTTATCCTCTGGGTCCATGAATGTCCACTCATTTTAACCAAAGAAGGATGAATGTATCATTTGTACCACTTGGGGGCAGCAACACAAGCTGTCAACACAACATTCTTGTGAGATATTATCACTTTACAAGGTTCTAATGGCTAACGTTTGAAAAGTGTCGCCTTAATACAGATTCGGCACAAAAAACAACAACATTAGCATTCATTTGAACTTTGTGTTTCTGGACACTTGCAGTTCAGTATTCAATCTCATTTTGACTCTTCTTCCATCCTAATGCCTGAGGGAACTGTTTGGCCCTTTAATTTTTAAAATGCTCCACTGGTGCCATTTGGTTCTGGATAGCTGGCGTAGAGTTCAGTCTGTAGAGCTCAGGGGAACTTCAGAAACAATAATAATTCTTTGTGAGCTTGTCACTACAAGAGACCCCTTTCACACTGAACACTAATTTGATCCGTTGATAAAATACACATTTTGATAACTGCATGTGTTATGTGGTAGAGTTTGGATCAAATGAGTATAACATCCAAATGACCTTAATTTAAACGTTCACACTGATGGATTAGCTTCACAATTAGCTGTGACAGATAATTACTGTTTAAGCAAGTGTTGTTCACTACCATACTCATCTGTTTTTCTTTCGCGCTGGTTCATCTTATTTGAAAAGCATCCATTCACCTCAACCCACCAAGTATTACCGCCATCTCATTCGTCCTCGGGGGTCCCCTGCACATTTTTAACCACTCTGACTGCACACAAGGAAACATAAACAAGTGGAAAGTGCCACCTTGTGAAATGTAAACCTAGAAGGACTTATTGTGGCATTGCTCATTTTCTCCATGTGTCAGTCATTTCCCACATGTTCATTTGAAAATTCACAAACAAGCACGCTAGTTGTTGTTGATGTAGTTATGACAGCCCCTCTCATTTGCTTACCCTCACTGTGTACAGTATTTCCTGCCCGATGGCCAATTACTCATGGCGCAGTTTTTAAGCCTGTGGGGAAAGAATAATCAGCTCACTAATGAAACGTTTACAGTGGAGGCGAAAGACGGACTAGCTAGACTAGCGCTGCCCCTGTGCCTCAAGGTCTTTGCTTTTAATTTGTCTGAAGCGCTGAACTCGACCCATCAGTGGAGTTTAGGAGAAAAGGTAAGAAGGACTTCAAAGTGGGACTAATAAGTGAACGGAGCGATGTTCCGCCTGTGGCACACACTGGGCTTTTGAAGAGCAGAGGAGTCCAGTGCAAATGTGTCTTGACAGTATCTGGACACCAGAGAGTCCCAAGCTTTTGATGTAACGCAGCCATCTGGATCGTCTTCTGATAAAAATCACGAACATTACACAGTTTGTACTTTTGGCTATTTCTTTGTGTTATTTGGAAACATTTTTGAAGTATAGAGATCAAGATGTGTGCTGCGGTGTGCGCGACATGCCCATTTTTTGGTGCAACTGCTTTCAATATGTCACTTTCTAAACAATTTGTGAAAGTGATGGAAACAGCTTTGTGTGCAGTTGAAAAAGAACTGCACCACAGACATTTTTATTTTTTTGGGTTATCCAAATAATATACTCTTCTGCTAAATGAAACCAGTTGGCAGCATGTATTTTGACGTGTGGCTTGTAATAATAAATACATTTGGAACGGTTGTGATATAACTGAACTGTTGTACTCGAAGGTAACAATGAGCAGGCCCATTTCTGCAGTGCATAAACAGCCGATCAACATCTGAACTTTCAAAGGGAGGCATTTGTAAATGTCTTTTCGGACTGGCTCAAAGGTGAAACCTATTAGATACACGCCTCTGCACTAAACTCTCTTCTCTCCCTGCTTCTCATAACCGTACACAAAAGATATGTCGGGCTCCATCTCACCTATCATAACATTTGGGCAGTTTACAGCACCCACGATCAGCCGTCACTGGCCAAAGGGGAGCAAAGGCTCAGATGGTTTAGCCGGTGAAGAAAAAAATTGAAACAATTCCGCTAATCAGCGAGTATCTGCTCAAACCTTGTAAAGTTTCAGATAGGATTCTCAGCGCTCTCCACCGCAAACCCTGTTTGAAATGTAAAGATAAAGTCCTGTCTGTCATTTTGGTCTGGGTGAAAGCAGGGCCTTTAACCACCGCGGTGAGGCGGCCCCTCTTTTGGGCGGGGTGGCAGGGATGACCTCTGGTTGGTAGGAAGGCCATAATAGCATCTGTGCTCTGACAGTGTGTCATTACACACTATATTTACATGAAACGCTAAAGTCAGGGGTGGTAGGTCACGACGTGAAGCTACAGGGGGTGAGGAATCTCTGGTGGATGCCGAACCATACAACCAAAGATTACTGAAGATTATAGAACCGCTCAGCCTGTAATGTGGCCTGCTGTGCATTTTTAATGGTTGCGGGGGCATGTTTTACAGCATCATTACACATTCATGGGATTGCTATGATTTTGTACAACATCCTTTGAATATTTTATTTTGATTGCTAATTATAATAAGATACAGCCTGGGAGAATTTGTCCTGTGGTTAAAATTATGACAAAGGTAAATTAAATGGTGCGTGGTGGACACAAAAAAATGCTCATTTGATACTGGATCAGTTCATTTCATCCCTGCATGTTGCTTGCCCTTTTTCTTACATTGCTGCAATAATTGAATTAGAAACTCGTTCTTGACAAACATGCTCATTTGTACTGATAAGCCAACTTGGGGAGCGGCAAACACCATATCACAGCCGCAGCTTCCGACGGTTCAGGTTTACATGACAACATTTGTGTTGGACATGCCTGCAGTAATGACTGCTGACACTGGCTCTGTCGCTCGTTTCAAATCAAAAAGTCACCTCTGGTTAGCCCGGCAGAGAAATCCTCAGTAAGCCTCACCATCTGAGCCTCGTAAATTCCAAATAAGCTTAATTTATTTGTATGTCTTTTCAAAGTTATGCATCACTAAATGGAAACAGGTTGCGCAAAAAATAGCTCCTTTGATAGAGCCTCATTACTAAATATTTCTGCTAATTGCCACATTTGACTGTTGTGGGGCTAAGTGAAACAACTGACAGACGTTTTGTTAGCTTGTTAGCTTAAAGTGAAACTCTCGGCAAAAAGCAACCGCTGCATTTGTGACTGAATATGAGTCAAACCTTCGTGTTAAAGCATAATTATGACAAAAGTGGCACTATTTACCATAGTTTCGTTTTTGGGCAAGCTAATTTTCAATGGAGTGCATGGGGCACTGAAACGCTAGCATCAAAATCGCTATCTGTAAAACACTAAGAAGGCTCGACACAACATGAAACTTTGCTCATAGTATCGGCAGGGTCTCTACACATGAACACAAGCATTAAAAAAATTGTTGGTGTACGCAGAGTTTACTAAAAAGAAAGTTTTTGAACTACTCACCATAGGAGCTGAATCTCCGGAGCGCCGCTGTCATGGCAGACAAAAAGTGTCGATCCCTGAGTGCGACTTAACAGGTAGGAGGTCCACCATTTCTCTCCTGTCTCTCAGGTAGCACTCGGGGATCGACAGTTTTTGTCTGGCACGGCAGTACAACAGACGATGACATGATGGTTGGGGCTGGGGGGTTAAGGAAGTGTGTCTCCTAAAGTTGCTCATCAGCACACCACTTCTCTCAACGCTGACGGTAACCTCCAACAACTCTCTCGCCCAGCCGAGAAAGCTGTCGCCCATCACAAGTGTAGGGAGTCTGATCAAATTTCAACTACTTGATTTAGGAAACGGCAAGTGTAGCCGTTCAGGGACCATTAATAAACTTTCAGCCTTAAATATAAGGTTCTTGTTTTCGTACTTAAAGTAGCTGATTTTTCTCATATAAAACTGGAGTCTGTCAGGCTGGTGGAACAGGCCGAGTTCTCTGTTGTGTATCCTCCTAAACAGACTTGTTGCCACATTATCTGGCCTCCAATCATCTAGTTTAGATCTAAACAGGATCAGTGAGTTCAGTTCTTGAAAAACAAAGTAAGGACATACTAATGCTAAACAGGATCATATTATTATTATTATTGGTACCAGCCGTGACAGCGTCAGCTGGTAATGTTTCACTTTGTGTGTGTGTGTGTGTGTGTGTGTGTGTGTGTGTGTGTGTGTGTGTGTGTGTGTGTGTGTGTGTGTGTGTGTCATAGTGGCAAAATGTAGTCCTGGGGACAGGTTTGTAGCAGGAACTAACACAGAGGCGATTTTGAGGATTTCCAGATGTTTATATGTCCATCCGTCTTTCTGTGGACACCTTTTGGTCAATGTGAAAGTGTCATCACCGTGCAACATAGTCACAAAAACAGTCACAAAACTGTGGTTAAAATTAAGGCTCAAGTTCAAGTTATGTTCAAGTTCAAAGATAAGTATGGTGTCGTGTAAAAATGAGTAGTCATCATCACAAGATGGTGTTTTTAAAAAATTTTTCTGTCATTCAGAACTGGAGTCTGGCATGCTGATGGAACAGGCTTTGTATTGTCCCACGGACACTTGTGGCCACAGTGTCCTGGCTCCTACCATCCAGTTCGGATCTCAACAGGATCACCGAAGTCAGATGTTCATGGAACATCAAGTCAGGACGTTATTATTGCTTCCTTGTGATGGGTCAAAATTATGCTAAGGACTTTGAGAAGGCTTTTGAGTTCAGTTTTTTTGTGGCTAATCCTTCATAGTGTGTTGTGTTTTATAGAAAAGATTATGATAAAACCTAACCTTAAGGGCAGAATTGAGGCTTATATCGAATAGTGGGGCATACCTTGAATTTACTGCCTATAAAGTACTTCTCTTGTATGAAATCTGTATTTCCCTTTAAAAACACAGACCGCAGTGTTTGCCTACTAGAATCACAAGGGACGGATGGAGAACACCAGCTGTTTTTGTTCCATTTATCCAAAGCTTCATTACCCCATCAAACATTTACCTCTACCGTGTCCAGCACTGTGCTTTCACGAGTTCACCCACACTCACACAAACTATGCACTGTACATTAGCTCACCGGTGCCATGAGATTGAACGCGGTTAACTGCACAGCGTATACTGTTTGGGTTTCCATGCTGTGGTCCGCTGCCTCTTTAAGCCCAAATAGAGCACTCACAACAGCGCTAAAACACAAAACACATGTACATCTGCCCGTCTGACTATCAGACCTTTCCCTCAGACACAAATGAGCAGGATATTTTACGTTTGGTCTTCTTTCATGGTCAGCATCCGTTTCTTTAAATGAAAAATGAGGCCAGGGTTGGTTTTAATTCTGACTGTTGGGGCTGACAAATGGTTGCTAAGGGGAGAAGGTGGGGGGAGAGACAAAAACACTCTCGGTCCAGCAGAGGTAATTTCGCCTGGCTCTGGGCTCGACGGGGTGTTTGTGTACCAGTGACATCCTGTTAGACACAGAGGGTAGTTCAGTCCCATCTGACGTAAGCGCTTCCAGTTTGTGTGGCAACGAAATAATTTCCAGCCCTAATTGAAAGAGCGTTGCATGTCAGGCTCACACGCTTTACACCCTCCATGGCAAACAGGGAGCACATCTCTGAGTCAGGAGTGATACTTTGCTCCCCAAAAAACATGGGCAGCATTTCTATTCTCCAGCTCCAGGGGGGAGCTGCACATCATTGTCTGTGAAAGTTGATACGACACAAATGTGTACCGTCTGTCCCAAAGTCTGACTGACTTTGAACGGAACATGGTGTTTGCAAAGCTCGATGTTGGCTCACGCCGACCCGAGAGGCTTTTGTTGAAGGAAAAATCGTAGTTATTGGTGAGATTATGTCATCACTGGTTGCAATAGAAGCAGATTTGATTCTATTTTTGAAGTGGGTCCTTTTGAGACGGATTGCCAGGAGACTTCTTGTATACAATACCTACAGTACAAAGGAAACACATGCAAGCCACCTTCTACAGCTTCTTGACAGCAATGTTTTCAAGCGAAGCTACTTCATTTTTCCCTTCCCCAGTCTTTTTACAAAAAGGTTAGTAAAGCCAAAGGTTCGGTAACATTTCTATTTTTTACCCCAACCCCTCCTTTTTGTGTGGTCCTCAGTCAGAACAGAGTTTCTCGGGGGTAGCGGTGGAAAAAACATCCCCAACGACATGGGACAACTCTTCGTAATCCTCATACGTCATCAGTAGTCGTCTATGGGGCTTACGGAAATAGACGCCACCGGACATTTTCAGTGTGCTGCCTGTGGGGATTTCTCTTGCATTACCATGGCGATCCTTGCGTTATCACAATGCCAGATTTGCCATAACAGAAAAGATAGAAAAGCGTGCAAAACTTCACACTCAAGTCATCAAATATAAAAGAACGCTGCTTCATTACCTGGCCCCTAGCAGTGTCGGGCAAGTTGCTTTTAAAATAAATATATATTACATGTTACTAGCGACCTTTGTTTTAAAGAAATACATTACGTTACAATATTACTGTCGAGTAACAAACGAATGGCCTCGGACACAGGGACTGAGCAGGCAGACAAAGGATCATAGTCTGATATAATATGAGATAGGAATAAACATTTTCGATTATGCTATGAATTCATTCATTATTCATATGAAACACAACAGACCTATACCGTCTATGATGTAGCCTATAATGACATGACAAGACACAAATCCCTTTTTTTTAATAGTCCACAGAACAAGGACTGCATGGACATAAATTCAAGTGTACTCTGAGGATTAGGTTTCATCATCAGGCCTATTAAATATGTCTCATTTCAGTCACACACACTGAACAAAGAACGTATAGGCTTGGCTGTGTTAAACACATGTAGAGCCTATATTAATATGGTCATGTCGGATGGATTCTTATAAACCAACAACAATAAACGCTTCACTTTGGTTGGTAGCACGGATTGTAATGCTTTATGTGACATAACTGAGGTAACACGTTACTGAAATATTATTAGCAATGCGTAACTCCGTTACCAATAAAATAAGTATATTACTGTTACCCCCCAACACTGGCCACTAGCGGTGCTTAAGAGTCCAGTTTGCTAATGTTATCCTAAAAAGTTGTGACACCAACTGCCGCAACTTTGCTACTGGACTTTCCAGCATCCCATGCCATCACAGGGCAGGGATGCAACACTGAACGGTGCCAGAATTTGAACTATCCTGCATAAATCACCAGTAACAATTTTACGTTGGCTCGATAGATAGTCAGCTTCTGAGACAGCAGTCAGCTAGCAGGGCTGATGGAACAGGTTTTGTATTGTCCCACGGACACTTGTGGCCACAGTGTCCTGGCTCCTACCATCCAGTTCGGATCTCAACAGGATCACCGAAGTCAGATGTTCATGGAACATCGAGTCAGGACGTTATTATTACTTCCTTGTGATGGGTCACAATTATGCTAAGGACTTTGAGAAGGCTTTTGAGTTTAGTTGTTTTGTGGCTAATCCTTCATAGTGTGTTGTGTTTTATAGAAAAGATTATGATAAAACCTAAACTCCGTTACCACTAAAATAAGTATATTACTGTTACCCCCCAACAATGGCCACTAGCGGTACTTTAGAGTCCAGTTTGCTAATGTTATCCTAAAAAGTAGTGATACCAACAGACAGCAGTCAACTAGCAGGGCTTGTTTCGTACTTGTTTTAAAATGCATTATACATTGGGATGGCTAGGGCTCGGGAGGTAGAGCAGGCTGTCCAGTGAAAGAAAGGTCGCTGATTAGATACCTTGGCTCCCTCAAGCTACATGTCGAAGTACACTGAGCAAAAGCCCTGGCTAAGTGGTAAACTGTATTTATATAGTGCTTCTCTAGTCTAAAAGACCACTCAAAGAGCTTCACACCACAAGTCAGTATTCTCCCATTCACACTGACTGGTGCTAAAGGTTACCATTCAAGGTGCCGCCGGCTGATCAGTAGTGATAACCATTCATACGCAATAACACAAAATTCAGTATCTTGCTCAAGAACACTGAAGGGGTAGGGAATTGAATCACAGTCCACAGGCAAGTGTTGTATTGGGAGTGTGCTTAAGTCTTGTGAATATTCTTGAGTTAATGTGGAGAAAAAGTCATCACAATGTAAGAAGAAGCCGTGACACACGCAGCACAGAGGGTGCTTTCCACTTGGTATACCGTAGCTTTTCGAGCGCCTGTGGAAGTTGGAGCGATGTCTGACACCATGTCTTTAAGATATCACATCACACACTCCAAAGATCAAAAGTCTTTTGCGTGTCAACAGAGCTGTCGTGCCATACTGGTTGGAAACAGGCAGGGTTGGGTTTCCATAGCCAATTCTTCTCTGTG
>CAEMYA010000014.1:4326432-4338045 GCA_903131615.1 Diplodus sargus | reverse complement strand
CCCGTAACACAGCTTGATATCAACACTTGACTCCGGTTTAGTCAGGCTCATAAATATGCTGTAGCGCTTACACATTTTTGCTGGTTACATTTTTTCCACAGTATGAACATGCCAGTCGGGGCTTGTGGCACGGCTCCCATTCTTCAAACTCTTGACGCGCTCTCACTTTTCAGAAACACTTGTAGACACAGAGCACTTAATCCGCTCTCAGTTCCCAGATGTGTCAGATCTGCCGTTGAGCGGCGGTGCTGAAGGATCTCAAGGAACGCTATTTTGCAGGGAGGGAACAGAGGAGCCATTTGAGGTCAGCGAGGGGGAAATGTGTGAACAGTAGAACATTTCACCTTCCTGGAGGCTGAGTCAGAGGACTCGTGTCCGCGCTGGGAGCGAGGCAGGGCTGAGCAGGACTGGAGAAATGATGGTGAAAGTGATGGCCGTCGACTGACCCATGACACCGCTGCGATCACACTGGAGGACTTAATGAGGTCATTACCTTGCGCTGCTACTCACAGAGAGAAAATGTGAGCGAGGTTCCTTAGGAGACAAACGGGAGACTTGCACGCCTTTGCTGTTTGAGATGCTAGGATTGTTGCTGGACTCGGGGTGTAGCAGTGAAATATATAGCTGCTGTTTAGGTGAGAAGACATTCAAATGTTTGCAGATATTTCATTTCGAAACGTAGGGCTTTCCCAGGGCTTACCGTTTCACTTGAATAATATATTTGTTTGGAAATTCAAGTTAGTGGAACCGATTTGTCATCCCCAGACATTCTTTGGTACGCTCCTGCTAAGAACATCTTTATTATGCAACAGCGCCAATTTTCCGCACAGGCTTGTCATATGAATTTAAACCTGGCGCTGGTTTACAGGAATCTATCCAGCACAGAGGAATTTAACATAAATATCATCAATACATGATAGCTTAAGAATTCATTTATTTTGAAAGGTTGAGTAATGTAAGGTCACTGTAAAAATAATATATGGATGTCAAACACACTTCATTTAGTAGCACTGTTTAGATTTATCAGCCTTTAAAGGTCCAATGTGTGGAATTTAGGGGAATCTCCATAATTACCTTTTCTGAGTTTATAATCATCTAAAAATACAAATCTATCTGTTTTTAAAATAAGCCTCTTATACCTACATAGGAGGCAGGTCCTCTTACAGAGAGTCCGCAATGTTGCACCGCCATGCTCCATCACAACGGACGGACCATCATCAATGGATCAAATGACGACGTGTCATGTAAAAAGTCACAGAGATGAACCCACAGATTGTGACTCTGCAGGTTCCCTCAGCTTTGCAGTGTGTTTTAGTGTCTTTCAGCTCATTATTTTGGTTTAAGGACCAGCAACTTACACTAACTGTTTTGGTTCTTATTAGCCTGTTTTCCAGCGGGCAGCTGTTGTCAGAAAACAAAGCTCTGCGGCAGCTGCACCAGAGAGTGGACAAACAAAGTCAGCAAATTGCTGCAGTGTGCTTCTGTTCTGCGTTGTACATTTCTGCAAACCCTAGATACTGCATGTTGAGACTTCACATTTCTTTTGGTCCAGTGATTATGATCTGGTTAGGTTTGGTTAGGGTTAGGAATATATCACATTTTGCCTAACACTCAAATACCTGTTTTGGTCACTGCAAACAAGACTGGTAATGTCCCTTGGTCTTGTTTGAATACATCCGATTTTATCGGCACAAATACGGGAGATGTTCTCGACAAACTGTTTGGCTTTATTCTCACCGTGCTCATGGACCCGTTTCCAGCAATAGCAGGTCGCTGTTTTCAGCAAAATAACATATACACATATGTTGAATATGTTAGACATATCATAAACACAACTGCTGAACACCAAACAAGGCAAACAGCATTTCCAAACAGTGAAATGTTTAGCAGTTAAAGAGGCAGATATTTCCTTTAGAAGTTGATGGAAACCAAAACAGAGCTAAAAGCACAGTGCATACTGCACTCACTGTACTTTCAATCAGATTGGCCAGAAACAGCTGCAAATAAATGCTGATGTTTCTAAGTGTCTGCTGGATGTGTGTATAGAAAACGGTTTGCTAATGTGCTCGCCATAGCAAAGGTGAGAAGAGGCTGTTCAGCTGCTCCCGAGCGTCAAAAAAAACGATCCTGCTTTAAAATCATACACATGACCACATTTTACAGTGCAAATTATTTGTTGCTTGTGCTTCCACTGAAAACGTGCTTGATCAATTGAATCATGAGACGTGACAGTTTAACATGTGAACTGGAAGCAGGTCACATTGTTGCGGCGCGGCCAGAATCTGCAATCTGACCATCTAAATTGAGCCGTTGTAAAACAAGACGACTGGCTGTTTCTTGTGTTTAATCTCTCCAAGCTGCTTCCTCTGCTTCGTTGACAGCGTGACCTTTCTGCCACTAATGGCTCCGCAGTCACATTCTCAAAGCTTGTGACCAAAAACCACAGACTCCTGTCACCGCCGCGCTCCTCCTCCAATAAAGCAAACGCACACAAAAAGTCACCTTTCCAGCTACATTTGCAGTTTTTTCCATGACTTTCTGTCTAAATGTTTATAATTTTCCGTTTGGAAGCTTTGTTTTTGTTTTGGTATATTTAGCCATTCCTCGTCCTGGGCTCAGTGCCCGCTTGACAGACAGTCTCTAATTAGCACAGCAGAAATACATATTTAGAGCAGTGTGGCTTTGGAGACTCTCTTTATTTAAGTCACCGGGGAGAACAATGGAGGAAACAATGGCCGCCTGCAGCAGGCAAGGTCTTCACAGCACTGACTGGGTGCTGATCTTTTCAATGTGACAGTCCGGTTCAAATTGAGATACTGTAAAACAACCCACTCATTGCAGAGGCTTAAAACTAGTTTATTTTCTTCAGTGACAGGGAATTGATTGTTGTACTGCTGGGTTTTACACACATTGTGAATAGCTGTGGTACCCTGTCTGGTAAAGATTTAGCTAAGGCAAATGTTTTTGGCACATTGGTTCCATAAATAATAATGAATCATGGTTTAAATGATAAATATTGTGGCTGCTTGTAATTAAGACAAGTGCTTGTTCCCCCTAATCATGGGTGACATGGGTGATTTAAGGCATAATAATAGACATTTTGGAACAAACTATTTTAATCTCCCTGCGGAAGTGTTGATAAGACGAAGCTGTGTCTTAATACTGATAGCTGTTTTGAGTTCGTGTCCTCCATGGAAGGCAAGCTTGTGCAGGAAGTGTGGGTGCGGCCGGCAGACATTTCCCTTGGCTCCCCACTGGGACTCCTTTAAAAGTGAAACTTGAATCAAAGCCTCCAAGCATTCACTTGTCTGCGGTCCACAAATGAGTAAGCAGTGGGGGACTCCACTTCTGCTGCACTATAATTTTGGAAATTAATTCACATAAATTTTAATTTTCCTGAAAAACTGTATGGCAGCTGTGCAGTTAACGATACCCTGAGTGAGGGCTTAGGTTTCACCCTGAAATAAAAGGGTGTCAAAATAACAATGTGGAGGTGGCACCATGACAACGCAACTCTTCACTGAGCAGTTTCCCACAGCCTTGGTTCATCGGGCCAAACAGGCACTGGCGTATATCTCGCATTTCTCTTCAGTTTTCCGGTAAGGACTTCGTTGGAAAATTACTCCACCAAGAAGAAAAAAACAAGATATATTGGATCTAAAAGACATTAAAAAAAAATGATAATCGTGTGATTTGGGGATTTGAGAAGTGTTAAAGGAAAAGTTCAAGTCGCACCCTCAGTGACTTGAGACTCGACTCGGACTCGAGAATTGGGATTCGGGAACAATCTTTATTTTTCATTTCATGGCGCATCAACATCAGGAAAACATCTGATGGGCTGAATGTCAATGCCTTATGCAAAACACATGGTATGCACAGCCACAGATGACATCAACGCTATGCAGAATATAAAGGATGCTGCATCGACCACACCAATCTTTAACAGGTACCTGAAAACACACCCGGATAAGTCAGTCACCTGGTAATGTGAAAGTTATGCCAGTGTCTGCTACACATTGTTAGTACAGTGTGCTACTTACATGTAAACCTAGAGGTGATAGCAAGCAAAACATCCTTGAGAAAAGCATCTTTTTAATGGGTTTCATTCCAAAACTCAAACATTTCTTTCAGGAAAAGAAGTCAGCTGATGTTCACTGTTAATAGACACGGACAGCTGCATCCACAAAAATGTCCTGTTCTGTAAGAAAAGGACTGAAGATAGCCAATAACAGATAGCCAGTTTACCACAAAATGGTACATATCTCTTTTTGAACCAAGCAGTTTTGATATAACCAGTTTATGTACTTAAAAGGTATAAAACAACAAACACCTTATCCATGCTGATAATACTCTATGTGAAAAAAGAAAGGAGTGACGATAACACAGTACATGCTTTGTATTCCTCAGATATAACTACGCAGTGTTCTGAGCAGACCGGATGGCATGCAGCAGATGATAGGACGCTCATTGCAACCGTGAGAGACTTGAGACTAGACTTGGCATCGGTATTACCAGGGACAGGTCGGATTTATAGCCAAAGCTGCCATCATAGAGCTTGTCCGCCTTGTCTGACCTGATGAAGGTCCATGAGGGATCAAAATGTCTGAATTAAACATCTGTGGCATGCTGTAAGTGTGCAAGCGTTGCCCTCTTTTCATCCACAGAATTTCCTAATAGCCTTACTCCTTTGTGTTGTGCGTATAGCCAGACTACTGTTCCTCAACATAGTCCGCTTGGAGATATTTGTCCATAATTCCGACGGTGCTAACCCCATTCCTCACGAGGGTGTACGAATGTGTTCACGAAATTTTACAACAAGCAATTTGATAGTTGTTGAGAGATTTATCAAAAACACAAAAAAAGGCAACTTCCTTGTGATTGTACAGGAAGCCAGGGGATCGCCAAAGGCAGTTGGTTTCATCCTCTGGGGACCATGAAACCACAAATGACTATCTAAACTTTCACGGCAATCGATCTAACATCTATTGTGCAGGACCAAAAAGGTGGCCCAAGTGATATGTCGAAAGAAATGCTTAAGAAAATGAATTGCTGAAGGAAAGGGGAGGCGCTAGATTCTGTTTGAAGAAAAGCTTCACTGAATCAGCACTGATCAAAATGCTAGAAAGGCAGAGGGAACACAATCCAGAATGACAGCATCAGAGAAGGGATTAGGATTCTTATCTTGAGACAGTCAATTTACCTAAACTTTTCATCTGCACAGGGATATATAGGCATCATTCAGACCAATCATCTTCCATGTAAAAATGAACTGTTTTTAAGTTGTAGCATTTCCTTGCTCAGTAACTGTAATACTAAAATGAAAACTTATTTCAAGGAAACTATCTTTAAACGTCTCCCGTGTTACCGTGTTCACTGTGCTTTCAACCTTGACTGAATGAATTTGTCCGTGCTGACCTGTTCCCATTATATTCTCTGTGTTCCCCGTCACTCAGCAGACGGCGGCGTGGCCCAGATGTGTAGGTGTAAACATGGCAGTAATTAGGCCAGAACTCGCTCTGATCTCCTTTCAAAGGCCCCGACTCGCTCCAGACACACCCTCTCTCTCACGACCCCGACACCAAGCCACCGAGCAGCCCTACACCCAAGGCAAATATTTGGGGAAATAGCAATGAACCCTGTGTTATAAACACACAAACGCACACACACATGCATGCGTTTGTATTTCTACCCTTGCGAGAACCTTCTTCTAGACATTCCTTCTTCCCAAACTCTAATGTTATTCTAACTGTGAACCCAGCCCCTCCAGAGGGATTGTCTGACTGTAATCTGCAAGGTAATCAGTTATGAGACCATTTATCATCTTATTACGATAATGATAAGAAGCTGTGTGGTGGAAATGAAAAAAATAAAATAAAATCACTGACTTGCTGAATCTTACAAGTTTTTGTGCATTTATAATATCATACGACTTTTTCTGCTGAGCCTGATGAATGGCGAATGGCTTAATACTTAGAGCAGGGGTGGCCAAACTTTTTAATGAGGGGCCACAGGCTAAACGCAGACACCTGCTGTATTATATTGTTAAGATTCAAAATGGTTCCAATAACCCAAGTTATCTTATTTGACTGTCTCTCTGCACAAACAGTCACTCCACCTGCCAGGCTCAGATACTGAAAATGAATGTGCTTTGAACATATTTAAAGAGCATTTGTACCTCACAAACATAGAGCAATAGACAGCCATTTATATTGGTCTTGAGTGTTAAAACGCCATAAAACAGTCTGAATGAAATTTGGCACGGACCTATAATGACCAGGTGATAGCCTGACTTTTCAGGCATGTGTAAGCAGACACACATACTGCATTACAATGCTAATTTTGCACTATGATCCATAATTGTCCCTAATCACAGACATTTGCCCCTATTGTCTATTGCAAGGGGATGCATTTCTTCAAACAGTCAGACACAAACAGGTGAGAGAAGCCAATGTTCTATTTTTTATATGGAGCATTATCAAGACAAAAGCAGGACAAAAATTACAATTGCAACAATTCAAGCTGCTGTAAGGGATTTTCATTAAAGTAAGTGTTGAATATATTCCAACAGTAATCACTTCCATATTATTTGGTCAGTCACATACGTCTCTCCTCACCCTGCTCGAGCAGTATAAGAGAAAAGACATTTTCTGGTATCCCTGCCCACTTTATCCAATCCAATTTGGACTTAAACTACGACAGCACTTACACTTACGGCGTTAAGTGAGCAGGCTTAGCCAGTTTTTACTAAATATCTTACTAAGCAATGTATGGATCACTGTACAAGCACTATACATGTTGCACTGCTAGCATGCTAGCAATGTAACATGAATTATGCCGTGTCTCAGCAAAATCTGCCACAAAAGGTAACATCTTAAAACATAAAAAAAAAAAAAACAGAAGGAGTTTTGAAAATACAGTGGAAATCCCTGACTTTCCCATAGAAATGATTGGTTTTCTGGTTGACTTGCATGCATACACACACACAGAGCTAAGGGGAAAGTGCAGCTGAGGACAAACAGCTGATTCCAATTAAAGTAGATAATAACAATAAGAAGGTTCCAGCCTGACACTTTCATTTCGTTTTGTTTTGTTTACATTATTGTGTCACCAGTGATATCAGAGTTAGTGATATTGCCTGTCAGTGTCTTCCCAATTCTTCCCACAAATAGCTTCAACAACATTTTTACCTGTTTAACAGTAGCAACGATGACCTCAGCGCTCATGACCACACTGTACTGTGCTTGAGCTGTACTTTGAGCTTCATGTTAAGACCCTTTACCATAGTAATGTTGGTATTGTAGCAACACGCTACCATGCTAAACTTCGCAAGCTAAGCCTCAGGATTTATGGGATGGCGACAAACGGGTTATTGTGCTAATGACATTAGCACCACCCACAGGCTAGATGTTTATTTCTTTCTGTTTTAGTATAAACACCACAGGAGCAAGAATAGCAGATGTTCTAGTCCACCACTCTCCAAGTGAGGACAGGACTAGAACACACACCACCATGTCTATAACGCAGATCTCCTCTCTGTAGGGAACTGTTCATGGAACTTAGTGGGTTGCAGGGTTTCCCCTAACAAAGGCTCCAAGGGCAGTTCAGTCCAGGGTCTCTGGAGATGCTCGCCAGTTGGACTGGCGGGTAAGAGCGGCTGTTGAGTGTAGCTTGTTTGGGACCTTACATGAAAGATGAGAAATTGGCTGAACCAGGGCAAAGCAAAGCGCGCCAGTTCAAAGCACGAAGTGCTGAAAGAATGGAAAAAGAAACAGCAGATGAGAATTTGGACATGTGCAGTCTATGTAACGAGTCGCATGGCTCTGCTAATTAGCCGCAGCTAGACGGTTTAATTATAATAAATTACATCTGTTGCTTTTTTTCTCTTATGTAATATTTATCTGTATCGTCCTTGTCCCTGTAACATGAATACATTATGACAGCACGTTATGAAAGCTTTTAAAGTGGACACAAACTTTCTTCCGATACATTATCAGATTACAATGACAGATTGAAAATGAATTCAAGCCATTAATCGGTTGTCACATGAAGAAATCAGTGCTCTCCGTATGCTCAGTTTACTGTAACATGATAATTAAAATGTAATGTGGTTATAATGTTCCCATGATGAAATAGAATCGAGCGAATGGGCACACACGCACAGCACCATCAAATAAAGCTCATTTGCTATCATTAAATGGTTTCGCATGTCATGACATCACAGATTTAGAGTTCTCAAGCGTCCAGCTTTTGAAGAGAGCTGACGGTGTTGACACATGTTGGCAGGACCGAATCAGGAGTTATATTATTTTAATTCTGTGTTCTCCTGGAGTTTTGCTCCTCGCACATGTGTGCTGATGTCATTTTCACATGGATTGCATGGATATCACATATCCCATTTTGCTGCTCTTCTTTTTCTTTTTTTCTTTTTTTTATCTTTAATAAAAACGATACGCTTGAAATGTTTATTGAGTGTGCACTGTGTTATTTATTATCATTCCTAATTTGTATTACCAATCAACACGACACAGCCAGTTCCATCTGATGTTGTAAACATTCCGCACTAGTATCTTTCCTATCAACCTGAAAAAAATTGGTTGATTGGTTCCTAAACTTTTTCAATGATTGTTTCTTTTAGAAGTCAAAACATAAAGCTTGATGACGAGCACAATCTGCTCCTCCTCTGTGTCAACGATACACGGCATTTAGCTCTCTGAACATTCATAGTCACGCTATGCAGAGCGCTTGGGTTTCATTATCATTCCAAAAGGAAATTCAATTTACTGACGGTCAAAGCAGGAAAAGCACAGGTGGAACTATTAACATTATTAACAGCAATAACCACAATACAATGCTGCTATTAGTAATGTTATTTCAATCAGGGGAGACTAATTGAAAGGAGTGATTAGTAAGTAGTAAAGTAATTACATGGATTTATTTGGCATAGTGTGCACAACAGGAATAGAAATTTCCCACTGAGCTCACTGGAAGGACCCATTTGGCCACTGGAAGTGGGTCTTATTTATCATACACGGTTGACAGCAGCAGAGGAAGGAACAGTTTTAAAAGTTTGGCAGCAGCGAGATGATTGGCTCACAGAGAGCGTGACAAAAGCTGAAAGGTATAACAACCTGGGCTGATTGCGCTGGAAGCAGCAAAGGGGGAAAAACAAAGTAAATAGAGTACCCATGACCGTAGACTTCCTGAGTAAACGTTCCCCGATCTTCATTAATTATGCCTGTGTTTGATATGTTAAAATGTGTCACAGGTGTTGTCACGCAAGCTTTCTTGGCTAGTCTCAGTAGGAAATATCACATGTGTAAACAATAAAAATAAATGGTGACTGAATTCCATTTATGTGCTCCGGTGTCAGGGTCTTGGTATTGGGCGTGCCGGCTCACTAAGGGCGATGATTTGGTTTCAGAGGTCAGATGAAGTTCTTCAACCAAGAGAAAATCACAAAAACAAACAAAAATCACCATTCTGCTTGACTTGACAAATGAATGGCAGTCTAATATAATTAATTAAAATGCTGACGTGTGTCAATTGTGGTATTAATACACTAAAATCACGTTAAGTTGCCAGTGATCAGTTGGCCAAAGACTCTGTGATAAATGTTGTGTCTGCATCTTTACTTAGTGCTGCTCTTTACACTTAGTGAGGAACATCACTCTGAGTGGTGACTGCAGGTCTACCTTTCGGCCTGCATGTACAACTCCACCAGCCAGAGGCTAGGTCACTGGCGTCTGTGTTTCCTGACAGCCAAAAATAGTTCACAAATCACTGCTCTTCATAAAGCCGCGGTCAAATATACGCAAACTCATGACAAATATAAGTCGCCTGACGGTGCTGAGTGCGGCCAGTCCAGGATGTGAGGCACAGAGAACTACGTTTGCTGGTTCGTAGTCCGTTTGTTTGGTCAGCCACACACGTCTTTGCTATTGGTTGTGGCTGTGACTTCGCCGGTCAAAGCTCGCCAAAGTGTAACTCCATGCAAAGCCACCGGATGTTAACTGTTTTTTTTTCTTTCCCCACTTTGCCCGCATAGAATGGAAGTGCACGAAGGGGGCGAATGGTGATTTAGCGTACGTGTGACAGTGGGCTGAAGCTAAATCTCTGCAAGAGCAAGGCAATAATCGAAAGCGACTTGGATGAACATGTCAGCATGTTGATCCGCCCCTCCCTTCTCTCTTCAGGATTACAAGAGCTTTTAGTGAGGACATCAAACTGAACGCATTAAAGCCTTTTGGCCAAAAAGTAAGATTATTGAACAGTGATGGTGATATCTAACCCAACCCCCCAGTGGACACACACTCATGCGGCTCACTCTCAAACTGTCGTGGCCTCCTAAACCTTGCAACAGTAACATGCCCCTCCGCCCTTCGGTTTGGGAACTGTTTGCTTGGAAGAATGAGGTAATTAGAACAAGGTAATTAAAACCGAGTAATTTGTATTCCTGCAGAAACTCTGAGGAAAACAATGTCACAGTCAATGTGACTGATTGGTATTGTTGCTTCTTGTGCCTGACACTGGTTCTTGGCTCCTTTGGCATTCACTTGCGGCATGATCTCCTTCTACATGTCATCTGTCTGGCAGGCTGTAAACCACCGCTAGTGCAGAAATCACTGGCACCGTCACTTCAATCTTAACACGGCTAAAGTTGCTCTTTTTCACCTCTATTCACCTTCATTTAGTCATTTTGCCATTTTGGCAAGCCATCGTACCCTTTGCCTGATCGGATTTGTCAACAGTGGTGCCATTGCGTTTTCTCCCAATACTTAAATGCACAGTGTATAAGTTCTGCCACTCGGAGTCGCCCTCTCGATCAAAATAAATCAGAAGGGGTAAAAAAGTGTGGGATCATGGGAGTTCAGTGCCTTCGATGTGTGACTCAGGCACAAATGTTCAGGTTTTAGTCACGCTCACAGACTTCCTTCTCTCACATTCTGGCATGTCGTCTGATGTTTTCCTGGAGGTTCTAGCAACAGGCGACAAAGTGAAACAGACCGTTACATTGAGTCAGTTTCGGATGACTCTGGGTTTGAACAATGTTCAGACACGGGGTAATGTAAGCACACAACTCAACAAAACATATAACACAAGTTTCTGTGGTTTATAGAAAAGTCACATGTTGTATCTTACTCTGGTTCATGAATGAATCCCATTGATGTCTGCCCTCCCGCCTGTACCCCTCCGTCTGACTTTCACTTTGTTTGCGTTTGTCTTTGTGTTTGTGTGTTTATCCAGCCCATTCATCAGGGTTACCTTGCGCTGGAGGCTGTTTCTCATCTTCACATTCCCTGTTTGACACATGGCTAAATACAGCTGAGCCACTCTGCCTTTTTAACCCAGCGCTTTGTCTATCCGCCCTGTCCTCCTGTGTCTTCTGCTTGTCTTCAAACTTCCTCTGGCTCCCTCGCTGTTTACAGGGCACTACATGAAAACGCAAATTATTTTCAGATCAAAGGGGATTCTTTTCATTCTCTGAATGAAAAAAAAAAGAAAAGTTTTTGACATTTACTCTCTCACACACATTTGCATGGTGCAGCGACGCGAGCGGTAGACCACACACACTCAGAACCTACGGACGCGTGGTGTGACTGATCGATTGACTTT
>CAEMYA010000014.1:4272440-4326229 GCA_903131615.1 Diplodus sargus | reverse complement strand
GCATGCTGCAGCGACGCGAGCGGTAGACCACACACACTCAGAACCTACGGTCATGTGGTGTGACTGATCGATTGACTTTGTGGTGGCATACGTTCCCAACAACGATCTTCACAGAGCCACTTTACAGAGCCTGATATCCTAAAATATTTCATGCAATAATGGAGGGAAAGAAAAATATAGCGTTCAAAATTCTTAGAGCTCACTCTTTACCGCCAGCTGAGAGGATAATGTGAAAATATTTTTAACAGACTGCATGATTTAGTTTTATAGCTTCTTTCCTTGAACTGCTCATTGATTTGTGTGTGCCTCCCTCTCCGAAAACTCTCCCAAGTTTCCCTTAATTGATTCTCACCACATTCCGCCATAAGCATGCCAAGCAGCCGGGCTGATTAAGAGTACAGGTAGGACCCAGGGAATAATCCAGCGCTGTAGGTCTGTGAGAATTTGTAGCTAAGATTTAGATCTGTTTCCTGATTTCCTCCAGCTGCAGCAGCAGAACAGGGGACAGTATCAGCTGAATAAAGCTCTTGGCAGGATGATTAACCTGTGAGGTCACAAATTAAAGACAGCAACGGAGGAAAATGTGAAACCAGAGATGCCTGATCCTCAACTTACAAACTGTCTCCCTTTGGCCTCAAATTGCAGCAGGAATCATTATTATCACATTAGCTTCATTGCGCTCATAAACTGGCATTCCCTTGTGTCGAATCCATCCTGTGCGACTGCTGTATATATTCTGACAGACATCTTTTTAAAATTAAAGCTTTTTTTTTTTTTTCAAGTCCTGAGCATATGTAACACAGAGTAACGAGAGGCGAACACACTTGCGGCAGGTATCGTGACTCAGTGTGTATCACTCATTCCTATTACTCACCAGACGGCCTGCGAGACACGGCATCGCCTTCCATTTTGGCGCCCCGGAGGAAGCTCGTCGCTCTGAGATCAATTGGGGAAAGATATGAAGACGGTATTTCACTTGGCTGTTGTTTAGCTGGATGCTGCGCTGTAGCCCCTGGTTGTTAATTCACAGATGTTTGGAGATAAACAACAGCCATTACTACCTGGCCGTTTT
The DNA here is from genome assembly GCA_903131615.1 of Diplodus sargus. Lineage (NCBI taxonomy): Eukaryota > Metazoa > Chordata > Actinopteri > Spariformes > Sparidae > Diplodus > Diplodus sargus. The sequence continues at coordinate 4,325,157 of CAEMYA010000014.1, read as the reverse complement.
TGCCTGTGGATTGCTCATTCCTTCTAGATTATTGTGTGTTTCCCGTTACGTGACCCTGGATAGAATGGCACCGCTGTGTACTGGTGCCGTATGGTAAAAAACGCGTCCTTTAGTGATCTCCAGCCCAGACGCCATGATAAAATGTTGGCAGTTAAGGTTTCTGGAAAAACTAGTCACATTTGTACATGTCATAGGCCACGTACTATATTGACATTTCAACAAAAAAAATCAACTATTGGTGCATGTTTTCGACTTGACTACCATATCTACACTGTAAGAAAAGTCTGTAATTTTACAGAATGTTTCCTGTATCAAAGTAAATTAATTATAACTTTTATCACGAAGATGAAACTATTTGATACTGTAGTTTGATACTCATTAAACACAAGTTGTTCATTTTAGGAAGAAAAGCGAACTACAAAGTAATTATATATTTCAGTTTGGCCATGTGCCTTTAAAATATACCTGTCATTATAAATATCTTGGTTTTGTTTTTGATGAAAATATGAAGTTCTCAGAGGGAAGGAAAATACTAGCAGAGTCTGCTGGAAGAGCATTAGGTTCTGTGTTGAGTAAAATGAAATTATGTACGGATCTTGGTTTTTCAACATTTACACAACTTTATAAATCTTTGGTTGACTCAGTTTTGTTTTATGCTGCAGGGGTTTGGGGCTTTGAAGAGGCCTTTGATTGTAATTCTGTTCAGAATCGTGCTTTGAGGTGTTTTCTAGGTGTGCATAAATATGCAGCAAAAGTAGCTGTTGAAGGGGATGCAGGTTGGGATCCATGTATTGTAAAACAAAGATGTGAAATGGTGCGATTGTGGAACCGTCTTGTCAGTCTGCCAGAGGAAAGGCTAACTAGGAAAATTTTTAATTGGGACAGAGCAAAGCATCACCCCTGGTCTAGAGAGATTTCAATAATATTGTCTGCCTCTGACTTATATATAATGTTTCAAAATAATTTGCAATGTAATATAAATGTCATCAGACAAAGATTATTTAGGAAATATGAAGAGCAATGGAAACAGGAGATATGGAGGAAGCCAAAACTTAGAAATTATGTTCAGTATAAGAATGACTATGTTACAGAACCTTATATTTTTTTTAATTTAAAGAGAAGGCAGAGGTCCCTTTGTGCTCAATTACGAACTAGTACCTTACCTCTGGCAGTAGAAGTGGGTCGATTTAAAGGTATACCCGAACATTTACGTTTGTGGGAATTTTGTGATCTCCAGGTTGTAGAAGACGAATTTCATTTTGTTTTTTATTGTTCTTTATATTGTGATTTAAGAAACTCTCTTTTTGAATCAATCCAGTTTAAAAATCCTGATATATTTTGGAAATACGAAGGGGAGATTCTGTGCTGGTTGTTTGAAAATGATGTTTTTGCTTTGGCAAAGTTTATAGAAAAGGCCTGGTATCTGCGGCAAAGTATTTTGTATCCTATATGACAATCCATTTGTATCTGTATCCATTTTTAATGGTTAGTTATGTAATTGTGAAATTATTATTTGATGAATATGATTAGTGTCTAATGAGCCCATGAGGGCTGGGCACCAACTATGGTGTTTGACACTTAAATAAACTAATCAATCAATCAATCAATCAATGATACTGTAATTATATTAATACAATTAGCGCCGACTCGGAGTAAAAGAAGCATTGATACTGATGTATCAGTGAATGCCGTCACAATTTCGATAAAATCACCCAAATGCATTCAGAGGCAGGCAGGTTGAAAACAAAAGGTGAAGTCCAGTATCCAAAAAATCTAAACGTGTGAACTATAAAGTGGCAGGCAGCAACAACTGGCACCAAAAGTCAGGCAGCAGAAAATACAAAGGTAATATTAAGACTGAGGACAAACCAGAAAACAGTGGTGAACACATCAGGAACACTGGACCAGGACGAAAAAACAGACGAACCAACAAAGAGCGAGGAGACAACACAGGCTTAAACACAAACTGAACTAAGGGGATGAGGTGCAGGTGGAGAGACACTGGGGACAGGACAGTGCTAACAGAGCTGATGTGAGACAGGAGCACAGGAACACAGGAGGGAAACAGAGCACAGAGAGGTCAAAGGTGAGCAGGAAGTAGAAAGTGATCAAAAGATGCAAGAGGATATAACAAAATAACACTGGTTAATTCACATTATTTTTTATGGCACCCAAACTTTTAACAGTTTTTTTTACAGTCTAGAGGTGGAGTTACAGGCGGCAGGGTTGCCAAACCAGTGACCACAGTTTCAGATTGCTTTTTCAGTATTCGGGAAGATTTCCAGTTGTGTTTGTGCTAACATAACTGCGTGTTTTCTAACAAGACGTCAGACTATGACAAGTAAAAGATGAAACCAAACATGGCACAACGACCTCTCCGCAAATGAATGGCACAACACAGAAGGGCCAACTCCTCCGTCCACTTACATCTGAAGGAGAAAAATCATCCCCTTGAGAACAACAGTGTAAACATCTCGGCCAGAGAAGACAGATGTTTTGAAAGAGGAGCAAAATAATCCATCTCTGTCAAACTGGACCGGCTGCCGTTGAACAGAGGAGGTGGCCTACGATGTTACTCATCACCCACCTACAATGCTGCACTGAGCTCTCTCCCCAGACAGCTCAACAACCATTCACACCTGGGCTCACCTAACCACAGCACATGAAGGCTTGTTGGGTCAACGACCCACAACAGGCACTAAGGACTCTGAAACTCAGAGCTCACATGTGCCCTAGCGATTCTGTAAGGACACTCCCACACAGAGTTTAAAAGCCTGCAACTCCCCACCGGTTAGTTAAAACTGAGGAAGCCTTTCGGATGAGAGGTGAAACGCCCTCAAGAAACTGAAACCAGTCCAGTTGCCTACGACGCAGCACTTGCAATTACCATGACCTGGATGACTGAAAACCTTCATCAACACGACATGATTGTATGTAATAGAGCTGATGTAATTGCACACTCACTGGAGTTTTTTTATCCTCCTTTTTTTTTTCATTCACCCCATTTCCCATTTGTGCCTTATAAAATATTTACCCTGGCCAGTCATAATCACAGAATCACTGGTGTGGACACTGACCTACACAGCTTGCCACACCCCCCCCCCGCAGTTCAGCATATGATTTTCCTCCACAGATGTAGTAAACTTACATCTGTGTGTCATCTTTGGCTCATCAGATTTTGGAGATGCTTGGATGAGTGGAAACTGCGTGGCACTATATCATGAGAGGTTTTGGTGTCATCTTCCCTCCTCAATACAGAAATGCACCCTATCATTTAACTCCATTCCCAAGATCCCCAAGATTATATCATATGAAACTGTATATAGCTCTGTTTCCTGTTTTGCATTGAACTATATGCAACGATGTGCTACATCCTCTGTTTATTATACTTGTGTTACGAGGCATGCAGGTAAAAACAGGGAGAAAAGCCTGTTTTTGTTGTAACGACCTGCCTCAAAGTGACCTGCCAACAGGGGCTGCTCCCACACACAGTGTTCAAAATGGACCTTGGACTTCTCGGGCCCTCCTGGTATGATCAAGTAGGCCGGCAGCAGCCCAAGACAACGCTATGGTGAAACCTCACGGACGTACCTCCCTGTGTGTTCCTTGTTCCATCCGTGCCGTCCTGGCTGAACCAGAGTGACAGCTGCGCCTTCACTTTCTCTGTGATGTCAACCTCAGAATTCGACCATAAATTGGGTTCCCATGTGAAGGAGAACGACATCCACCCCACGCTGATGTAACCCCTAATTACTATTGATGTTTTTCCATGGAATCTGACCAACACATTGCGCTGCAGAAGTTGCAGATGGACAGTATGTGGAGGGGAATGACAGTTTTCGCTGCCGCAAATGGGATTTCAAGACAGGCGCAGTCCCAGGAGATTCTATGATTCCAATTGCTTATAATTGAGTATGGTTTGTATCTGACCTGATTGTAATGTAAAACTGCAGCCGGCTCAACACTGCGTCCATCACAACAAAAAATTGTTAAAGTTTTCATTTTAAAAAACACTCTGAATGTATTTTCTGTCAAATGTTTTGTCTCAATGTATTACACAGTGTCACTTTCACTTCCTGTTACCTGGCTCTCATCAACCTTGTTTTCAGTCACAGTAGGCCTGCCCAGCACCAACACAGTGGATCTTTAGCAGCTCAGGAGCCAGATATATCTCTGCTTAAGTGGAGTCTATTACAATACTGAAAAGGAGAATTAATATTGGACTTCGATAGGAAGGTCAGAAACACAACCCTAAATAAAGATGCAAATCCTGCTCATTCATTGAGGAAGCATTTGAGATCTGATCACACGGACAACATTCCAAGGTGGTCTTGGCCACATATGGCAACATTCTGTCAGCAGTGTGTACGCACATGTGCTGCATCGTAAGACTGTCTACCCAGCTGACCTCTGTGAAACAAGAAGAAGAAAAAGAAGCCACAACAACAGGCAGAATGGATCAAACGCTGTCTGATATCCATATAGTTCACTGTAACATAAATTACCTGTGTCAGCTCTCTTGCCCTGTCTGCGTTAGTGACTGTTTCAACAAACCACTGAACACAGGGTTTGACTTATAATCTGAGCTTTGTGGAGGTCTTTTAAAATAATCATCCTCTACCTAACGTTAGGGTCGATTCACACACTGCATCTTGAGTGACCTCTTGTTATTGGATCTCACCTCCACGCTCTATATGCGATTACACACCTACATCACCGGGACAAACACATACAATATTTGTTCCTAACTGAAGACATGTATTCATGTATAACATTTGCCGAACTAACAAGCAGGCCTAAAAAGTTAAAATGTGCTGTAGACAGCATTTCACAAAGTGAACAGTTTCTCCTAACGAGACAAGTCTCAAGATTGAGCGTTTTTTTAAAGGGACTTTGGTGACTTTCTACAAGGACGACTAGAAGTAGCCTGTATTACTCTTACTACATTTGAAAACGAAAGTTGTCGTAAAATAAATTTGGTGTGAACGGTGAAATCACTTGAAACAGTGTGTTGAACCATCAGCACACTTCAGACATGCAGGCACATGGGATGAATTAAAAAAAACAGCTTTCACAGCGATGACGTGACAAACATTTTACAAGTAAAGAAACATCATAATGCAATGCAATGCCGACTTTTATTATTTAAATTGTGGCGTAGCTGTTTCACAATGTGTGTTCAGTATCTCCTCACTCAACAACTCTTAAAATCACATGATTTGTGCAGGAGTCTGGGATATTGCCGTTACCAGTGGCTTCACTTTATAATGTGGTCCATGTCCGCCTCTTTCACACACACACAGCAGCTCACTTATTGCAACACATTTAACAAGTGGATCACAATAGCAGTTAATCAATTCAAATTGGCAGCTAGCACAAAACCCAGAGGGGGTAAAGCATTTGATTGGTTGAGGTGTGACTGATTCAAAGCCTGGATAGAAACATTATCTGAGGGACTGAACTGAGGGAAAAGTGTCTCAGCAGGGAGTGAACACGCTGAGACAAAGATAGATTCTCAAGTGTTACATCTTTTCCTACTGTCATCCCCTCACAGTTGCTCACTGCAGCATCAATTACCCTAAAAAATCATCCGGCAAGCTTTGGCTCTCACGCAAATGAGTGATCTGTTCCCTGTTCAAGAATATTTCAGACTCAGCTGGCTGGCTGACTTTGTAGTGTATAATGTGGCACTTTGCTGTGATTCATGCCCATAAACCGACGTTATAAGGGCTGATCTTTGGCTGACAGTGTCGAGCCACGGGTTGCATATCTCCGATACAAGCCTGCACTTATTAATTCCCCTCTCTTGACCTTTGTCTCCCCGAGTGACGTCTTTTGTTGCCAGCAGCGTTCGGTTTGTTGGCCGACTCGTCGACGTCATGAATTTGTGACGAGGATATGAGTCACAGGAGCGGGGACATTTAACCTCTTGTGACACGCTTAGTCGAGCACTTTGGATTTGGAGATAATCAAATGCTGCCGTGTTGGATGAAGCCCGGCGGATTATTCATTATTCATATAACGATTAAGATGAAATGATTTTGATGTTATAATGTGTCCCCTGGTTAAAATTGATCCTCTGACCTTTTGTTCATTCATTATTTCCGTTTTAAGCTGAAGAGGAAAACAGATTGCTGTTGTTGCTTTAATCAGGATTGCCTTATTGTTTCGCTTCTTTGCCCATTTATTTATTTATGGTAATTTCTTCAGTATTGACCATGACATGTCAAAGCATGATTCTGAAATTGTTTTCATGACATTACCACATTGTTTTGACTGAAGAATCATAACATGCGTTGTCCTCACAGGATCCATATGCTTTCACTTGCTTTTGTCCACATGGATCTCATAGACCGAGCTGCTTGAATCAGTCCTCTGATCCTTACATCTCTCTGTTGTTGTAACCACTTCGCCCTGTTTCATTGTAAAAAAAAAAAAAAAAAGTGCTTTTGACGCAAACCAATGTGCCGTCCATCTGCCTGTGAGGTAAAACTGTGCTGTTCATTTTCCCGTGCGCTCTTTTGATGTTATTGTTATTTCATGTTAACTGAGTTGCCATGCCGCCACGATGCGATGATGATATTGAGCCCTGTCTATTCAAATTCTTCTGTCTGATGTCAGGTCACACCAGCTTTTCAGACCGGCTGTTCGAGTCAGCGTGACGCCCCTATTCGTCAAAGAAATGAGGCATCCGCTGTAAAAAAAAGAAAAAAAAGATCTCATACCTGAACACAATTTATACACATCTGATGGTGACGATCACAGATGCATTGATACACCGAACGACCCCCCCCTTTGTGTAACAGGAGCATTTAATCACAAATAGCGAACTGTCTGGGCATAGAGTGCAGCGGTGGCTATAGTGGAGATGAAACATCCAGAGAGTGTGATGCACATGTGACACACAGCCCGCGTCCAAACAAAATAATGATGTGCTGGCCTGGGCAGAGGCGATGGAAAACAGCTTGTTCTGGTTAGTTCCTGACCGGTGTGTGTCCCTCCATTCAAGCCAGAGATGCAAAGAGTCAACAGCGCTCACAATACGACAAGGATATAGCACAGTTATCCAGTCAGTCTCCTGTCTCTGAAGTGATAATCAAGCTCAGAGGAGCAATAAAAAAAGAGCAGCAGCAGGTGAACAGTTTACAATAGAAAACATGGACAGCACTGAACAATAAGGCAGGCAATACTGAATCTTCCCCTACATGGAAGAAGATTCAATTGTGTAACTTCCACAGCTCTTTGTCGGCACTGACAGCAGATCTGTGGCAGTCCCTTGGGGATCTCGAATGTATCTCGAATGTTTCACTATTTAAATACAAGCAGACGAGACTTTTCAACATAAGGATCACACGCTGTATTGTTTGACTCTGTGTTTGCTGTTGCTGTTTTGAGTGGAGATGCCGCTCTTTTCTCTCACCGAACCGCAACATGTGTTAATGGTTTCAAGACATACAATATATACAAACCCATAAACCATATAGCGATTCCCAAAACATGAAAAGGACTGAGTTATTGTGTCTTTCCAAGTACCACTCACCATGTGTTAAAATTCCCTCATCGGGATCCAAATCTCACAATACTGGAATTAGCAGTCAGAAAAATAAAGACCCTGCGTTTGTAATCATCCTATGTAAATATCAGACTGAAGTTGAATCACCCGAGTGGTTTATTAAAGCTGGAGGCCGACAACAGATCCAAAGTTCTGCAGGTGCTAAGGGATACCTGTTGGACAGGAGGACTGGAAAACTCCAGTCTGGTGAGTAAACTCAGGCAGCTGAAGAATGTATATCATATTTTATCATCTGGCAGCCATTTAAGATGATGAAACCGTTTCAGTATGGTATAAATATTGCCTTAAAGGCCCATAATACTCTTGCTCGTACTCAGATGTGTAGGATTGCTTTCATAAGATGGAGGTGGATCAGTGCAGGACTAGGAGGCACAATACAGAAATATTAGCCAGCGAAACCGGGGTGACTCATCAGGAGGAAAAACGACTCTTTTGGAAAGTGCAAAGTTGTTTTTTATGTGTTTAAAAAAAAAAATCCTCCTTTTTTTTATTTGCGTCTAGCTTCTCTTGACAGTGTGTAGCGAAGGTAGTTTGAAAAAACCTAGACTACAATGTTCTGTGGGAGGCTAGGTGACAATTTTAGTTGAAAACATCAAAAATAATTCACAAATGAACTATTCATTGTGTTGCAGAGATATCATGCTTACCAACCTAGCATGCTAACCAGTTAGCCCTAGAGCATTCTAGTCCAAAGCTCCAACTTAAAACATCAACACGTCCCCAATTATCTAAGCTCCCAATCTGGGATGCTAGACATAACTGAGCAGCGTATTGCACCTTTAAATAAAAGTAGCAGATATTGTAAAATGAACAAATTGTCCTCCATTAATGTTAAGCATTGAATTCCAATGTTAATTTGTTCATAGTTCTCATTTAAAATAAAACATGTATGAATAGATTTTAGGATGGATTTCTCGTTGTTTGTATGGTATAAAACGTACGGCTGCTGTTGTGCAAGGATTAAAACCCAGCAAAATCTATACTTGAGGCATGTGGAGAAATGTGGGTTAGCAGGTCCCTGTGCGTCTGTCTCTCCATGCTCCAGTGTCCAGTGCTTCACATTGAGGACCACAGGACAACTTCCTATCTACCTGTCTAACATTAATGACAAAAACACCTCACTACATCCAGCCCAAGTCATTCATCAACAAATACAGATGTAACAGCAAATCATCATTATTGAGGTTAGCCCGTGATCAATGTGATGTAGCTCCAAACATGTGCTGCAACCAACAAGATGAAAGATGCAAGATACAAGATGCAACTGAATTTTGTTTTGTTTTTCAAAGATTGGTTGGAAAAAGGAAATCATTTCAAGGAGCTGGCTCTCTTTTTCAAGAGAAAGGGGCAGATTGGTGTTGGATTGTCAAGCATGTTAATCATAAAAATGTGTCTGAGGACATAGATTTGTTCTGTTCTCCGTTGGTGACATCTGCCTCACTGACAGTCCCTTTTGGCTAATTACCCTTCTGAACTTGTCTGCATAATTTAGACAACATGGCAGGGACAGCATGATTGTCCTACATGTTGCTGATTACTGTCTTTGACACATTTTCCATGCATTCATCATGTGCAGCACATTTATTGTTATAGCCCACAGGCAGCTTTACACTGAAAAAAAAAAGGAAACAATAACTTCAATGTGTGATTGTTTAGCGGAGATTTTTGTCTTCTTTACAGATGAGAAAATAACCCCGTCATTCCACAGAGGGCATATGTATCCAATAAATTTAGGACAGTTGGACAGTTAACACAAATAACACTTCCAGCAACAAAGTACTGCGGTGGAGGAAGTCCATTCACACTGCTCTTCGCACAGTTTTTCTTTCCTCCTTTTGCACATGCTGGTGAGAATTTCAGCTGTTTGATTCATCATTACGTACAACAACAGATAGCATCTCACGTTACAGCAGGGTAATAACATGGTAAGAGTGTGGTAGTAATGAGGTAATAATTAGGTGACACCATGTAACTTTCAAAGTAATAACCAGATAGAAGCTTGGTATAAACAATGGGTATATTTTAGTAATATTGGGCTGAAATCTGCGAAAATGTAACAGCAACAAATATTTAGATCATAATATGGTGGCATTAATATCAGTAATAACCTGATAATAATGGGTAATATAGGTTGATGTTTTCACAATATTATCAGCAACACCTTCAAAATCACATGTAATTACCATATTATAATGCTGACATTCCTCCGCCCTTGTGTCCCGAACATTCCCTTTTGTTTTAAGGTAACACTGCACAAATGATATGTTTAGCACTGTGACTTGTTACCTGGAAACACCGGTGGTAATTTCTGTGTAGTAACCATGAGTCAGGGCTGCAAAATGCTAAACTACCAGTTTCTATTTAATGTCATGGTAATATCAAATTAAACCAAACACCATGAGGCATAATGATTACCTGGAGACACTGGTGGTATTTTCTATGTAATGACCATGAATCAGGGCTGCAAAATGCTAAACTACCTGTTTCTACTACATTCATTTCCTAAAATTGAAAAACCAAGGGCCAGAGTAACATATGTGGTAATTAGAAAACGTAATCACTGTGACACTAGTCGTGAGGGAGGTCGAACACCTGGGGAATAGTAATAGAACAATATCTGGAGTCCAGATTCTAATGGGGGGATGTTAAACAAAACACACCAACGACAGTTATTTATTCACAAAAAAGGAAAAAAAACTTCTCTAAGAACTGTGCTAGATCACCCTTCTGTTACGCCTGGGCAAAATGCATCCAAGTAAAACAAAATGTACCTGGAGTGCTGTAAATTCAAAAAATAACCTTGAATTACTGTACATGGGTACATAAAGTCCTGGCTTAAGTGTATTCTGACACTTCTAAATAATTTCCTCTTCAGCCGTAGAGTAGGATCATTCTTCCACAAAGTTATTTTTAGTCCAGTTCTGTCAAGTCTAGAGTTTTTTGTCACTAGATTTTTTTTTTTTCAGTTCAGTCTCAGTGGTTTTGGTTAGTTATGGGCCCCTTATGTTTCTAGTCAAATCTTACCTGGAATCCATGCAGAAAGCACATCCAAATCTACCTCTGCAGAGGCAAAGCACACAGGCCCTGAACCAAAGAGCGGAGCCGCAGGGGCAGCAACAGCCCAGACACGTTCGAAATTTTGCTTGCCCTTGCTGGTTACTTCAATCTTATCAAACCCAGCTTTAAATGTCAGTGTCATACATCATATCTTATTCTTCTAAATAATTTTTCCATCAAAGTTTTCTAATCTTCATAGTAACTAGTTAAACATAGAAAATGTAACTTCTGCTGCTAGAGGGCTCTCTATCAAAACAAAGGATGTTGACAGATGGTTGAGTGGAGGGCGGAGCGGGGTGGCACTGCTCAGCTGCTAGAGATCAGCCGGCTAGAGACTCTGGATTGGAGCCAGACCCTCAGGAGAATAAACACCTGGAGTCACATCGGACTCTGCTTTGATCCAGAACCACTGGGGGAGATCTCAGAGATTTCTTTTACACTTTTGTGATTAACTTAACTTTATTGTGTTTTCGGGTGTTTATGTACTGTAACGTTAATGGGGGTAAGGCCAGCATCTTGTTATCGGAAGGTTACTGGTTTGATTCCTCCTGGTCTGCATGTCAAAGTGTCCTTGGGCAAGATGCTGAACCCCAAACTGCTGATGTGCTGGTCGGTGCCCTGCATGGCAGCCACCGCCATCAGTGTATGAATTACTGTAAGTCGCTTTGGACAAAAACGTAAACATAAATGACTAAATGTTAATATTGGCAGCCAACTGGAGCTGAAGGGGAAATGTGCTTCACCTCATGACCAACATCACAGAGAGGAGAGGGGCGAAGTAGAGAGAAAAGCTGAGTCTGGTGAGTGGGCTGCTCATTTTACTGAGAGTTTTCCTGAATTTAAACACACCGACACACACACTCTCTGTGAAACTCAGTTTTATCGTAGGATAAAGAAACCAAGATGTTTTCCTCTTGCCCTTTGGATCCAAAACTGAGGTCAGATAGGCCTGCTTAACACACGTGTATATGTCACAGAGCAGTATATGTTTCCCCATTTAATTATTCTAAGTTTGTTGTTTGTTTGTTTATCACAATTGTATAACTTCTGGTAGCTTCTGTATTTGCCCTTATTTCACCCCTTACACATCATCTCAAATTTCATTGTCAGCCTGCCGTCTGCATAGCTGTAGTCAGGACTCATGCCTGTCTGTAAAATATCTATGAAACTGAATTTACAATGTCTCCCTGGCAGAGTAATTAGACGATAAAGTTCTCAGAACTCCCTCCTGTGGCGGTGTGTCGGCTGTGGTGAGAGGTAGAAAAGAGGGAGGGTCGAGTCCGGATGAGACAGGCTTCCTCTTGGCTGATCAAGCACCACATCAATCTTACTTATTTTATGGGTTGAGTGCAAATATTTTCTCTTTTCTGTGTTAGCTCTTGCTCTCTTGGCAATCTTAAGGGCAATCAACAGTCACGGTCGTAAAATGTCTGTCTGTAGCTTTTTAATTCAACAGTGATGTGTTCTGAGTGGAAGTCAGACACAAAGGTTCACAGCACAGCTACAGTACAGAGATTGCCTCAGGGCTTTTCAAGCAAATTGCCACAAGTAGATATATGTATGTAACAGTCCTATTATTCACTTTTTCTCAATATTAAAAATACTAAGTGTAATGGATATATAGCAAGTTGACTTTTTTTTTGGTACACTCTACTGTAGTAAATCCTACCTGAACTGTGTTCACTTGTTTACTGATAGACGTTCTTGATTTAGCAACCCTTTTACATTTAGTTATGTGGCAACTTTAATTTTCTTTCGGGTCAATTTTCTATTTGATGTTGTAACAACACTGTGCTTATGGTTAGGTTAAGGCATTAAAATCACTTGATCGATGTTAGGAAACGGTGCTTTGGCTTATAATATCACTTTCAGTCGTCACAAACACAGCTGAAGATGTGCGAAGTCACCTTGAAAATATCCATTGATGTCAGGCTTACAGATGTCAAAATACCAAGGTCCTTCAACCAAAAATATTGAGTGGTTTCAAACATACAAATGTTGTAAAGGCGAATAGAAGATGCTGTTAAATAGCCAAGGGTAGTGACTTTTTACATTAAATGTGGAAAGCCCCTTGTAAAGCAACCACTCAGTTTTCAGCCTTAAGTTTTTTTTTCTTATAAAACTGAATCAGACTAAATATGACAGTAGACTAAATATTAGAAACACTTCTTTGTATGATGCAATGCGGTCCAACGGTGCTGCAAACAGCCTCCAAAATGACCCTAAAGATAAATCCACACCTCTAACACAGTTGAAACAAAAAATCAACCTTGATGAAGTTACATGTCAATGCACGCTGCTGAATCATGCTGCCGTGCCATTGTCTTGACAGCCCACTTATTGAAACCTGCATACTTTAAAAATGTTCAACATTCTTGTGACAGCCCGTTCTTCCAAAAGCAGCCATTGTCCCAAAGGCCAAGCAACTTCCGTATTTAAATTAACTGACGTAACTCATGTCCTTATTTTAACCCAAAGCCATGATCTTCTCATTAACCTAACCAAACTGTGACCTTTTTACAACATCATGTGTTTAATATCTTTACCATGATGACGGTCACCTGACTATGGTAACAAAGGTTGACTAAATTCGTCCCTTCCTGCACGTCCAAATACTGTTCACTCAGATGTTAAGAGCAAAACACTTGAGGGAGAGAACAACAGGTCTGTGGTGTTTTTGTTTTCAGAATAAAAAACCGCTTGACTGATGGCTGTTTGGTACCATGGGACATTTTTCAGACTGTGAGTTTTTGAAAATCATGTGCCGCCGGAACATTGGGCAGTCTGTACTCCATTGATATTAGCCGCACCCAATGAACTTGTTTCCAAGTGCACATAAAAACACTAACATTACGTTCTGTTTGCATTTCTTTGTCAGACGTTGAATATAAAAAGAAAATGCATTTAGCTACATTCTACCACATGCTATTCATGTTTCGATTTATCATGGCAAGATGTGTGTGTGTGTGTGTGTGTGTGTGCGTGCGTGCGTGCGTGTGTGTGTGTGTGAGAAGCTTGAGGAAGTTGCATCAGGCAGTGTCTGTGCGAGTCAGCTGTATCTGGACAATTACAGTCTTCACCTCTCCGTCCACATGCCTAACATTCCTTCATTGATGACTGCGCCCTCCTCTCACCTGATTAAAAAGCCTCCATACCCACTCTGCTGTAACCATCCAGTTTCAAAAAAATAGCCTTATTAATACAGTAGAGGTGACTGCTGAACTGATACTGCTACAGATCAGTGAGCTGGAAACTGCTGATTGGTTGAGCGGGGCGCTGATTTCCAGCATTTTGTGCGCAATTAAACTCTGACTCATCTCAAGCAACAACAGGATGCTGTCATCCTGTCGTATCCATTTTTCATTTACATGAAAACCCAAATGTGCAACAAGTTACGTCAGAAGCTAGTTTGTCTCAGCTTGTTTGTCTCAGCTTCTGACGATTCCATTATATGTTTTCTATTAGCTCTGTTTTGTTCTTAATCAACTACTGAGGAGACTATCACCTCTTTAGGGTTAGCAGCAGCTAGGCCTTAGGTACCTAACTGTCTTTGTCTGCTATTTCTTGAGTGGTGGGGAACTGCATAGTTGGTGGCATAATTATGTGTAGGTTATTTGACAGTGGACAGTATGAAAAGGACTAGAAATAAGAGGAGAGTGATGGAGGATGTCCAGCAACAAAGGTCTCCAGCCAAACTTAAAGGTCCAATTTGTAAGATGGTAGATTTTTGAGTCTAATTCCCAACTAACTGTAACTGTAACTGTAACTGTAACTTTACGTCACAAAGATGCCTCAATTCCATGTTACTTTTAAAGCAAATGCATCGTGTGATTTAAAACATCCACTCTATTGTTGTCGAGCCAGGCATTGCATTGTAGGCCTCCTCTGCCATTGCGCTCTACTGTGCCTCGGAGGATGGTCTTTGTTGGAAAATTATGCATGATACAAGTATTTATATACAAAGGTTATGCAATAGAACATCTGTGTGTAGGCAGATCCCTAATCACTGTGCTATCTAAGTATGCGAGCAGGGAGGACTGGGGAGGAGCCCAGGTGTTATTATAATGGGCCAAAATTCCCTCCTATCTTAGTGTTATCAACAGTTGACTGAAGATTTAGGATCGATACTCGGCTAGGGAATGCAAGGACAACACACAAGGACAGAAATGACAGAAAAATCAAAGACGTTGGGTATGTAGTAATCCTTCTCATATGACATGTTTATACACAATTTGTCACAGCCGGTGCCAAGTCTCTGAGCACGACACTGTGGTCAAGATAAAACATGGATGTTTACAATATCATCATACACTATGAAACCCCAGTCGAGAACACACCAGCGGAGCATGAAACCACAAGTTTCTTAACATCATAACAATGTGGGGAAGATTTTGCCTAGAGAAAATAATTATTGACTTGCCTTTCAGTTTGGCTCATATTTATGAGGAAGATAAGGCTGCTGGTTCCAATGTGCTGTGATGTTTTGTTGGTGGGATTTGGGAACACAAATCATCCCTCTTCTACACACAGTGTCATGCCAGGTCTTCGGGGGAAACTTCATTGACTGTCTTCAAATTTGCACAAAATTTGAAAATCTCTACAAACATGCCAGATCGCCTGATGAATGCGGTTTCAATATTCCTCCAAACCCTGAGAGTTCTCATGCCCTGATCTTCCCTGCTGAACGACAGGATCATCATCTCTGGGTCTGTGCTCAGCAACACTTCATTAAACATCACCTCAGGGCATAAAGTCTTGGACTGTAGCCTGCGCTCACAGAGTAGCATTTGGATTGAAAGTGAATTGCTCCCCTATCCCCAAAGGCAGCCTCACTTCAGATGTTAGCTCAGCCTGACACTTATATATAGTATAGAATAATAGCCCAAACTGATGTGATTGGCTGATGGCCAACACTAATAGGAAAATAACCACTTCAAACATTAGAGAAATAATAATAATAATGAAATTCATTATTTACACTTTTACATACTGTGATATGAAGTTTTTGATCTTGATTGTTGATCATTTTGTTTTGTTTTTTAATTTAAAAGTCCCTGTGGCATTAAATTCCATCAGTGTGGCAACCACTCCGTTTTACCTCGAGCAGCACAGGCACCAGTCCTGACAAGGATATGGTTGCCATGTTCAGATAGGTGATGCATACGTCCATGTAGATTTGACGGAGCAGCAAATGATAAATGTTTGTAGTCGTACATCAAAATGATGGCAAAGAGCTCCAAGACTCAACAATGTTTGGGTGTCTTGTGTTTCTTTCCCACACACAATGGAAGGGCAGAAAGAGCAAAAACCCTTGGAGGCCAGTGACAACTGAAATTTAGCAGAACATGCATTTGATTCTGAACTTGCAGTGTTCAAGCTTTGCAACGCGAATGCAACAAATTCCATCAGCTCATCAATCACCGACCCCGCTGATGGGCCGCCGCCTGCTTACTGTAGAAAACACTTGCAAACGTGCCAGCACACACACAGACACACACTCACAGATGTTTAGTCAACAACTTCCCATTTTTTTGCAGTCTGGTTTCCACTCTTCACACTGACCTGCCAGTCCCCGTCTCATGGGGAACCTCCTCTTTAGCTCTGACAGACGGTGTAATTATGTCAAAGATGCTTTCAGCCTGTTTCACAAGATGCCTCTAAAACATTTACACCCAGCAAAGGGACATATTAGTGTCCCGCACCTTGCAATATTCACATACACACACGCGCGCTCACACACTCACATAAACTTTACAGTAAACCTCAGCCTCTAGCCAGCCCCGCTAAGCCCGCATCCTGTCATCTTCTCCCCACCGCAGGCAGGCCGGCTCTAACACACGTGGAAACGTGCCGTCGGTGCTCCGTGGAGCATTCCCCAGATTCTGCCTTTATGGGAATGTTTGATGTGCGGGTCCACAAGGAGCAATCTGTGAACTCCACACCTTAATACAGAGACCTGACTGTTTCCCTTAGACTGAATGTTAGTTTATCTGCAAGCGTGTGTGAGTCTAAACGCACCTGCTCTTCAGTGTGTAAGCGTATATTGTCCAAAGAACTTTCCATATGTCCACATAAAGAGGATGATATATTCACTTAGCATGTTTAAGCGGCCATAAGCCAAACACACTGCAGGCCTTGGCAGTGGAGCTTTCCTGCACAGTAAATGTGGAGCCCCACGACAGACTTCTTGGCTCGGGGCGAGCCTCCCTCCTCCATATTTGAAACTCGGTTCACAGCTGCGCTTCAAAGGATGACATGCTGTGCTGGGTTTAAGCTAAATAGAGTATGCTTTCACTTATGGCCACATTTTGGCCATTGAGCCCTGTTAATCAATTCAAAACACTGTACTGAAACATTTCCCCCGTCTCTCTGGTGATCACACACTCGTGCTTGTGTAGTTGCCAGGGGAGCAGTTTAACTTAAATACAATAAGTATGTCTGAATTGATAAATATATAAACACAGATATGTGGTGAAAAAACATGTGCCATTTTAAACACACTAAGTGATGAATTGCAACGCATAAAAAGTTTGTTTTCCACCAGCAGGAATGGTCCCCTGTGCCGCTCAGTGGAACATTTTGAGGATATACTGTAATCGGCTGAAGACAATTTACTTCTGAAGAAGAAAGTCATCTTTCTGAGAGGGCCTCTGAGATATGAAAAAGTGTTAACAGGTATTCCTGAGAGTAGTTGACTAAGCAGCTCCACTATCCAAGTACTACAGACAGAAGGATTGGACCTGTCCATTGAATTGTAACTGCCGCGCAAGACTGCCACATCGCAAGGGATCTCACGACTGTGAAGGCAGGTGCAGACGCATTTATCAAAAGGACAAATGAAAACATTGAGGAGAGAGAGGAAAGAAGAGAGGCTGAGGCGGGGGCTGCGCCGCCTTAGAGAAGAAAAGAGCATAGAAGAAAAAAAAGGACAAAGCGAAGTGACGCTGAGAGTGCATATGAGGTGAATGTACATACGCAATATGGAGGCAGGGATGGAGGCCTTTCACGGAAGATTACTGACACATGGCACTCTTTGCAGATTTTACATGGCTGGACATGAAACAGAAACATTTCTCTTCCAGATTGCGCAGACCTGCGTAAATGCCTGATCAGATATATCAAATTTAACTGCAGGGCTGTGAAGGACAACCTACAGTCAGCACTGAGGAGTCGGAGTGGAGAGTGGGACGGGCTTAAAGCGCCACATGACGATGAATAAAAGACCAGACCTGTGGAAGATGGATCAGCAGGGAGTAAAAGTAGACTGAGACTGTGAATAAAATATACATCCTGCAAAAAATTGCTGACAGATTTCTATCATCTCTTTGGACCAGCTCACAAGCTCCTGCCGAGCTGGACTCAGAAAGAATGATCTGAATGCTCAAGCTCATCAGAAGCAGACTGACAGTAAGCCTGATTAATGATAGGGCGCCTGACACTTCTGCTGAGCTTCGCTTGACAGAGATGATGACATTTTCAACAGAAACGTGTCACTCGACACATTCAAGTCATTTTCCCTCGTGTCAGGCATCTGGAGAATTTTGTGATGTCCCAGACACCGTTATATGTTTTTAGGTAGATTTGGGGTAGATTAATGTGATTAGGTAATCACTTCAGAGGCTGGTTTCCATTGACTTGACTGAAACACACATTAGCATAGTGCAGCTTTAGTAAACCTGTGGGTTTTTCTGGGTTTCAGCATTGCTGGAAACCAACGGCTGTCTCAATGGCAACCAGATGCTATCCTCCAGCCTCTGAAGTGACTAGCCAATCATATTGGGCAATAGAATCTAACAGCAACATAAGAAAATTCTCCAGGTGCGTATTAAAAGAGGAAATTATTGATTGTCGAGAATAAAGTGCAACTCTTCGGTTCCAAACATACCTAACTTGACAGCGTACATAACTTATCTAAAGCTAACTAAAATGATTTAAAGCATTGACTTCTGGTTTCATATTGGACACAAACACTGCTGTCCTGAGGAAAAGTCCCGTGCTTGTTTGACCCAATCATCCCTACCAGACCACTCCACTTAGGAGATACTTTCACTTGTATACTAGTTCTCCTCACTTCCTCCTTTGCTGTTGTAATAATGACATGAGCCACTAGAGGTCGTCGCCTAAGAGAGTAAATTTAGGTCGTAGTAAGCTGGCCCTGTATGGTTGGTTTTTGGATGAGCGCTCTGCAATCTAAACATGGACAGTTCAATCGTAGGAAAATAATTAAAATCCACTTTAGGGAGTACTTGAGCTCATCTAATAGGATTGTGGGGTACAAAATATTACTGTAGCTTCAACAATGTCAGCAGGACATCAACATGTCTGTTTTTAAATTAACCATGGCATTCGGGGAAAATGAGCTGATGGTCAGCTGCGATCATAAATCATGAAAGCTCTTAAAAGCCACCCTATCCTCTTCTTGCATATGAGACACCGCGTCGTGTTGTTGTGTTTTCTTTGGCAAGCCCGACAGTCAAAGCGGCTTTTCAGCAGCTGTCCTCACAACCCTGAGTGCCGGAATATTAATTTGTCTCACAGGATTTTATTCCTTCCCCGCACAGCCAGCACACAGCAGAGAAGCCAGTATAGTAAAAGCCCCTCAAGGTTTCGGAGATTGCTCGTGACGTCCCTGTTGAGCATGAGCAAATGGCCGTGAGGGAACGACAGTCTGAACATTCCCTACCTGGGACAGTGTTACATGATGTGCGGGTACACCCTGTCATTTTTCTCCACATGTTGATGAAAGGTGGGCCTACTTGCAGCGATCAAGACCGAAAAAAAAACCCAGTGTGACTCCCACTGCTCCCGTTAGGTTCCTGGAAGCTGTCTTATGGGACAGAATAACGACCTCCATCTGTTACTGTATCATACCGGTTTTGTTTTTTCCAGATCTGAAAGGCTGCAACATAATACATGCACTATTGACCCCCAACTGTGCATAAACACAAATACTGGAATGCGAATGTGTTGCTGAAGGGAAGATCGTATTCACATGGAAATTATTTGTAATGGCTAAGTTGTTTAGCATGTGTCATGTGCCCAGCAAATGCCATGATAAGTAAGTAACTGTTTTGTTTCCTACATGAGACATTCAAAACAGAGTCATCAGAAGCCAGTGGGGATTACGTTCAGATTTGTATGCTCCTTGTCCTCAGCATTAGCGGCAGCAGAGGGATCATACCATATAGCCAGTCTCTTGCTCTTCATGACAAACATCTGGGAAGTGTTTCTGCAGCTTCAGCATCTTGTTTTGCTTTGGGACGCTGGAATGGTAGGAGAGCCGGGGTCTTGTTTATAACTGTTTTATTTGGTAAAGCCCGATGGAAGAAATGTTTGTGTCTTGGTGGGTTGGACGCTGCCAGATCCCATCAATTCTCTCAGCGAAGACATAAAAGTAACACCAATGAGCCGTGGGGATCGTGGTTTCTGCTCAACAAAAGGCTTGCGTTTCATAAGCACCCTCGATTGTGAACGCGACACTGATTAGAGGAGAAATGATGAGCATGTCTGATACTGTAACACAGATCAATCCTTGTTAAAGAAAGCTCTCCGCAATCTCTATAACATGAGCTGAAAGCCTGTGATTTGTGGGCACGTCCTCATCTGTGTTTAAATATAGTGAGTGAGCAGGAATGAATCACCGGGCATGGATGCCACACAGATGAATTCTGGGATTAAATGGCGGCAGTGCAGCCACTCATCTGGTTCCCATGTCTCTTGGAGAGCCTGTAAAGAAACAAGGGCAAGTTTGTCAGCAAGCACAATGACTTTGAACTGTCTCCACCAATTACTGCTCTGGATTTTGAATGATGTTCTTCACCACTATAAATGCTATTTTTTGCCTATTACCACTTTGCATTTTTTCCACCTCATATCAGCCAATTGGTAAGAACTGACAAACAAAAGGCCTCCGAGAGAGGCGTTCTGCCATTGTTGAAGAGAAATCACTCAATGATTCTTCGGTGAGCCTGAAAATGATTAAGATGCTCAGCAAGCCTGCAGACTTTAATCTTGTGTTTATTTACCATGTAAATATCACTAAGTAGTTTGGTGTCACTCCAACAGTCGCCGAAACACGTTCATGTAAATGGAAATGTTCGGATTAGGAGGGTGTGCGTATGTCACAAAAAAAAAACTGTTCACTGTCCGACTTGGTGAGCAGATGATGGAGAGGAAGGGAAAGTCGGATGACAGGAAACAATTACAGCTTTCACCAGTGTTCATTATTTCTGTAACCGTGTAAAGACTGTTTCCAGTCAGCTCTGAGGCACTCTTTTTCAGCTGAACTCTTACCGGACATGATGTGTTTGTGCAACATGAAACAAATGGCTCTGGGTCACAGCTCACTGCATAATAGCTACAGTGATGGCAGTGTAATGGCTGCCAATCTCTGGATATAATTCTGTTAATGCCTAGAGTGTGCGTATACAAAGATTTACAATGGCCAACCGTCGGTAGCATATTAATAATTTGTGGGTGAAGCTTTTAAAAGATTCACAATGTCATTAATTGTATAGTAGCCACAGTTTAACGCTTGTTATGGCATCATCAAATTCACATTCATATATTTTTATACATAAATTCATACCGTTTTCAAGCTATTTTTGTGAGGTAAGGATTTGTGCTTTTTACCCGATTCATCCTGTAGACACTCAAAGCCACGCTGAGACCCAAATATTTTTGCCCAAATTACATATTGTTCCATGCCGAGATATGCAAATTTGAAATGGGTTGCAGGTGACACAAGCAGCTTGTAGAGAAAATGGTGTATTTACAATGCAGTGATGAAAGATATGGACATGGTGATTTGAACTCAGCCACTATTTTTTTGTAAATATTTCAAATTGTCTGACCACACAATGAGGTTTCTTCACCCTATCTGTAATCTTCATTCTTATTTTTTGTTTGTTTCACTGTATAAGCTTTACTAAACACAAAGGTTGTAATGCACGAGGACTAAAGCTGAAGCTGTGAATGAGCATATGGATGGACAACAGAGAAATGTATGAAGAGGTTTGAGAAGCTTCTATGGATGTTGTCATGCTCTATTTTCACCTTGAAACTGGGTCAATCTATTGTAACTGCCGTGAACCCAAGCCGACACGGCCTCAGCTCTCTGGCATAAACACTTTTTAAAGCCAGCCCGTTGTTTACTTTTTCATTCCTCGAAATAATAATCCTGTAGAAATCAGTCCTGTTCAGTTTGGAAGACCCCAGAGATTTGTTTGAAATGGCATGTATCAACAACTAGAAGCAGCAGTGAAAAAACCTAAAGAAGGCAGTCAACATTACCGGATGACGACTAAATGTCGTCAGGAGACTCTCGATTGAGCGCTTCAACCTACGAGGCGATGGTCTTGTGGCCATCTTGTTAGCGCTCGCATTAGCTAGCTAAAATGTTATCATGTTTACTGCTGCTGGCCGTGAGCTTGGCAGTGTGATTTCATTTTTATTTGTTTAATTCATGAATTTATTGTAAGTCCTTTTGCCACAATGACAGTAAACTAGGCACTCTTTCTTATCTCAGACTATGGATTCTGAACAGAGTTGGTGGAAGTTTCCCACATTAAGGAATCTGGAGGAAAACTCTGTGATCGAGAAATAAGTAATAAAGAAATCGGAAAGTAACTGTGAAGGGATCCTTCATCAGGGTTTCAAATTTAGATTAACTGGAATTTGATTTGTGTAAGGATGAAGGGTATAATGTCATATTTTGGTGGTGGAATTTCTTTCAGAAAGCAGCCACCAGGGCTGAAAACTGAGTAATTGTCCAAAAACTGCAGTTCCTCGAATGGCCACTTGATGCTAGCTCTGAAAGCTAGTCAAAGACGCCACAGTAAATTGCTCAGCTTTACAGCGGAAATAAACATGTTTACAGTTTGCTTTTGGTTTCAAAAGCTAATCAAATTCATGCTAGTAATGTGAGGTGAAATTCACTTCTCTTGATGAGTGAACACGGATAGCTTGTTAGCCTTAGGTAGTTTGGTTTGTTTAACTTGTTGGGCTCGCTGCAGCTCCACCCACCCCTACGTCTTTTCCTGTTTTTGAATAGGCAGGAGTTGCCACCCACTTTGAGATTTGGTTTGGAAGGACTGATATTTTCATAGTCAGCTATTTTACATGGATGTTTGTGTTTTTCAGTACAATACATGTGGGAAAGTAAGTAAAAGCTAGTGAAAAGTAGCCAACTGACTGCCTGGCTCAATGACGCCTGTCCAGACTCTCCATTTGCTTCTGTCTTCTGTATCTCATCTAGTACATGTATGCGTCATTTCATTGAGTCTTGAATCCCTGCGAGGGCAAGCAATGGGAATCCTACATGGTGCACAGAGACAATTGGAGAATGCACACTGAATGTCTATAACCAAAATAAATGACAGCCATACATACATGGTGTCGAAGATGATATAACGGAAGTCTTAATCATATGGCTGGGGAGTCGGGGAAGAGCACGGAAGCCTGCCCAGTGGAAGCATCAACATCTGGACTCAAGGAATAATTAAACATGAAAGCTGCAATAAATCTTACACTTAATGTAGCATTCCCCTCATATCGTTGAATCAAGTTCAGAGCAAAAGCCATTTTTTATCACTGGAGTCAGTTCCTTTTATGACTGACTGGCTTTTAAGCCCGTTACTCTACTTAATCTGTGAAAGCTGTCTATTGATTTCTATGGCAACCTGCTCTCTCACGTCAACCATTGACAACACACAGGACAATGTCATTCATCATGAGGTCAAGGAGTTAATGTGTTTATGTGTGAGAAATAGAAAGCCACAGGGAGGAAGAGGGGATTAGGAAGCATCTTTCCCCCTATGTACTATATGTACACATACGCTCAAGTGATTTCTATGCATGAGCGTGTGTGTACGTCTGTTTCCAGGCAGCAGAGAAGCGCGGCGGAGGCTGACGTCAAGCAGCTGACCTTGGGTCTAGATGTGTTTACTGCTGTGTGAAGTGTCTCTTCTGGCAAATGCAGCCAATGAGTCTGGAAAACGCTGCTGCGTGTGTGCCAGGCCGCGCCGACATGCCGGGCGAGTGAAGCGCGCACACACACACACACACACACACACACACACACACACCGCCACCAGCCTTCTATGGGTGTTACAGTGACGCCTGAATACGAGCGGACGGAAATAGAAAGCACACAAAGCTACCTACGCACACACACTTTCATATTTCACACTTTGAGCTGAAGTGCTAGACACACAGCCATAAACTTCCAATTACCAACAGGGCTTTGTTTATACGCTGATTGTCAGGGGAGAGAATTCGTACGCCGCTGCTGAAACTCTCTGCAGCGTTGCATTATTGATGACTGACTGGGTGTTGGAGCAGGCCGGCGGGGGTTTTTCCGACCTTATTTTGTTGATGTTCACTACTGTCACACTGTAGATCACATCTCCCACTCTCTTTAGCTCCTCCAGGTGACATCACCGGGGAGATTACAAAATGCATCAGCTGTCAAGTTACAGAAGTAGACAGCTCTTTTTTTCTCTGCTGATGTTCGGGGGGGTAAACAAAACAACAGAAACACTTGAAATTGCAATACAGTATCCCCGCAGCAAATACCAAGCTGTCGGCTTGGGTAAACTTGTGACATCGAAGACTTTCGCAGGCGCTAATTCAACTTGATGGCCATTTCTGAGACCACAGGTTTGCACTGAGAGGTAGATAGAAGGTGCACCTGTGGCCACCGTTCCTCTCTGTCAGTAGTGTTTTTGTGGTGTTTGCCATGTGTTGTCATGATTTCCTCCCTCCTCCTTGTTATATAACCTTCCCATCGAGCGAAGAGTACATCTCTCAGTGCGAGCTTCACAAGAAAAATAGCCTTGTTTTTAAACTTGGAGACAAGGTCAAATTTGAGGGACTTGAATTACATTTCGAACCAATGAAGGAGCACGAAACATGTTGACAAAAACACCAACATACAATATGGGGATGATTTTCACCAGGCTGTGATAATTTGTCTGTCACAATTTCAGACAAACGGATGCAACAATTATCATCAAGGGTTTTCACGGGTGGGCGCAGCGTTTTACTTGGTGAATCTTTTTTTCTTTTTTTTAGCGGTAGTGTAGCATTACTGCATGTGAGTAAGGTCAGATTAGTAGGGGAGACCAGGGGCAGCTGTAACAAAGGGGCAATGTCGCAAACTGCATGAAGCAGAAACAGCACAGAGCCAATGACAATTTTTTAAATCTACGGTTATTTTCTTATACTGTGTAAAGCTTTACTGTCTATGAATTTGAATCCGCCTAGTTTTGATGACCATAAAGATATCAAATGCTGTCTAACATCTTTGTCAGTTGCAACGTTATGCTACAACTGAGCCTTTATTATGAAAAGAAAATAGATAATTTATTTAGATAATTATGTTTTTTTCTGTAATAATTCCAGAAAAGGATTTTGTGTATTGTTTAAATGCCTATGTATGTTTTTCTATCATGTGTCTCGAGTCATAGTCCAGTGATGAAGTCTTCTGCCTCTCGATGTACAGCAGGGGGTTCAATTTCCACCAAGAGAACATTTTTCATGCTTTCAAAATCTTCCTTGTCTATTCAGATGTTCTAATAAAAGTTGTCTTATTTTTAAATGCTGCCATATGGACTGAAAAATCAACAAATTATTCAAACTTTATTTTTTTGGCTTGTAATAATGCCTCAAATTGAAACTCAAATTAAACTTTAAACTGAAACTGAAACTGTAAAAATTGTAATGAAAATATATATTTTTGTTAGGAGTTGACTGTGGAACGTGGACATTTCCTCCATAAAAATGTAAACTAGCTAGTTGAAGTGGTTTCTGAATAATGACATCAAAATCCAAAATAGTTACAATTGCCCCCAGTCTCCTCTGCAAATTTTATTATGCATTTCTTAGCAGTTCTTTATGCCTTTCATAGGCAGCTACCAGAACTTAAACAAGTGAAAGCCTAATAAGGTTGATTAATCCTTCAATATGCACGTGTTAACTAGTACTTACAAGGGCCCTATATCCTATATACAGAAAAGTCAGTCTTTTTACCACAAAATTACAAAAAAGGATGAATATAAGATACTGAGGTAAGGTAGGTACATTTGTATCGGAAGTTATAGAAGTGATGTAGTGATTTAAACCTAAACTGCAATGTTTACCTGAACCTAATTAAATAGATTTCTTGTTGAAATCTAACCAAATTGTAAATGTACAATGAAGGTCCAATACCTGTGCTGTTGTCACTGTGCCATGATGCTTTGGAAGACGCTGACAATGGGCCTCTCGTCATGTAGGTATGAGGTTGTGTTGCTTAAAGAGCTGTCCATTATTGTCCAAGACTCAAGTCCTCACTCTCTCTCTTACAAAAAAATGATGAGCCTTTTATTCACAGTCATGGAAAAGTGAGAGAGTGACAAAGTTTGCTCAACTACTACAGCTCTCTGGAGGCACTCGCAGTCTTTTAAAAGGAGGTTTGGGGTTTGCAGTGCCAGTTTTCTGGTCATATGAAAGCGGTTTTACTGAATCCATATAGAGCTGAAAGGACACTGAACCCTGTGGCCTTTCTAATTTTATACATGTTTCAGCCGGCACGCAGTGAACGCATCACTTCCAAAAGCTCCTCCATGTGAGAAACTCTGTAATTCGTACACAGCTTAGGTCTTGGCTTTTTGTCTTACTACAGCCTTTTTATGGTTGTTTGTTCAGTTTTGGGAGCCTTTCGAGTCGTATGTAATAGTTTGGCTTTTGACACTGAAAAATTCCACCCTTTGATAGATCTGTGATGTTCGATTCAAGTGCCATTACATAGTCTCTGCACGGATCTAGAA
Organism: Diplodus sargus; assembly: GCA_903131615.1. NCBI lineage: Eukaryota > Metazoa > Chordata > Actinopteri > Spariformes > Sparidae > Diplodus > Diplodus sargus. Next base: position 4,298,718 of record CAEMYA010000014.1, on the reverse strand, counting down.
ATGCCTTTTAAAAATGATTTTAATTGCAGTATGTTATCAGATCCTTGAGTTCACTCGTTTTCTGTTTGTTTCCATCAACCTTCCATGTCATTTTCTAGATAACAATAAAACTCTTAATGAGGGGTAAACAAAGACAAAATAAAGGAAAAGTTTTAAGTCTGATTTCCTATGAAGGGAAGTTCAGCGGTTGACAACCAACAGTATTAAAGTGATAATTCAGGTCTTTCGATGTGGGGTTGTGTGAGGTACCCACCCCTAACGATATTAGAATGTCCCTGTTAGTGTTTGCGGCTGCTTTTTGACATGAAATTAATTTTGTCAAATAAATTCACAGCGTTGTGTCTGTGGCAGCAGTCGTTGAGGGACTTACTGTGAGGAATGTTGAGACAGAAATATGTTTCGACTTTGCTTTATTTCTTTCCTTCCTTTTCACTCCTCTTCTCAGTCTGTCCAGGGCATGGCGTGTCTTTTTGTGTTCACCATCAGTCACCATTAAGAACCAACTTCTGCTGAGTCACATCCTCGGGGTGGGTAAATGGTTACAAGGCAAATGTAGCCAACTGCTAAAGTTCACCAGTGAGTGACTCCTACTTCACGCTCCGCACGTTGCTCAGACTAAACACACAGGCGGACAGTTTGGAGAGCATGAGGAATCCTGGGAAACGGTCTCCCTGTTGACTGGCGCTGTGCCCAGTGGGGTTTCCGTGTTTCTGTGATGGCTGAGGAACAAGCTCTGTAGACACATGAGGACCGCATGGTCCACACCTGGACATTTTTGGTAGGACTTCACCTAAAGTCAGAACACTGAGCTTTCTAGATGCTGTTGTATTTCTGGGTAAAATATCTGTGACAGCTGTGTGGTGTTTAATAAAACAGTTCCTGCTGAAGGGAGAGCAGGTCGCTCGCTGTTCAACACGATTCAAATGATATTTTGATCCTCACTAGACCTCCTTAGAATTTATTTATTCCAAATCAGATAAGTAAAACAAATTAAGGCATCATTTACCAAGGGATTTCAGGATCCTGCTCATAAAAAAAAAACAGTTCCTTTTTGCAGCTTGAGAAATAAATTATAAATGAGGTCGATTGAGCAATTGGCTTTGAATCACAAAGATTTATCTGGTGAGGGATGACTTCCAGATTTGTTGCTAAGGGTTTGGCTATTTGGTCCAAACTTTGGCCTGGCTACAGCACCGCCAAGTCGGATGAGTCTGTTTTGTGGAACAGTCATCAGACCTTTAGCTGGATTCTTAATGTGAGTGCTTTAGAGCCCAGTGCTGCTAATGGGTCACACTCTTACCATCACCTCATTACTCAGCTTCTGGGAAAGTAAGGTTAAAAAAAAAAAAGGATGTGAATTTCAAGATTTAATTCTCCACTTTACATGCAGTGAGAGAAGTCAACACATGCCTCTGATGAACTGTATGCCACAGTGAGGTTGCCCCCACCTGCTCGCCCCCCCAGGACTTCAAATCTTCATTTATTTTTTTTTTGATCTGGATCAGCATCACAAACTGTTGTTTCCTTTTCCGCTTGAGGCTCAACTGTATTCCTACTGTAGTTGCTGATTACGCCATCAGCTCTGGTAAACCAATCATTGCTGGTTGACATAAAACACATCACTGCTTCTGTAGTGTGCCAGAGTGGGAATGACGCCACCGACACCAGATTTAAAAGCTCTGCTGCTGCTGACCACTGCAGTTTTTCAAGTGATGCAGTTCACTTGAAGCTCCATTTGCTCTATTCCCATTAACACCCCTTCTGTTTTATTTCATCCTATTGATTTCCCTGCATAAATCATTCAGGTCTTATTCTATGTAATCTAAGTATGGAATATAGCTGTAAGACTTAAAACTCCGCAGTCATTCCAGGGGCTCTGTGAGGCTGTACTCACTCAGCTAACATGCTCAAAATTACAATGCAAACAGCTTTAGCGGATATCATTTTTGTGATAATAAGTCTGCACAAACACACATTAGTTTGCAGCTATAAGTTCTGGTCAGAGTATTGTTGTAATAGTTAATTATGTGGGTAACATGAAAGTCTGTAGCAAATTTAATGAAAGACGTTAACACAAAACCAACATTTTCAGTAAAGGTTAAGTGATCCTATTACTATTCAATAGGTTTCATCCTCTGGTGACCACAACACCTGTTTGTATATCTATCATAATCATTGCTGATTGTAGATATTTCAGTCCTGACCAAAATGTGGACTCGCTGACATTGATCCTCACGGTGCAGGTAGCTAGAAATCTGACTAGATCATCTCTACTAGTGAATGAGAGTGAGTACCTGATCAAGCCAGCATAACTTTATTATAACAATAATAATAAAAATATATATAAACCAGTGCTAACACATTTGTTGGCTGTAGTTTTGATAGCCATATGTCATAACGCTTTAACATTCAAATGTCTTGTACTTTTTTTATTTTCTGCCACTTCATACTTCAACTCCACTAAATTTTTGCAGGCAAATATAGTACTTTTTACTCCACTACATTTAATTTATAACTTTAGTAACTAGTTACTTTGCAGATCACACATTGCATCAGAGCCAAAGCAGCGCATTAATAGATTCATTTATTTTAGCGACAGTTGGATTTAAAAAACAATTCCGATAAAGAAAAATATTGGACTTGATATACAGTCATAGAATACGGTAAATACACACATGTAAATGTATGTATAACTTACAGAACTATTTCCATAGGTGTCTTTCATTTTGGTGCACTGGGTAGGCTGTAATTTTTGAATTCCCAGTAAAGCTCAACGATTCAGTGCTGCCATTTCATTTCATTTTGGACGGTAAAGTCTATTGTTGAACAGCCAGATATTCTGCCTCCATTACATCTGTATCTTTTTTTTAGAAGAGAACCCAGATTTGAGGAACAATTACAAAATTATTGTTATATATTTTGTGTATATTCTGTGTGCATAAGAAGGCAGATATATCAATATCAAACTCCTTATTATGGGTATTGGCCCCAAAAATCCAGAATCGGTCAGGCTCTAGATAGCATACACCCATTTATTTCTATTTTTCCTGGACAGCCACTTGCTCCTCCATTGCCACATCTCTCCCAGAGCACGTCTGCTCTCTCTCACTGTTGTGTGCCAGCTATTTGTCTAATAGGAAATCATTTCTCTTCTTACGAAAAACATTTGATGCTGCTGCCTGTTTCTCTTTTTCGAAAAGAGAACTTATCGAACACGTGTTTCACATGTTGCCAGCTATGACTCTTTGCAGTTATGGGCTCAGTATATCCACTAAAACACACAAACTCTAAAGCTGAAAATGCTGAAAATGTCATACGTCAACCACAGTTTTCAGTTTTGGCAAATGTGGCTCTGTGTCTTCATTTATAACGTGTGAAACAAAACAGGCACGGAATAAAAAAAAGGGGACTAATCAGCTAATTTCACTTTGGACGGGATTTGTTATTGCCTGCAAGGCAAATTAATGGAGAGAACTTTCACGTAACACCTTCTGACAGCAAACGCAGCAAACTTTCACTGCAACAATGCATATGGCACAGGGAACAGGTCGCTAAATAAGTGTAAAGACATCAAACCAGACAATGTGACCTCTGCATGATCAATGAGGCTCCGCACAGTTTGACTCTCTGCCTTGTCTCTACATGCCGCATAGCTAACCCCGTGTATTTACTGCGTGATGGAAAAGAGTCTCATTCCCCCAGTTTTCTTCCTTCTGCTTTTAAAATGCAGACAGACAGCTGCACTTCAGCACCTCGGGGTTTAAGCTCAAGTGTAAGTATGGCCCTTTTTAACCCCCTGAGTGCTCCCTTCCTTTAGCAATTGACACCACTATCCTTATCGCTCAAAGAAGTCTAATCCCTCACCATGAAAACAGGTTTGAGTTACAGGGTCACTGAGGGACTTCCATGCAAGCTGCAACTGACTCATTCTAAGGCAAACAGCGTCAGGTGCTGCTTTCATGAAGATTTATATTTTCAGCGCTGGAAATATGCAAGTTTTGTGCCTGAAGTTATGTTTTGGACGACCTCATGTTTCGTGATGTACCAAAACCAAGTGCATTAAAGCTTTTCCTTCAGCGTCCCAGTCGAGCTGCGTCAGTCGAGGACCCCCGGCCAGAATAACCTTCTTCATCCATCTTGCTTTCTGGCAGTAGCCACTTGGAAGTCTATGAACGTGGTTTGTTCTCCCCCTCCCCGATCTTAGGGAGGGACTCCTGTGAGTTAGTGTTCATGTTGCTGTGTTTTCCTGTTGTACACAGGCCCTCGCGTATTCGATCATGTCAGCCAATCCGTGCGATTACGCCGCGAAAGAAAGGACATTATTCATCCTGCAGCGTGTTTAGTCTTAGTGCTGCTACTGTGAGGAGTCATGTCATTGTTAAAATAATGAAAGTTCACACTAGGTCTAAAGAGAGTTGCAGTGATCAGAGGAAACTAGCAGTGTAGGTCTGACGTCAAAATGGGTGAAGGAGTTTTTCACTAATCTGTTATGTTTACACAATCCAAAAAACTGTGTACATATGTCTTCTTTCATTTCTACTTGACGTCCTCTCCGTCGCATTCCCACATTTTCCTCAACCATCAAAGACCTAGACAGCCAAAAACCTAGTCCCTTTTGTCCCACAACCGCTGTTATGATTCAAAAACATTTGTTTTTACTCTCTGAAATTTTTGGGGATCTGCATGGTCAGTAAATGAAATACAGGATGACATCGCTGAGAATAATGAAATAATAATAATAATAATAATAATAATAATAATAATAATAATAATAATAATAATGATAATAATAATAAAGGGCCTTAACTTGGTCTGATGTAGACAAAAGTATAAAAATAAAAGAGCTCCATGAGGTGCTGTCTGAGTAAAACAAGCAAATTCACCCATTGTTGCAGAAAGCACACGTAAAGCTGGGACATTATGATTGGTGCAGACGGCTGGAACTTTCCAGAATTCCTCCTGAAATCTCCACGCGTCATCCCCCACTGGAATGCATTGTGCATGCCTTTTTCATACATTCTTATCAGATTAATACGTGGATGTGTACAATGTACCTGTCATTTCAGTCTAAAATATATACAGTGTGTTTTGATTGCCAATGATGATATCAAATATTTGTTCCAGAGCCAAGACGGACAGGTATCCACTTGAACAGTGGTGTGGTGTATTGCTTGTGAACTGTATGGGCGTCTGGCTGCATTCAAGTGTATGTGGGAATGTGTAGGCCGGTTATACCATACAGCATACAGCTGCATGAGTATGTGGAGAGGACTCATCACAGCGATTTGTGTACGATAAAAACCTTAAGAACACACACACGCACACAGAGGCATATCTAACCCTCCTGACCGCATGGCCCTACACCACCTGGGTAGAGTATATGAATGATTTACAAATCATTGACTAAAGATATGTATATCAGTTTTTAATAAATATCAAGTCGGATCAACTCAAGCAATCTATGCACAGTGGCCAGTAAAGGTATGGCAACTTGATACAAACTTGCCCAAAAGTCCTTTTCCCAGACACACTCACTGGAAGAATAATGGCTATAAAATGGTGAAGTCATTATTCTGAGCATCACAGCCCCCCATGAAATGACACTTTTTACGATCAAGATTGGATCCATTTGACCAGTAACATTTGGGAAGTCTGGAAGAGCAGAATAATTAATTTATTTTATGGTTTTCATGTGTGTGGGGAGCCAACAGGAAGTCAGCCGGAATTCTCAGGCACGCATGCTCTCAAGCAGCTGGACTGGGACTCCATGTTCTATGGGCCCAAAAGTGCGGAAGCATAAGGAAAGGCTTCCATTTTTGGAGGCAGTACAGTGCAGAGTTCTCCGGAGATATGGTTGTTTCATATTTTCATGTTGTTGTGTCACCATCAGGCTTTAGAGCGTCTCAAAAAACAAGACCTCTCCAGAGTCAACTTACACTCTAGTGTTCCGCCATGCAGCATGAATAGGACAAAGCATCATTTTCCTACAGATGCCTTAGCAGACTAGAGCACAATTTAAGTGCTCACAGACTTAATAGTGCCACTTCTCTAGGGCTCGTTTAAAGCATTCTGGGAAATAACTGAAGAGATGATACAAATTGAGAAAAATGTGGATGCAACAAACAAAGTAAATTGCAACCACGAATCCCAAAGAGAGGGTGAAGAAACCAAGAAGATGGATCACAGTGACTGAAGTCTGAATGCTTTCATGATGCCGTCGGTGTGAATTTGTGTCATTTCGAGGGCAAAGAAGTGGTTGGCTTTCCCATGAAGCCCAACTCCCTGCAGCGCTGGAGCCCTCTGATACTTTCAATTCCATTTCAAAGCTTCCGTTTTTGTGCCAGGAGTTTCGTTACACAATCTTACAGACTGGAAGTACCTGACGAGGAACCAAGAAGCTGTCTTGATAGGCTGAATGTGAGCAATAATGTTCTCCGAATTGGAAGCCCTGCTGGCTGGGTCTCAACATCGGATCCGCCTGGCCCCTGGGGTCCAAAGTGTTGTATGCATATAAACCCAGACTCTGCATAGCATCAGCCAATACCCATGTTTTTTGTTACGTCTCCATGGGCCCATCTGCAAAGCCGCTGCCATATTTAACAAAATTCGATCTGTGAGGCTGAAGGTTTGTGATCGGAGCCAGAGAATCTGTATTGGTTGGCTAATTGTAGGTGATGGTGTTTCCTGTTGTGGGAAGGGACATGACTGACTCGATCACAGCGCGGGGTTGCTGCGGTCATGCCTAATAAGAAGCAGAATTAGATTCCTCACGTCTGGAAGTCGAGCGCACGAAGGAGTCATAGAACGGAGGGATGAGGAGGACAGAGCGAGGGAAGGGTAAAGTAAAACAGGTCAGTGCAAATATTGGCACGAGGCGAGAGGAGAAGAAAAGCGAGGCATTGATCCCTTTATTGTTTCAGCTGAGGAGCGTCCGCAGCCAGGAAGCCTTAGACAAAAGCAATGCGGTGGGGCTAAGTGTCTACAATTATAGCGCTACATCATAAAAGAGGCAAGAATTGCATGCGCGGTTACACATGTCAGGAGAGATGAATACAGTGTAGCACCCATCCTCTGTCAGTTTTATGTCCCTGCGGTTATTGCAGGTATTATCACTGCACTTGGAGGCAGTCAGTCGACGCCTGTTCTCACCCCATAGTGGTTAGAGGAGAGGCACCGGTGTCCAGCAGCACCGTTTCAAAATACATATGAGGTGAGGAGGTAAACTCCAGGCATTGTACAGCCAAGATGAAGAAAGTCCGCTCCAAAGAAAAGCCTACAGCCTAATATCTCCAGAGGCCAGCATATTGTCTTTTGTCCTCACTTTTCTGCCCCGTGACTCACATTCAGTTAACATCAGAGTTTACATCGAAACCATTCTCAGAACCGTGGCTTTTTATTCTGTGTCTACTTAAATCACTGGGCCTGTTAGCCAGTAGATGCTCCATATGCCGTAACCCTCTTCACAGGCAGAGTCAGGCGCTGATTTATGAGGCAGAAACTCACAACACCAGACTAAAACCGAACCCCAGAAACTGATAAAACGCTTATTTAGCTCTTGGCATTGCAACCACAACCGGACAAGATTTAGACACTGATGGCTCTCTCTCTCTCTATCTGCTCCCTCCATGTAGAGTCCTCTGTAATCTCTCCCTCCCTCCCTCCCTCCCACTCCCCATGTTTTGCTTTCCAGATTTTTGTCTGGAGTTGTCAACATTTGAGCAGTCGAGGACCAGCGCGGCTGGATCCCAGAACAACAGCAACAGTCACATGAGGGCCTCAGCGTGAACTGGACCGGCCCATGACCCGGAGTGGGACTGTAACTCAGATACAATGACCTCATGAAGCACAGGGGAGAAGGCCTGTTCTGAGGCAAAACTAACCACTTACAGAACTTGGCAGAGTGCATCATCTGAAAGTAGTTTTAAATGTGTTAAATCTGGAGGTATAATTGACACATTGGTTTCTTGCTATGCTGTTGTTTCGTAAAATAAATAAAATTAAACTTCTGATTGTATTGAGGCTGTGGGATTTATGGGATTATAGGAAAAATGTTCTGCCTGTTAGCAGGTCTCGAAGGAATAGTTTGATCTATTCAAGTCATACGAGAAGATTGAAACCACTCTAAGGTCCATGTGCTAAGTGCGAAACTGGAGCCAGCAGGCTAGGTTAGCTTTTAGTGAGAAGACTGGAATTTGCACATTTGTAATAACGCAAATAAGACATAAAGTTGCAATGACGTTATGAGGGGTTTTTTGTATGCCTATTAATTAATTGTTGTTAAACTTTAAGTTCACAATGTTAATACGTGAATGCCAGTTGGTCTAGGAATGTGAAACATAACCCTGGGAATACCCACAGATTAACTGTTTCATAGAGATATAAGAAAGAAATGCTAAATGACTGCAGTGAATTACAGAAGCTAGTGCTAATGGAACAGAGGCTAGTTTGAATGCTCTCCGTAGAGCTCTTGAATTAAAATGCGTTATCTCATCTGTTCATTACTTAAGCCGACAGAAATGTTAAAACAGAGCCGGGCTAGCTGGTCCCTCCTGCATTCAGTTTTTGAAGGTGAAAATATACGAATTTTGATTTAAAGCATGAAGAAGTAAGCTGAAATTGAAACCGAATGATGAGAAATAACATTTGTGTTGCTGTTGGTTGATGTTTAAAAAGTCTGTATTCTGTTGCAGAAGTATCAACTGAAGTTAGTGTGCTAACCAGCTAGCCCTGGCACATCCTTTCACAGAGCAACGCTCCAAGTCCAGACCTCTAGCTGCATGGCTAACTCAGCGAGCTAGCTAACAGCAGCTATAGTCAGCAGCAGCTAGCAGTTACTCGTGTGATATGTTGACCTCCATTTGTCTGGAGTATGAATTTGTGAGGCAGCCAGGTCTTACATAGTCCTTTAGCACCTTTTAAGCTAAGCTAAACGACTCCTAGATCTCGCTCCATACTTAGCTACTCTGTACAACCACGTGAATCTAACTCTTCATGAGAAAGTGAATATTTTCCAAAATTCCCAAATGCCTATTATTTATTACATGTTGATTGACTTTTAAAGTTTTGCTCCACCTAAATTCTACAACTCCTGGAAGGTCTCCCAGTACCAAGAATTTTGGTCTTGGAAGCATCTGTCATTTGAGTTGCACTGCAGGAGGGTTGTACTTACCTGTGCCGGGGCAGGTGTGCGCAGTGTGGTAGGGATTCCGTTAGCACAGGTATGACGATGAAAAACCTGATAATTACTGTCATCTTTATCCCAGGTAAGTATAGCTGTGGGCCACCAGTTTTAGATCTGAGTGTTGCTCCATAGCCCGAGCACGGAGGCTTGTCCAGGGGAAAAGGAATAGCTTCCAGGAGCTGCGCTTTCACCATCAAGCTTCTGCGATACGGTGGTTTATAAGCCTTTAACTGGTGTAATTTTAGCTTTAATGAGCATTTGAGGAGAGAGGTATGTTGAAAATTGGTACTCTGCGCCAATAAAACATTAAAAACGAAGCTCCTGGCAGCCCTTATCTTTAAAAGTCTCCGTCATCGCTCCACTTGTAGGCTTCTCAAGTGTAATTCCTTCAATGTGGCGGCTGCAAATGTACAGAATGACACATTTGCTTTTACCAAAACATGCCTGTCGTTAAGCACCGAAAGAGCATTGTGTTAAACTGGAAAACTGAAAGATGATTTCGATTATCGTTTAAGAAGATGAATCGACCCCAATAACTGTTCATAACAGTGTCAAGGGGATTCAGAAGTTACAGTCTGGCTGTAAAAAAAAAAATTGAGATTGGGGTTAGATCTAACTAATCTGTTCTCGTTTGTGTCTGCCTCGTATTGCCTGTCCCTCATTTTTTAAGTTGCTTTTGTAATGTTTGCATTGTATACCCCTCACATAAAGCACTGCTGAATTGACAAATACATTAAAAGCTTAGAAAGAACCATTTTCAATTGATCTGACAATGTAAAAGTAAAGGTTTAACAGTTCAAAAACACAGATGTACTTGCATTGTTGGCTCAAAATCCGGCGCTTCCAATAAATGAGCGTTTCTGTTGCTAAGATAAACAGCAGCTTTTAATGCGCCTTTGTGTTGATCCAGTGCATCAGATCAGTGTTTCACAAGGCTGAGAGGCCAGAGAATTTGCTCGACCCACAGAGAACAACTAATCCCTCAGCTGCATTGAAACCATGAAAATCACCTAACTTGGTTTTATGAGCTTTTTTTATACACAATCGGTGATAAACACTGCGCTGTAATGTGGAGAGGTTTTCATCGCTTCAACACCGGCTGATGTTGCTGCACCATCTGGGGAAAAACACCCCGGGGCTCCCCTCTGATGACCTCTCCAGGCGGTCCAGTTAAACATCCTCTCTGCAAATCAAGGGCAGCGATGGCGTCCAAGCCGAGCTGGAGCTGTGTTACAGGCTACCCTCCGGAGAGGTTTGGGTCATCCAGACAGGAAATGAAAGGGAGAATGGTTGTAAAACGGGTTCTGCTCATGACTCATCGAGAGGCCTAACACTCAGAGCGGAGCAGCCAGGAGCTCGTCCCTCAGCTTGTTTAGACCCGGACTGTTTTGTCCTGTAGACGCTTTAATCCAGCCACATGTTAAAAGACATTTGTTGTGTGAAATGTCAGAGGGGTGTGTTTTTAATAAGGTTCAAATGAATGGTCTCGTCCTTTTGAGTGTTAACATGAGGATATTTCATTTAATGCTTTAATAACAGTCAAGTTGCGTTATTAGAGTGCACTGCTGCCCGTTTTTATTGACTTTCATGGTCTAAGGGTGGAATTATGGTTGTCTGAAGGTACATGTAAATGTCTTTGGCAGGTAGAGAGGAGTTTTAAGGTTGGAGAGTAAAACAAACACCTCCCGAATCTCACCGATCAGCTCTGAACAGCCACCATGCAAGTTCGCTTCCATGCAGCAGAGAGGAGCATGCTCCAGCCTCAACGCAGATTCCTGTCCTGTGCCACTTTACTTGAGCTATAGGAAATTGTTCATGACGGAGCCATAAGAGCATTTGGCGGTGTAGTAACTCTTTACTACCGTGTATAAAGTCTGCCATGTTTATTACAGGCTGTGTTCCCCTAGTTTATGTCAGTGTGTCAAGTTGCCAGAGAATTCTAAACCAGTGTCAACTTTGCATTCAAAAGTAACATTTAAGGCACTTCTATGACCTGCATCTCAAACACTGCTAACCTAAATTCATGTTTATATCTCGGCCACACAGGCAATTTGGCAGTGAAGATGGCAAGCTGTGTCCACCACTTTTGTTCAAACTGAAATATCTCAACAACTACTGGATTGATCGCCATTATATTTAGTGCAGACATTTGTGATCCCCGGAGGATAATTCCCATGACCTTGGTTAGCCCCTGACTATTCACCTAGTCAGAGGGGCTGTTGTTGTTTTGGATAGCAGTGTTAATTTTGGCAGCTATTTTCAAATCAGTCACATTTTAGTCATTTATATTGTTTTAGTCTGGTTTTAGTCGACGAAAACTCAAAACATATTTGGTCAATGAAAAGTCTCACATTGCTAATAAAAAAAAAGAAGTTTTCTCTCATTAAACTCATTCAGTTAAGCTAATAAGCCTCTGCATAATCAACAGCAGCTTAACATTTGCAGATTTTTTCTCAAACATGTCAGACATTTTGATCAGGCTGTTGAGGTTGTACTTACAAGTTCTAACAATATCTACCTGGCTTTTCCAAATCATGCACAGATATCTTCCAAATAAGTTGCTGTGACACTTTAGACACAAGACTTTGACTATAGTAACTGCAATCCTATGTTCAGAGCCACCATTAAGCATTAAGCTTTTTTATTACAAGCAACCAAACATATGAATAATTAAACTTACAGGCTATAAAACAAGCACAACATATTTTCTCCAAATGTTTTTAGGATAGTTTATGATAAAACAACATCTTCTCTGTTAATTGTCGAGCCCTGCATGTTTTTTGACCCACAAGCTTTGAGGCTAGCTTACTGACACCAGCCAACATTAGCTTGGAAGCTAGTTTCATTCATCTGTTATTTTGTTATGGCAAAGTGAAAACTTTTTTTTTTTTTTACAGAACCTTTCTTCCAGTCAGCGTGGCACCAATTTCCCCTGGGCCTGTCACGGTTAAAATACAAGCGAGTCGAGCGCGTCTCTTTTAGATAATGCTCATGCTTCCACCGGCAGCAGCACCACGGCATGTTTCAGCAACATCCCAGAAGCAGCTCTCCGCTATTCTCCGCAGAGAATGACACAGTAATTTTTTACTGAAGTGTACCATACGTCAGCAAACATATTTGCTTAGTCAACATTAGGACTTAAAGGGATATCCCGGTGTAAATTTAATCCATGGTCTAACACAACGTAACACTGAATAAGACCCCCCCCGAGAGATCAAGTTTGCTGACCGCTAGCTTACCTGGTTTTAGCAACCTCAAAAAAAGACCACACGATAATAATACATTGCAGTATATGCCTCCAACAAGACAAAAAAACAACAAAAAAAGCCACAAATAATGCTCAGAACAGCACCAAAGTTCAGCAACAGTACAAATAGGGTCCCAGCACATAGATCGAGGCATCAAACCTCCGCTAGCTTAGCTGGATTGCTATTGTTAAGTGAACACAACTCACCACTCTCCTGCCGCAGCTTCCTGTTGTGGGGAAGTCCCTGCGAGTCTAACATCTACCTCAACTTTGTTGAGCTGAAATGAGCAAACTAATCAAACACTGCGAAATTGTAGATATGACATGCTACACCTGTTAAGAGCATGTTAGCATCGTTGACACACACACATACACACACACACACTATATAAAGATGGACGACTTGTGTCCACATCACAAAATTGAAGAACAAATATCCCAGACATGAGCGCTGCCATCTCGTGCTGGTGGTGTAATTTGGGGCAAGGGACCTAAACTGACAGACATCATCTCTAGGAAAAAATAATTTGATGTTTACTTTTAGTTGCTATTTTGTTTCCTTTTTGCTAAAATGGAGGGACAGGTGTCATGGTGTTTATTCATATTAATATAATGAGCTATACTGCAGCCAACCAATAGAGGGTGATCGAGACATTTTGGCTTCACTTTTGGGGAGCTTCCATTTTTAATACAGGTAATGGATAACATGTGTGCTTGCTGATGAGTGGGTCAGACCGAGATAACTTATTTGTGTCTCAGTTTCTTTCATCTTGAAAAAAGAAAAGGTCTTCACCTCTCAGCGTCGAGAGCGTACTTAGCATAAGCGACTGATATTGTGTCCAGCCTGCGGCAGTATTCCTCCGTGAATGGTTCCATGTACTGAGAGAATGAAGCCGTGTTTGTGAAGATGTCCAAAAAAGCTGTCTAAACAAACAAAATCCATGCACACATAATCAAATTATAAGGTTAATTTAATTATAAGCCCATTGGAGTTTGGTTTTATGTATTTTGGACATGGAACAGGTGGATACAAACTAACTCGAGGAGACGTGTGATGCTCTAGTGGTGCTATTTGCTGGCGGATGTGTCAGCACTGGGCTCATGGCCTTTTGTGTGTGTGTGTGTGTGTGTGTGTGTGTGTGTGTGTGTGTGTGTGTGTGTGTGTGTGTGTGTGTGCAGGAAAACCTCCAGCTGGCCCTGTGTGTGGAATTACACCCCAGGATCCAAGCAGGGCAGGCTCACAGAAAAGAAAACAGCTGTCAGACAATGAATTACTGTTCTGTGACCAGACAAGTGCCTTTCTGAGGAGTGGATGAGGAAGCTGGGAGCGTGTCAAGAATCACACACACACACACACACGCTTATACACACGCTGTATACACACATATTGTATGCATACTTGTGCATATTCAGAAGCTCTTCACACACACATAAAGAGGCAACCTTAATGCCAAGTTGAACCACTTATCCTATTTGAACTGAACCAGTAAAACCTGCGATAATTTACACATCACAGGGTCAAATTCTTTACACTAACTGCGCTGAGCCAACACAACATAAACACAACAGAGTTCCCCCACACTGCATATAAACATCCATGTGTTCAGTGCCACCTTAAGATCCTGAGGGAGGGAACAGGGAAAAAAATCTCAGACTTTCCAAAAATGCTTTTCTTTTTCTGGTGAGGGCTCTAAAAGGTCTGTACGGCTCACTTTGGCAGCGGCGTGGCTTCGCAATGTAAACAGCGCACATCCTCAGACTGACCCTTGTGAACCGAGCCGGCAGCTTTCACACAACTACCCCTGAGCCTGCAGACCTCAATGCTGCCTCAGTCTCACACATGACTGTGAGCCGGGACTGAGGCTCAACGGTCTCACGGCACAGAGGAGGCTCTTAGAGGAGCTCGCTTGAAGGGCTCAGTGTGTAACGCATGTGTGCTTGTTGGAGTTAAACAGCTTGTCTAGAATGTGGGCCAGATCTGGTTATCGTGCGCTTTGAGGGTTACATGTGTGGAAGAGGGGGGAAAAGCTTTTTTTAGAGGCAAGAGTGGAAAAAACACTGAATTCTTGGCAAGTATCTTTTTTATACTTCAGTGTATTTGGATGTATCTTGGCTTTGATAGGAAGATGGAAATCAGTAGGTCATTTTCGCAGCAGACATTTTGACTTATCAGGAAAAGCTCAAGTGTTACTGAAGCGAGTCAGGTCACGTTTAGCCCAGACTGAAACAAAGCTAGGCTAAAGCTGGAGGAAACTATCCAGCTTGGCTGCATCCGCAGTCTCTTTATTCCATCATTATTTTTCTTTGCACCACATCTTAACAGTGGCATGTTCTTTCAAATTCAGTCTCTTTAACATAATTGTGCCTTTCATCCTTGCAAACTGAACACATTTTGGCAGCAGGCCAAACATGCTACGTGCTGTAGTCTACGCAGTGAGTGGATAGTGTGTGCTGCCTGTGAAACCACAGTTTTTACATTTCAGTTTAGGCACAGGTGAGTCAAGCAAGATACCTTGTGTAAATATCAGAGTTTCACGTTGGCCCGACCACGTGTCCTGGAAGATTTCAATGTCCCGGAACAAATGGGAGAAATTGTGGTCAAATAATATCTGTGTTTATTGCGCTTGACAACATTTCACCAAGACTGCTGATGCCGTGCATCACTGATCCAAAGCGTCCGTGTTTGACACAGGGAATGAGACTCACCACTCAACTACCTTTCCCAGAATAATTTAATATTTAATAAGATAAGACTATATTGATTCCTCACAGGGGGAAATTCACCTGTTACAGCTGCTTAAGGGTGGTAAGCAGACGGAAACACAGTGATTTATTGACTGTCTTACAACAAGACAGAAAAACAATAGAAAATTGAAAAATGGAAAAATAAAGTAGTAAAATAGTAATATTTAATAATCGCAAAAACGTTGCTTGTTCGGTGTGAACACAAAGGAAGTATTCTGACTGGACATCATGACAGGAGTGATTTAAACATGTTTGACCGTTTTTTCCCAAGAAGATATGATTAGCAAACCGTGGTAAATATGTCATGGTTAAGAGTTGTTGGTTTGTTAAACTTACCAGAGCCAGGCTAGCTGTTTTCAGGCTTTATTCCAAGGCAGACAAGTGGTGCACGTAGAATGTTCTAATATGTTCTAACATGAACATATTAGAAGGTCTCGATCATCTTGTCGATCATCGAGAAGGTGTCGATCATCTTGTCTCAGTCTTGAAAAAGCAACTGATTTCATTTGGTATCTGGGCTATACCAAAGCAATATTAACAGACAGCATAAGTTTCCTTTTTTTGTGTGTTTTTGCAAAATAGGACAGTATGATTGAAAGTAAAATGGCTTTTTCTCTCCATAAATAATAGGTTTAGTGGTATTTGTGTATTAAAGACACTGCCAAGCACCTGGATATACCATCATAAGAAATAAAGCATCTGTCTTGTGTGTTCTAGTAATTCTGTGTGCCTGCCTGTGAGAATTACATTTAACAGTAATAATCAGATCACCGCTCGATCTCGGCCAACCTCATCTAGTTGCATTGTGCGGGTTTCAAAAGAAAATCAATCTCTCCAGCCAGGGGGCTCTCTGCATTTTTTCCTCGCCTGCAAGACTCCTCTACCAATCAGATTTAATTGGAAAGTAATGAAATTTCTTTTTAAGGAAATTATACAAGTTTACGAGGATCGTCTGGTCGGGGAGACATAGGATAGCCTTATCTCGGTTCGGATTTACACGAGGGTAGAGTCTCCACCAATTCAAAACGAGAAGTGTCTGGCTCTTTCACAATGCCCCCGTATGAAATTACCTGGCTTTTATATCAGCTCCGCCATCTGGGTCCTATTACCTCAGCAACTGATGAGCCAACTAAAATGGTTTCATTTGTCTCTGAGAGGAATACTGCAGTTTACCCAGAAAATGTTTGTTATATGGGACCGGCTAAAAGGCCCACTTGGATCCCACACACAAACACGCACACACAAATATATATATATATATATATATATATATATATATATATATATATACAGTATATCATGGTGGTAATCCGATAAGGTAATAGACTATGCTGCTTTGGTGCCTTAAATGTCTTCCAAATCCCCAATGTGGTTTGCTACAGAGAATATGGTGCATTTGTCAAAATTTGTGAATTAGCGCTTGCGTATATAAATAAGCAGTTTTAAGGCTACTATTAGTGGTCCGAAGAATGCATATTCATATAAAGCAGCTGGTATATTCGAAGCAGTGGCTTGCGTCAGGGCCAAGGATGTCATCTGTTTTGAGGGGAAAGACAGTTACAAAGGAGGGTCAAAGAGCCACAACAAGAAGCCGATACATGACAGCCAGTCAGACGCGCTTTTTCTAGGGCTGACGCAAAGTGCCCACAGAAACCACGGCAGTATGACGCCAATAATATGGGATGAAATAACTGGAGAGATACACATCAAATATCACAGCTCCGCCATCTTCGTCTGAATCATGGACAGCTTTGAAGAGTTATTTCAGGTCAAGCTGAAGTTCTTTGAATTTATAGCCACGTTAATGTCATGGTTTTACTGAAGGCAATGCAGATCTGTCAGTCCACTTTTGGTACAGAGAGAAAAACTTCAACACTTATTGGCTAGATTACCATGACCTTTTGTAGAGATATTCAAATATGCCCAGAGGATAAAACCTACTGACTTTGGTGATTCCCTTTTTCTCTCTCTGACAAGACAATAACAACTGACGTGAATGTGCATCAGACACACAACGCTGTACCGCTGTACACACAACACTAAAGCGTCTGCTAAATGCCCTAAATTTAAATGTACTAATTAGCAATTGTCGGCTCGCGAGCTAAAGGTGGACTTGCATGTTAGCATTGTCATAGTGGCCGTGTCAGCACACTGAGTTTAGCAATGAGCTCCAAGCACTGCTGTGGCTAAACACAGCCTGACAGAGCTGCTCTCCTTCTCACTATTGTTTTCACTACTATTAACAGGGAGTTGTCCGTGCCCACTGCGTGGGCCTTCACACTATTTTTAATGAACCCGTCATTCGATAATCTTCATAACATAAGCAGCTATTCCTGCAGACAAAGACGGTCAGCCAGCTCCCTGCCAGCAGCACATCCTCTCGAACCACAAATCACAATGCAGGATCCCACCGCAACAGTTTTGTTTTAGCACGGCAATGACTTACTCCGGCGACTGACGTCAAAGTAGCGATGTGAAACTCCGACAATCAGAGGGAAGAAATTACAGTCATACTAGGTTGCACATTCATCAGATATCGGAGAAGGCTTCATGTTCTTTAATGTCACACCAGCACCTGATTCTGGCTTCCAGCACTCCACCCACCCGCTTTTCTCTCTCTCCCTTATTATCTTTCACACAAACACACAAACATCCCTTGCACAGATGCACACCCATCCATGCATAACCACTATGTATTGTGCTGATATGGGTGTAATGTTGTTTACTCTGGCCGTGTGACAGGGAGTCATTCATAGTCACAGTGGTTAACATGGGCGGCCCCACGCATGCAGGCGTCACATGACAGACCTGTGTAGTGGCAAACTCCCTGCTCTCATCATGCACCACCACAACACACACAACACGCTGGCAACATGTGGTCTGAACACACATTAACAGCGCACAACAAGCACCGCTACAATCGAAAACAGAAATTCCCTGTTAAAGCAGACGTTTTTTGTCCACAAGACTTAATGTTTTTTGTTAAAAACAGTTGAAAGAATGTCTTGTACGACTCAATTTGTTCCAGAAGTGTTTTTCCGATTTTAAATATTTTCCAGAACGGCACAGAAAAGTGACGTTAGAATGACTTTGCACATTTGGCAGGATTGTGTATTTGCTTTATGATAAGTACAGATTCTGTACAGTCCTAAAGTGTTTACAGCAAAGACGCGTCATGTTATACAATTTTCATATTTAATCTGTAGTTGATGGATCGCCAATTTCTCCTCTTGGGAGAATACGGCAGGATTAAAAAGCACATATATTATTATACTTGGAGGTACGTCATCCAAAACGATGGCTATCTCTCCACAAAAAATTCTTACAGTCATACTGTTGCGTTGATTTGTTATTTGTCAGGCTCTAACAATTGTCTCTACTTTCTATTCTGTAATTTAAATGACTGTTATCACACACTGAATGTTTTGCTTAAAGCCTCAAATCTCTAGAGGCCACAGATCAAAAATTCGAACTGACATTATTAACACTCTTGACATGTGGTCGGGCTAATGCAACCAACGCTATTAGCTCAGCAGTCACTGTGTAGAGCTCTACTTAAAAACGGGTGTCAATAGCATCTTTTTCAAATCACTTTAGGAACTAAAGCAACTCTGTCTATTTTCATTTGTGGGTGAACTATGCTTCAATTACTTATTTTATGTTATGCTATATCAAAATACAATATATATCCATACAGTTGGTCACATAATACAGTTCTCAAAGTGTGCTTCTCTTAATGGTGCAATAAAAGAACTTAAGTTCGAAACAATCAAAAAACAAATGTGATAAATAAACACTTTTGACACCAACACTCCAGTTCCAGGTCAGGTTCTGCTCGCTGCACCTATTTGTTTGGATTGTATTGGAGTAGACATAGTGCACCTTTAAGGTAAAAAACAAATCTCCGTGTATTTACAATATTGACTTGTTTAGTGTGCTAATGTTTGATACTGTTTAATGCAATATATGTATGTCATATTGTATGGTTTGGCTGCATGAGGTGTGAAAAATGTATTTGTCAAATGTACACTAATCATTTTTTACCCCACATGGTTTTATAAGGTGGACGGGGGACTCTATCTCTGTGTGCCACAGCTGCTGATGACGCTCGTCTGTCCTGCAGGTTCTGAGACTTATGCAAGATAAACCTGCTCACTCCAATGACACTAATCTGCGGGAGAGGATCACCTTCCCTCCCTGCACCCTCTCACCTCTCTGTCTCTCTCCTCACATACATACACCTCTTCTACGATCCACGACTCTTTGTGCTTTCACTCACTCCGATTCTTTTCCTTTTTCTACCACCGTTCCTCCCACTCCGCCTACAACCTCATCCAGGATCCATGAATCACTCAGCTCCAGTCAGCCATTTCAGCTCAGTATTTCCTCTCTGCTGATACTGTCCGCTGAGGTGTACTTTTATAGGAGTAGATAAATCTTCAAACATCAGCAGCAGCAGCAGCCATCAGCTCCCTGTCAGTCCCACTGACACCTGCTGTTGACCTCTTTTTTTTTTCACTGCGTCGATTCCAGTGTCTGGTTTCCTTGTTGTTTTCCCATAGGTAGCTGAAAATGGGTCAAGACTAAAATAATGTCACACTGAGACAATAAGAATTGTCTTGCATTACCATTTGTTTGAACCCGCCTCTTTTGTCACCGAATCGTTCCCAGCTTATTTGCCCTAAATCATTTGCAAAACATTTTGCAACCTGTCACCACAACAGATATAAGAAATTACAGCACAGCACATGTCTGCAGATGCTGCGATCCAAGTTATTGTTCCCTGCTTTTAAGTAACTTAACATTTGCCTTGGAACTGTACTCAAGCTTCTTTTTATTGCGGCCTTCTTATGACCTTTTGAACATTTTAAAAGGAATGACTATTACTGTTGCTCCGATAACTTATATTGTCAGTCATATTGATACAAAGCACAACTCTCTTAAAGAGATGGAAACTCGACGTCTGAAAAAGATGTTTGCAGTGAGCGTTTAGTGTGCGCTGTCTTTGTAATTTCTAAGTTCTCAGTTCAACACAGTTTTATGTTTCCCTGTAGGGGCAATTGAGTCAAGAGTAAAATCACTTTAAAATTCAAGTTTTACACTTAAACAAAATTCTGAGTTAACAAAACATTGACATATCACCTTACAAAGATGCTATGGCTAACGTGTGGCAAATTTCAAATGTGCATATCCAGTCCACACAGAGGAACAATACAATTCATCCAGATTCATGTTTCTAGCCATCTGACAAATGTAGCGACATCCAATATTCATTCTCCTTTGAGCGTTCTTTTGGCCATCTCCTGAGAAAGGATTTGGCTCTTTAGCTGTTAACTGCTCTACTGTGTTCACCAGCTAGCAGCTAGCATTGCTATCTTTGGTGCTGGGCAGGCAGTATCAACCAAAACAGTAAAGCCATGACCCAAAGACGAAACAATAAGCTGAAAAAAATGCTGGTCTGGCTCACCGAATGTAGACTGTTGGTGTAAGTCTGCCATTTGCCAACCATTTCAGTCTCCTTCCATTCAGCATGTTCGCGTTTTTAAGAAAATCATTATCTCTACATGAAACAATAACCGCGAGCTAGCAACCTAAACACTGAAAATGGCAAATTATCAACCTGGTCGCTAAAGGTAGATCCCTAAACAAGCTAGCAGCTGTTACCATTTCCTTTGCAAAGATTATGCCATTTTAATGCCAGGGCTCGCATCCCAGCATGCAAATGTTCCACCAAAACAAGTTCCCTCAACACTTCGTTTCAGGGACACCAGCACCCAAAGGTGCTGTTTGGTTTAGAGAGATGAAACTAAGCCACGGCATTTCTTTCCACCAACAGAGTGCTGTAGCAATGACATATTTCTGCAGGCTGCAGGTTAGCAACTCCCTGGTTCCCTCATCTAACTGCCTATTGGGATTTCTGAATTGGATTTTGGAATATTGCCAAAAAAATAAACTTTATTTATAATAAATATTTTGTTCAGCCCAGATGAACACCACTTTCCGAAGTGTAAATTAAATTGCTAGAAGTAAAAAGCTAATGTTAGGCACTAAACAGACTGCACTGTGGTCACATTTTAAGTTTGAACAGTTTGCAACTGAAGTCAACCTGTAAGGACGGTTGCATGCTGACAACTTACGTAGTCTCGTTTAGCCACTTGATGGTAACCAACGTTTTAAACACACATAACGCTCTATAATTAAATTATGGGACATTTAATGATGTAGTTTATGCCGTAGAACAAAATGTGTAAATATCTTAAGTCTGTGGTAACCACAGACCGTTCTTCAGGCCTTTAACTGAAAGCAAATTTAAAAATCTCATACTGAGACAAGCGAACCAGATGTGCAAGAATGCTAGCCCATTTCCAGATTTTAAGACTACAAACTACACTGCTTTATATAATGGGTGCAGCCACCGGTCTGGCTGCTTTAGGCTTGAAAGATGCTAAAAAAAAAGAAGCTCTGTACAGCTGAAGAGAAATGGTTATCTGTGTGTTTGTCATTACTAATCGCACATTTTACTTAAAAACATTATATATTTAGGTTTATCAGGACATTATAGGCACTGGTTGTAGCTGTTTCACTTCACAGCATGGCATGTGCCATTTTTTTATTTTATTTGTACCATTTGAAGCTCATGAGAAAATTCTCACTTGGAGGGAAAACAGCAGTTGTATCACAGTGAACAGGCTGAAAGTCTACTGATACCCACACATACTCATACAGTCTGGCGTGGTGCATGGCGTATTATTGTTAACACAGGGCGAATATCTCCCAGCCAGTCATTCAGACAAATACATCGGCCTGAAGAGCCTGAGAGGAATGTGATGGACCTGCCGATGAAAGTGAGTTAAACGTTTGAGCCAGGTTGTTGTTTCGAGGTGTGATGAGAGCAGGGGGCCCGGACCGATCCAGAACGACCTTGTTTGACTAAGAACAGTAGTGTGTTGTAGGTCCTGCTGTCTGTGACCTGCAGCTGACTCTTTATCTTCCTCATGGCTGCTAACATGCATGATGAATGTTTCCTTACTGTTTATACAAACTCACCCCTCTGGAATTTGTTTACTAGCCCAGCTTGATGTTTGGGGGGAGGGGGTGCTCCGCTCTCATGCAGTCTGCTCACTGTTATCCCACACTCTTAAAAAATAAAATGTTGAAATGTTCTAGTTGCTTCGATTTGGAGACAAAGCCACATTGTAAATCAAAACATGAGTTAGCTTGGCCACGGTCGCCGCTCCTCGCCAGCGGACTGGACTCCAAACCGAGCCGATGCGGCAGTCAGTTCGGCGAAGCCACTCTCCAAATGGTTCCCGCTTATTCCATAAAAACTTTCATCTGGAAAAAATTCCTCACAGCAACAGAGAGGGAAAAAAAGGAGAGAGATCCCATGAAGCCGGCCATTCTCCAATCCTTGTGGTGGAAAAGCCATTAGAGAGCAGCTGAGGGACGAGGAACTGGAGGATGACTGACAAGTGTCTTAACCTTTACTCAAAAGGTAAACAGGTTAGTTGAAAGACATTCACATTGCACATTATTGTATGAATTCACTCTGAAACTGACTTAAGATATCACCCGCTCCCAGCTAGCGGCTGCGGTGAGAGCCTTTTCACAACTCACTCTTTAAACTTTAAATCAAAGCTCCCTTAAATTAAAAGAGCTATTTCATTTGATGCTGCATCTCAAATTAAGGACCTGTGATTTAGGCCCCTTGGCGCCGTTGTTACATCAATCTGACTTCTTTAGAGCAAACCACAACTGAGAAGGGTTCTTCACAAGGGATTAAGTAAAATCATGCCTGAAACTGAGACAGACTAGAAGCACCAGTAGGAATGAGACAATAATAGTTAGCAGGTAAGTATTCCTGCTCGCTGCTGGTGAAGATGATGGGCTGATGTTGCAACATCTTTTATGTTTTATGTTGTGTTTTTTTAGGCTATATATTGATGACATCCAGCGCCTGGCTCCCATACACAAATGCCAGAGTCTAGCACTGATGATTCCACTAAATACTGCATGGGGGTAGCACATGGGTACCTGAGAAGCGCTAATTCTGGCTTTTAAACTCATCACGTGGGGGCAGTGTAACAACTTATAATCACAGCAATGACTTGATAAAATGAAAATTAGGTGATTCAGCAAAAGTTGCCTGGTCGGGCAGCCACGGAGCCACTTGGGCAGTGTATTTATGGCCACCTGGTGAATATTTACTCTACTTTTAGCTTTGTTTTTGGTCTCAACCAGCTCCTGAAGGGAAAAAAGGGAGGGCAACTAAATGCTTGACTGTGTTCACCCACTAGCTGCTAATTTTTTCCACAACTTTTTTTTGTTTCTTTTTTCCCTTTTTGATGAAATCAGCTACCTCCTAAATACTGAACCAGAACATGACAGTTGAGGGCCCCATGAGCAACTACCCAGACAGACTTTTGATATAAGGCTGCCATTGGCCCACTATTTCAGTCAACATTCTTCTCCCCTTCTGCTGTGTGCATAATAGCACTTTTATATCGTTTCTACATGAAACAACAACAGCTACCTCTGAGCTACCAACCTTAACACTGAATAATACAAGTTAGCCTAACCCTAGCTTGCAGGCTAATGGTGCAAACATAAACATGCTAGCAGCTGTTGCCTTTTCAGCTGCCAAACAAGTTGATGAGATCAGTGACACTGAGCAAAAACAGTAAAGTTGGCAGTCCTAAAACCAAAACAATGAGCTGAAAGAAGCTAAAAACACCTTGTAGAGTCACTCAATAATTCTTTGCGTATTCATCATGTCGAGCGGCATCCTTCACATCAGACATGGTCATCTGAGCCACTGTCGCTATTAAAATACTGATTATTGCAGCTTTTAAGCGTAGAGTTGAAGAACTGAACAAAAGCAACTCACAGTGATTCAGGATGAGTTCATGTTAAATCCAACGTGGGCCATAAAGTCTTTTTTGATTGCTTTCTAATTTGCTCAGTGCTGCAGCCACTGATGCTGGAAGCTACTGTATAATGTGATAATAATGACACAGAAAGCATTTTTAATTTTTGGTTTAATGAGAAAATGTACTCGGACAATTAAGAATCAAGCGGGTGCCTCGCTCTTTTAACCATTCCCGCATCAACCAAATTCCGTAACTTTCCCTGTACATACAGACCTGCTCATATTGTTTCAAAGTAACCTTGAAAAACTGTGAACCTATCCTTCATGTTCAGACACTTTGAGTTTGAGCCTAACCAACAGAACTGCTTCTGCCTGTGTGTGTGTCTGACTGCTCAGCCACGACCTGTCAATCATTCCTCCACTGGCTCAGATTAATGAGCTGCAAATGCGCTTAAGTGAAGGAGATAATATCCTTATCATGGCTGCTATTTATAGTGTAGGTATCGTGAGTCATCTCTTATTCATTGTGTGTTTTCTTCTCCATATCCCTCTGTATCTAGGACAGTCTGTCATGTGACCGGTGTCACAGTCAGCTCTGTTGTGTGGAGTTTTATTTCAGTCTGACAACCATGAGACAGTTGGACTCTGGTCTCTGCCGGCCTTAGCGCCGATCGTCATTGCATTGCTGTCCGTGTATGGGGAGGGGGGGCGGCTGTTAACGGCGAGAATTTGATGAGCAGGCAAAGATATTCATTCTACAAAAGCGTCGAAGTCTCTTTTTTGGGTGGATGCAAATCCCCTCACATTCAACAACAGCTCTTTCTGGCAGCAGCGGGGCCATTTCTGGACGGGTTTCTGGCTGGGCCTGTTGGGCCCGGCAGGCCATGGCAGGGATTTGCCTCTCTGAGTGAGCGAGCGAGCAGGGAACCCATGTGAAAGCCGCTGAATGGCTAACGTCAGTGAAAAGAGACGCTCCAACTCTTCTTTGAAAAAAAAAAAGAAATCTGAAGTTAATCGACGAATGAGCCATTTCTCATGTTTTGGCAGTTGGACTCTGTCTGGACTCACACAGGGCTTTAAACTTGATTTACTCCCACATTAAAAAACAAAAGAAATCACAAATCTGGTTTTCAAGATTTTTATTGATGAAAACATCTTTAACCTTTTGACCCATTGGACACATAACATAATATAGCAAAAAAGCTATTGAGAACATATCCTCTGAAGCCCGATCACAGATTCAAAAGCACTGCAGCACTGGCAGTGTGTGATACATTTATAAAAATAACAATCATAAAAAATATACATACAAGACGAGGATCTTTTTTCTTTCTTTTCCAAAGTGTGATTTGTAAAAGACTGCATGGACAGAAACGGATACTTGAGACAACGCGCACGAGACAATGCAGTAACCCACAATCTCTAACCGATAGGCACGATCACTAACTGACAGGCAGACTGGAGCTAGCTAGCTAGTCAGCTGTTAGGACTTCACTGAGTATAAAAGGACAATACATTGCCTGCACAATCCAAAGGATACCATCAACATGGACAGTCACTGAGAAGAAGAAGAAGCAAGAGCGAGACCGGGGTCAAGAAAGAAGCTCATGAAGTAAAAGTCGATGCTGGTCTTCTGGGCCTAACCTACCTTTTTTTGTCTGCTTAAAATCATTTCCCTTGTCTATCTGCCATCAGGAAAGGCTGCGGTGTCGTTAGCGAGGAGTAAGTGAGTTGGCAAAGCCGAAGCGTGTTATCATACATATTACACAGTTCTTACACAAGAAAAAAAAAAAAAAACGGTGTGGAATGAAGCGTAAAAACCATTAATGAGCATCAATGAGCAACCTCACGAACGGAACAAAAAAACAAAAAAGAACTTAAAGTCTCCTGAGGCCGGTGTGAATGCACGCAGGTTTCTTCAGCTTCCACTCGTTTCGAGCAACAATCAGGTGATTAAAAACAGAGAGCGATGATGTCAGAATGTTTGGGTCCCCCTGAATAAGCGGGGGAGAGCCGCAGCACTGTCCTTTAAGCTTCAGTCCGATCTTAACAGAGACAGTGTGTACAGTAAAGTGTGGTAGCCCCGGAGAGATAAAACCCCATCACCAGCTGCACCCATCTCTCCAGGACGACTCACTCTCCCTCATGCCTTCTATTTTTTTGTTTTAGCACTAGATTTTCCTTTCTCTCCCTTTTTGTTTTCCCTCCTCCCATATCAGCACCTTTTTTTTTTTTT
>CAEMYA010000014.1:4239514-4259615 GCA_903131615.1 Diplodus sargus | reverse complement strand
AAAAAAAAAAAAAAAAAAAAAGGTATTTTAGCTGCTGTATCAGTGTGTAAGTCATAATCACTGATAAAGGCACACCACCTCCTCTAGATCACCGTAGCGATAACTTCAAAGGCTGGAACGCCAGTTGAACACAGTCAACCCTACAGAGTATTCACCATTTGCTATAACTGCATCAAATAACACATTTTAAATAAGAAACACATTTTATCCATATTCAAAATACACATTTTCTGATTCCAGTAAGGTTACCAAGTCACTGCAAATCAACTGAAGCAATCAGCCAAAGCTGTAAGTATCATGAAGAAAAATAAGAGCACAAAAAGAAACATAAACATACTGCCTTGGTAAAGAGCTTACTTTACTTTGCTGATGCTCTGCCATGGTTGATAATTGGCACTCTTACTTTCTTAATCACATTGAGAGCTTCCACTGATTGAACACACGCGCACGCCCTCGAGTTGCTGTGCTTTGGACCCATTTCTTTACATGTCTTTGGCAGATTTAACTTCACATAAGTAACAATTATTTGGGAACGTTGCTAACTTTTCTGAATTATTGGTTTGCCGAGTAGAGACATAAATCCTACCGGGTTGTAAAGAAAGATCAAAGTAATCCAGGACCACATTCAGTTATGAAAAGCACCCACTCTCTTTCATACATACACAACAGAAATTTCGAGCAGCAATAACAAAACTTAAAGTAACACTGCAGAGACAAGTTTAGATCTGCATCAGAACTTTCCTACGCAGGGCAGGGTGAGTCAGAGGTGCATCTCATCACAGACTGATGGATCTGATGATGTTTCGGGGGACGCTGCCAACAATGCGGAGGGACAACTGCGGGGGATGTTCTCACTTTGATGGTATGAACTAGCTGTGCTGTTTAATATCAATGTTTGTTCCATGTCGGGGCTGCCATAGGACCTCTGGAAGACCTCTCTACAACTATCAGCTCATCTGGGTTGTCACGTGCCTTATAATGGATGAGGAGGTCTTGGATTGCCCGTTCTTCAATCTACAAAGACAGTAAGAGACAAGAAAAGGAGATTGAGGAAGGGTTATTGCGGGCAACCAAACCACGCTTCATTTGAGGGTAATAGAGAAAACGCTGACACTGAGAGCTTAAAGATGATATAAGTGTTTTACATAATGGTAACCAGAAAGCCACACGGGGGAAAAAAAGCTGTTTTGCGAAGGCGCTGACAGAATCCTGGCAACAGCAGGAGGAAGAGCACAGAGGGCTGTCAAAGGACAAAGCTGAGGCACTTTGTATCTAACAGGAATGTGATATTCATTCAAAAAATGTCTTCCAAGTAGTTACGCATGCTGTGGCCATACCAACCCTGATATTTTCCACTTGTACGCTGCGAACACAAGCTATACATTCAGTCATGGCAGGAGTGTGTATGTGCGGGTGAGTGTGTGAGCACTAACGCGCACAGACAAGATGCGTTACCTGGATGAGCGCCAGCGGCTTCTCTCGGCTGCGGATCAGTGCAGCTTCCTGCTGCTTCTCCTCCTCAACGATGGAGGCAAAGGTCACCAAGGAGGAGGAGAGGGGAGGGCTGCCCACTGCACCCAGCACCCAGGGCCTGAGGGGGAGAGACGGGTGATGCAGAGAGAAAGAGGAGAGGTATCAGTGCCTGCGCTGGGAAAGCAACAAGAGTCGAAGTGCGTGGACAAAGGTTGAGTCAACCGCTACTGACAAGCTCCTGTGTGAACTGCCGCCTGTCCACCTGGCTTTCACAAATCTCTTATACGATTACAAAACAGCACTGAAGTTAAAGTCTTTATCACACAATACTGAGACGGGTCTTAGTAAAGTTTCAGATGCAGACAAGATTTTGATCGTTGTGCTTCTCGACCCCTATTGATGCAATTGACACAGTCAGAACAGAAAATTCAAATCAGAAGATTGTGTAATACCAAGAGGATAGGAGTGAAATACGCCATAAAATGGCTGAAGTCTGGAGAACAGCAACTCTTTAGTTCCTATTGAAGAGTTCAGGTCATAAGTATACGAGACCTCAGACGGGGTTCCACAGGGTCTGAATCTTGGTCCCATTATATTTCATTTCTATATGCATCGCTTCCCCACAGAATGGATGCCCCCAAAAAGCCCACACCTGACATCTTCAGATTTTCGTCCAGCAGCTGGTGCACTACAAATGGAGGAAGCTTGTCTTTAATCATGTAGCACAGCCTATCCAGTGTGGTGCTGAATGACATTGCCACGACTGGGTGCACATACAACTTACAAGCTTGTACAAAACAGCATACAGACCTACATTAAGTAGGAGAGGTTGCATCACAATGAGTGGCGGAAGGGGTGTAATACCAGTAAACCGCTCTGTTTCTTGGCAGAGCAGGTGTATATTTCAGTAGATGAGTGATGGAGCACGGCAGATTGTCCATTAGTTAAATCGATCACAGATGGTATCATTCTCTCAGACAGAAAAATAAAAGTAAAGCATTTAAAAAAACTTAAAAAACGTTCCTGTTATAATTATGAGTTCACTTCCATCATGTTTAAAAAAGAAAAAAGATTCAGAGCATTAACCAGATTAATCACTGAATGTCCCACAACAACTCCAACTCAATTGGGACAAAACAAGGTAAATGTTAACACAGGTGCTGTTCTTAACTCTGTCAATCAAAAAGCTAAAAAATACAATCAGAGCATCATGTATATCAGTATAAGAATGCTGCAATGCTGCTTTGCCTAGAAGCTCAGCGCTGGGGTGATTAGATAATGACTTTTTTATATTTGTCAGCCAGCAGTTGCCTATTTACACATCAAGCTGCCTGCTGTTTGCAGAGAAATTAAACAACCCTATGAGTGGGTAGAGGGAACCAAAACATTTCAAAACAGGCTGGCAAACTTGATCCGTAGGAAGTTCAAAAGATTTGTAGAGCTGAGGGGAGCTGTAGAATTGTTGATAACTGTGTGTGGATTCAATAAGAGTCTGTTTTCACATTTCACATCATCATTACAGGCATTGTTTTTTTGAAAATATTGATTAAAGGCGTTTTAAAAACACAAGTGGAACTCTATTATAAGCCTTCTTTATCAGTATCTTAGGTTACTGTAATAGTCTGCTCCCTGGTTTATGCCCAAAACACCTTGTACATAAAGCTGAACACAAAATCTTACTGCATGTACATAAAAAAAATGCTTTGCCCCAAAACATAATGTTGAGCTGCTTGTACAATAACAGCCAGACCTCTTAGACCCTCTGCAAAATATCTCAGATAGTTGGTGAACAAAAGAAAATTCTGCAATCTTTGTTCTATGTTCTACAAGGGTGAAACAAATCAAGGGCATCTGGCATTTTTCTGGAGCCTTCCAAGATTTTTTTCTTTTAAATCATATTTTCATTTCTATATCCAGATAAAAACAAAATGTTTCTTTTCGAGCTTAAATGTTTGTACAGTAATCTGAAGATGCCTCGTATGAGACTTGTGCTATATAAATAAATGTCCTTTTAAGTACAATAAAAGTACTTCCCGGCAAAAACAGACTACCGATTGACAGTCGTAGAATATAAATATTCAGAAAGGAAATACTTCACAACCTGTTTTCCACTGGGATCCTGAACATCTATTCGGAATGACATGTGAAATATGACATGCCACACAGATGACATGAACTCCCTGCAGTCTGATTTGTGTGCGCATTAAGTTATTTCCTATTTCATAGTTGCTACATGAGGGCTGGAGACGCGCTGTAGTCATATTTTTGTTATAAATACTGCCAAAAGCATTACTAATCACTCACCATGATGAATGTGAGTCATATGGAAAATGGAATCTGTTTTAATCTGGCCAAGAGACACCTCTGACTTGTTTTTCCCCCTCCTTATGTCCTTCCATGAACATTTCCACATGTCCAGACATTTAATAAAAAGTATGAATGCTTCTGTATTAATTCAGACTTGGGATATGGAAACAGTGTCCCGGAAAGCACACATGAGAATATGCAAGGCT
Source organism: Diplodus sargus (assembly GCA_903131615.1). Lineage (NCBI taxonomy): Eukaryota > Metazoa > Chordata > Actinopteri > Spariformes > Sparidae > Diplodus > Diplodus sargus. Next base: position 4,255,629 of record CAEMYA010000014.1, on the reverse strand, counting down.
GCTGCTGCTTCCCGAGCCTTGATCTCGTCCGCCTCTCTGCTCATCCAAATACCGAGAGGAACCTGAAACCTGCTCCCTGTTCTGTATGATCCGTTGTGACATGAGACCTGCCCTTATCAATACTGATTAACATCACCGGTTTCACTAGAGTGACTCACACAGCTGTTTAATATCTACAAGCCTGCTCTGACGACTGCAGCATGAAGTGCAGAGAAACCTACAGCAGCGGAACCATGATATCAGATAAAAGAAATGCACCAAAAAGATTAAGTCCACTTCTCAGAGGCCTCCATCAGATATAAATACAATAATAATCTGCCTTCATGGACAGTTGTTGCACGTAACTCAAATAGAAATGAGGATTTACGGACTGGAGCTCATGCTGCCGTGTGTGTGTTCTGTGTTTGTCCAGCTGTCTGTGGACGTTGTAAAGGTCAGGCTGACTCAGTGTCTGCGGGCAGGTCAACCCAGCTGTACTGGGTCATTTCGAGCTGTTCACCTCACTCAGACCAGAGCATCACAACAATCTCCATCAGTCTCACTTGAGGAGATTCAGTCAGTCAGCACTGACATTCGACAGACTGACCGATCAGACTCAAAACTCCACATTTCATAATGTTTTGCTCCTTGTAACTTCCCTTTTCAGGTTTCCCTTTTTTATTCAAAGACAGTGTATGTTTGCATCAGATCGAGTTGCTCCACAAAATTAAAAAAGTCAAAAGTCAAATGTGGTTCTGCATTTTCTCAATCTGATTAGAAAGGAGCGACGTATGAGGGTGGATATAGATTAGGTAATGTAATAAGGTTAGTTGGAATTGAGAAGTTAATATGGTATGTTTTCTTTTGTCTTTATAGTGTGTGTGTGTGTGTGTAGGCTGCTGATTTCAACCTGACAGCGGTTGTATGAAGACACCTCAACAGTGCCACCTAGTGGAATACAGAAATACAGAACAGAAGTAAGTCAAACAAGTGACTGGTTACTGACCCGGTGGGTCTCTCCGGCTCACTGCTTTCAGCACACTTGAACGTGACCCTCCGGGTCACGGGTGTAGCAGTGACGGGGGACCCCTGGGCGCTTTGGCCCCTCTGGACTCCCGTTTGTGCCACTCCGCTCAAGCGGTTCTCCTCCTCCTCCAGCAGAGCACGGAATGAGCATGAGGAGGGTGGGGACTGGACTGCTGTTGCCCTGCAGAGGAAACAAATAACACAGTAAGAAAGAATGTACATCATATTAATTCGCATTAACAGTATAAGATCGTTGCAGTTTTGTTAAACTAATGTAAGTTCATTTTGTTACTTTTGGATCACTTCAATACCAAATATTCAAAATGAAGTCAATCTCAACTAAGGAAAGCAGGGTCATGAACGAATGAAGATTAATTGGCAGCTGCAAGATTAGCTGTAGTTTCACTTGAGACCAAAGTGGTGATTGTCACCGTGCACAGTGATATATTGTTCTTTATGATAAAATGCATTATAATCAGGACCTATAACTTTTATAACTAGAGTGATGATTTGATGGCAGTAAAGTTGTTGCATTTTATCAGCATTACTCACTGCAGGGGTTAGAGTCATTATAATCATATCAAATCAATAATGCTGTCAATGATGAATACGTTTTGTTGATCTGTATACCTGCCGAGCTCCAGATTTCATAACCTAAATCGGCGGAATCATGAGACAGTTTTAGGGCAGCAGAGAGCATCACAGTAGCCATAGTAACTGACTGTCAGTCCTGTCTGCACTGTGGTCCAGAGGACAGGATGAGGCTGCTGCCAGAAAAGCCGCCGACTCCTGTCAGTGTCCTCTTTTTGAGTCCTTATCAGTAATGAATTTGTTTTTTGGCGTGAGAGCATGTGAAAAGTGTTAATTGGGTGAGTCTCATGGTCAAAGCGCAGCCCTGTTTAAAACTGCAATACTGATAATAATAATAAAAGTAATTTGATTTTTTTTTTTCTCAACATCTGTGAGTAGTGGTCTTCATATTTGGGCTCACTCACCAGGCCTTCCCACTGCTTTTGGATGGGGTGCCTGTGGGGGTTGGTTTGGATGCACTGGACTCCACACTGGCCTCCTTGTTGGCCATGGCCAACATCTTCCTCTGCTTCTGGGACAGTTTAGCAGGAACAGGGGAGTGCTTAATGCTGGTGTTGACACTGCAGACAGGAGGAAAAATATCTGCTGTTAGCTGAAGTGAACAACAGTGAAGACATAAGGTTGTGTTGTGTGGCGAAACAGCTTTCCTTCAGACTTGGACACAATAAAGCATCACACTTTATAAACATGGCAATAGTAGAAATGTAATTTTACAACAATGAGTGATTAATTTATCACCATCGCAAAGTATTCAGTGTAAATAATCTGTAAAATACAGGACATCACATACCTTCCAGGGCTTTTAGGAGTCGCTCTGGGGGTCTGCACAGAGTTGGCCTCCATGTCCATGATGGTTCTCAGATCCAAGACTGGGGGAGGACGGGCAGGACTGCAAATTGTAATAACACAGTCACACACAGATCCATTTCCAATTCCAATTTATTAACAGAGATGAAAATATTTCCTCCTTTCTCTCAACCCCCACATCAAAATGAAGTGGGAGGACATCAGGTCTGTTGTTAAAGTCAGGTTTACCCGTATCAAATGTCAAACCTGCTTTTAAAAAGATCTGAAACCTCTAATTTCCTCCTCCTGAATGTTCCAGCTAAAGTATTTTCAAAAGACTGAGAAACAACTAGGCAAAAATGAAGCCGTTTCAAAATAAAGAATCATTAAGTATTTTTACCAGGGAAGAACCTTGGGGATGGTTTGTGGAGCAGAGTTGGGGGGAGTTGGGAGGCAGTCCCTCAGGGAGGTTGGGGTGCTGGGTGGGGTCTTTAGCCTCTGACTGAAAGCCTTTTCATCCTGCAAATAATAAACAACAGTTTTCTTGTGATCTGTAATATCATATCCATCAATCCATGTAAATCCCAAAGAATCACACAATGTGACTAAGAACGTATTAACACAAGTTCAATATTAGTTTGCTGACATTTTTGATGATGCACTGACAGCAGCCAGTATGTATGTCTGTTTTATTACATTTCAGATATTAACCTCAGCTCTGTCATGAAAGATGGGTGATTGCATGTCTCTGGGACTGCCCACCCCCATGTAGCTCCCCTCTGAATCAGATGTGAGCAGCTCCTGCAGGGACTCTGTAGAGTTCGCCTTGCCTGACTTCACCAGGGGCAGTGAGACCACTGAGGGGAAAGACAGTGTGATTATAGCATATTACTCACCAACAACCTGACACTGGTGTATTTCATAACCATATAACCTGCGCCTGTGTGTGTGTGTGTGTGTGTTTGAAGTCTACCTGCAGCAGGTGGGCTTTGAATGATATCAGAGAGAGTGTAGCCCCCTGAGCTGTCAGAGCGTCGCCTTGGTTTCTTTTTAGCCTTCATCTTGGCCTTCTTTAACAGGATTTCCCTGCAGGGATAATGCAGTACCATCATTAGCACATATCTATCTGGGGCACTAGATTTGAGAAGTTTAAAGTACTTGAAGAAAGCAAGCTTTTCAACAGATAGCTGAAAATATAAAACTCTGCATTGCAGTAAAATCAAACATAAGAGACAATGTGAAAATACAGGACATTTCTGTTTGTGCACCTGCAGGAGTGATCCAGATCTGCTTCTGGTTTGGGGCTGAACGCCGAGTCCAAATCCTCATCCTCATACACACTAAGGTCTGGGGCGCCAGGATACGGAGTGATCACCCTCTTTTGCATGGCTGGTATCTGAAATGAAAAACAAAGCAATTGAAAAATCCAAACAGTCACTGCAAGAAGCTCATTTGTTGACTGAAACTTTTCCAGCCGCCATCTGTCACCAGAATGTGAAAACATTTAGAGCAACATATGAGAACCAACTAAAAGAAATGACAAAATCAGTTCTATCAACTGTGCGAAACGAAAAGGAAAAGAAAATAATCCACACAGATATTTGAGCATTTATAGATGAACACATCCAGCTTACTTCCTGTTCTCAAGCAGGAAGCTGCGCCGAATGTAGCAACCACTGAATAAAAAAATAATCCCGGTTATTGGTTTTATCATCATTTGTGCTCAACATTTTTTGGGCAGGTGGCTTGATGATGCACTGGAGCCACACTCAGCATAACCCTTACAAGGTAGCCTTATAAAAACGAGATGCATCATTAGCATAGTGGGTTCTCGAGTTATATAATTATTACTTTTATATTTCAGACATTTGCTTATGTAATTTGCCTTCAGGCATTCTGTGAGCTCATGCTGCAGTGACCACACTGTGGACTTTTTGGCCCTGAATTTCACATCTCAGCCTGAGATGAGCCTGCAGTTATCTACAAAAACAGACTATGCACTCATTCTAAGCAGGATTTGAGTCTGTGTCTGAAATTGTTCAGATTTTGACTGGTGTTGACGTACAGCATTCTCAAAATCTAAAATTAAAAGAAGACCTGTGGGATTTTATTGACAGACAAAAACAAAAGTCATGTTTTCATTCAGTGTCTTTCATCAAAATGTATCGTTTGTATCCTTGAGGTCTCTCAAAAATTAAATGTTTGAGGTCCAACTTGTATAGCATCGGCTATTACAACCTTGTGTGGCCTGACTGAAGACAGACCATCTGCCTTGAAGCGTGAGTAGAGGGGACAATTTAATGTCAGAAGAGTAAGAGTCCGGAGAGCCTTTACTCTGTAAACCGGAAGACGGACATTAAAACATTTCTGTCATGGAAAGGAGGATGCATATTAGGATGTTTATAAGGGCGGGGTGAGGCGGGGTGACTCACCATCCTCTTGTAGGCTGCAGAGAGCTCCACTAGCACTTCATCGCTAAGAATATCCAGCGCTCTGAGGGCAAGAGAGAAAAGAAAGGGGAAGGCAGACAAACGCATACAGATGAGAAACATATTTTAGCTCTCTCCTCCAGAATCTCCAAGTCCACATCTTTACTGACTACACACTCAAGATACGCGGATAGGCTGATGTATTTAGTTATAATGCACACTTTTAATTTACTGAGGCACTGTGTTCACAGTGTTCTACAGATCTGCGAACCTTTGTAGCTATAAATAAAGACTGCCAAAAACTAAGGTTAAAATACTCTGAATCAATTTGTTAAAACATCCATCAAAATGCACATTGGATTGGTTATTCTTATCCTCACTTTGACTCCAGCAGGGCAGCCATGTTGAGCACAATAAACTGGAGACAGGAAAGTTTCAGCTGCTCTGCATTGTACATGGCAGCAAACTCCAGCAGCTCTGCAGCATTCTTCAGAGTCACTGTGAAGAGCAAAGCAAGCAGATTTAATTCAAAAATGGCATCTAATAATAGCTTCCACAATTTGTATTTTTAAAATTGTAAAAAGTAAAATAAGATATTTATGAGAACACCAGAAATATCTCAAGAAACTTAAAAAAAAACAGCAGCCTGTAAGCAACCTCTCCAAGGTAATCATTATATGTTTGTTCAATATGTTGTGCTTTCATACATAATTTTGTCTTTCTCCAGGTTTAATTAATTAAAGTCAACTCACAGCAATATTTAGAAGAAAATGACAGCCCTCAAGTGTCTGGAGATTCACAGCACAACAACATTGCATTTAGCATTCTCCTGAACAACTGAAATAGCTCAGGGCTTGTTTCAAAAAGTACTTTTAGCCTAGTAGCTATAATGAAGATTTTGCCCAAAAATTAGGAAATAACCTCTTTTAAAATAAATGTGGGATCTCAGGGCCTCCTAAGCCTTGGATTATAATGTAAAAGCTGCATGGAGCGCTTTCATGTTTTTTTCCTCAGTTTCTACCAAGATTTAGAAATGTTTTGTGAACTATGAAACTTCTATCATATATGGATGTGAGTAGATAATGACAACATTTTCATTTTGGGTTAACTTTTACTTGAAATAATTCTGCATTCTCGTCATATGAAATTAGAATTGAATGAGTTTGATAGGAAAAGAAACAGGAATGGATAAAGGCAAAAACACAACATACAGTTCTCAGTGATGACGACCTCGCACATCTCCTTCAGGCGTGTTATCAGCAGTTGGTCGGCCACAACCAATACATTGCAGACAAACTCCACGTTCAGAGACTCTGTCGGACATAAACAGAGGCCGATAAGCGCTAGTAATGTCTGCCTTTTTACTGCAAATTCAGCAAAAAATACATAAATAAAAATATGTTGCGTGTCGACATAGAACTTGAGAAGTCACCTTTAATAGTAGGAGACTCATCTGTGTAAATATACTCGAGGATGACCTGCAGGATCTCAGAACTAGTGGGCAGCTCCAGTGCAGTGCAGGATGTGGCCTATAGGGGGCGCAAGACAATATCATCATCAGTACCAGCAGTGCTGATGTATTGTGAGCATCAAGACCGGTTACACATTGGATGATAATAATAATAATAATAATAATAATAATAATAATAATAATAATAATAATAATAAGATGGAGTTAGATAAAAAGCAGGTTTACCTCAATCCAGGGGTTTCCAAGCATACTATTAAAGTATTCTGCCAAAAAGATGGATACATTCAAAACATTTTGTCAACACATTTTCTGTATTTTCAAAACAGCCATTCAATTCAAAAAAGCATATCAATACAAAGTAACTTTATTTCTCTACCATTATGAACGAATGAGAACATCTGTGTATTCGCCGCTTTGTTGAACTTACCGAGCCTTGCACAGAGGACACATTTGTGACATGGAAACTCTTTGCCATCTTCAGATTTCAGAGTCACATCACAAAGATAGGAGCTGTACAGACACAAAGTATCACAGATATCAGAAAACCTTACATTTAAAAATGTGTAATTTCCAATCTTGTCGCACAATACGCACCATTTTTTCTGGTAGAATTTGGGTTTGTTGCCAGTTTTCTTGTTTACAACATTGATCTTTCCATTTTCATATTTGACTCCGTCCAGTCTGTGATGAAGCACAGAAAGCATGATTAACAAGACGTGACAACAAAACTGATCTCGCCTCAGGGTTTTGTAGCACACTCTGTCTCACCGTGCAGACAGGCTTCCCAGGCCCAGCTTTTTCGCAACACCCTGTAAGGTTTTCACAGGGTTGGCTCCTCCATCGTTGGCCCCAGCTTTGTCACCTTTGCCTCCTTTCCCCTTCTTGCCAGGCTTGGCGCACTTGCTCTTGGCCTTGTCAACATCTCCTCTGGCTGCAGGGGGAAGGGAGCGGTATACCTCCAGGGCTGAACGACCTCTCAGGCCCAAGTCCTGCAAGCTGCTGATAAGCCTCTCCTGCTCCGAGTCCTGGCCAGGACAGAACGAGACAATGCAACACAACATTCATTAAATAACTGAAACTATTAAAGCCTAATGCAATTTTTGGGGTGGACTAAACTATAGTTTTACTCACCGGGTTTTGTCCCGTCAATGCCCCCGACACTCTCGGCCGGGCACCATGCTCCAGCAGCTCACAGGAGTCTGTGTAGATGAAGTGCAGGGCGTATTCCAACATGTCTGCCGGGATCTTCTCCAAAATGATTAAATCACAGCCCACGGCATCTTCGCTCTTCCTCACTTCTGCATCAAGCTCCTCGTCATCCCCGCAATGCTCAGACATGAACTGCTTTCGGAAGAACTCTGACCTCATGGACAGGATGTACTTGTGGGCTGGGAAGGTGCGGTCACCGGCCTGCAGTGTCACATCGTGGATGCTGTCCATTTCGTCTGCCTCGTCCAGGAGGCGTCGGAAGTGTTGGGTGAAGGAGGATGGAGAAATGATGGGAATCTCATACAAGCTGGGTTAAAGACAAAAAATATTTAACAATAATCATGAATTACCATTGGGAAAACATGCATCAAGAACATAAACACAAAGATCATCATCTGTGACAACTGAGGTATAATTGGCAAGACCAGGTGCATATTCGCATAAAAAATGTAAATAGAGAGCAAATGTTTTTAGCATCAATGTCCATAAGACAGCAAATGCAGAAAGTTGCCATATGTTGTCAAAAGATGACTAGTATAATAAAAAAGAGGAGCTCACGCTGTGACAACAGCTCCAATAAAGCACTGTGTTTTATCAGAAGGGAAATGATCTAAAAATAAACACAATTAGACACAGCCAGATAAGATAAATAGCCAACAATTTGCGTTATTCCAAGCAGCTAAAAGTGCCAACATAACATTACTGAAGCCCTGGGGAGATTCTAAGTCAGGCAGTTCTCGAGAAGCAGGTTTCGACCTCTAGATGGCAGCATTATGTGCTTAAATGTAAGATAGGACTATGTTTTATCTACTAAATATTCTCTGACTTTGGACTAACATGCAGTAGTTAGTCACAAGGATACCAAAGCTAGCATGCCTCGCCAGCCTAATAAAAAGCCTGCTTCAATGGCATTATGACTTTGCACAAAATAACTACATGGGTAATAATAATTAATAATGGAGTCAAACAAAGAGGACGATTAAGAAGAAACAAACATCATAGAGGATCCTCCATTTGGGATTAGTTAGCTTCCTCTATCCACTGACTGGATTTCATACCCAACACCTGATGATGATTTCATAAATGTATTTCTTCTAGTTTAATTATCACTCAAATGTCACTTGTCAAAGTTTTACCATTGTTTACACAGGCTGTATTTCAGAATGGTTTTAATTAAACATGTGCCTGCTTAAAGTTTTATCAATGCAGCTGTCAACATTGGCTGCAAAACAGCTTGCACTTTAATCGCACTTCGCATGTGGAACTGGTCCCAAAGTATCTTTTTAAGCTTTTTAGACTTCAGACACAAGTGCACTATTTCGTGCTAGGGCTGGGCGATAAGGCCTAAAAACTGAATCTCCGATTTTGTAAAAATAAATTTAACATGTCAGATTGCTCGCTATTATAAAAACAAATCGGTTTCCCCATTGGCATTGTTAAACCATTAACATAACTTTCATTAAATACTTTATTTAGCAAAAGGTGCCTTTTGTTTACAAAAAGTCTTTTATATCCCTGAAGAAATGTAAACTAAATTAAACATCTGCATAGTTATCATCACATGTTGGTAGATGTGCAGGACATGAGGTGTGTGCTTGCTGTCTTTTGAAACACATTTTTGACCAGGAATACGAGCCCGTCTGCTTCCTCTGCAGAGGACCCGTTGTGGCTTTGTAGCACAAACCTGGGGTCGAAAATTTTCAGTATGTGGTTGAACCTACGGCTCCACTATATATATACGCACAATGTATTTAGCAATATGCAACGTGACTGCATCCGTAAAAGCTGTTCACCGGGATCCTTTCTTGTCATACAGGACACAATGATAAAATGGTGCCGCTAATGTTGGCTGCTTTATAGCGGGTGTTTGTGGGCTGCCGTGGTCTTGTACATCTTGTAGTGAACAACAAGTGTCCCACTCTGATAAATGCATCTGTTTTGAGATGCTGAAATAAATGTGTCGGTCCGCTGCCTTTAGTTCCAGCAGCCTTTAACAAACTTTGCAGTGGACCGTGGTTTGTTCGAGGTCGGACGATACAAAACCAAACTAGTGCGTTTTAGGAACAAGCTCTAAGCTTGCTGAATGTTGTGTTTGTTTCTCTGTGGAAAGTCAATGCGAGGGGAGGGCAGAGCACACTATGAAGTATGGGAGCCCGTTGGGAGCAGCAGCAGAGCAAGTTAAAGAGAAAATCGTTTTTCTTCTTTAAAAATTGTCCGAAACCACAAACTCGAATTAATCGATTATGCCGATTTATTGCCAGCCCCATTTTATGCAGCATTTTCTATGGTTCAAGGGAGATTTCCCACCTTGTTTTGGGGTCGGACTGAAGCACTCCAAAGTTTCGGCCTTTGGAGTCCATGGTGACGCTGACAGCTCTGTGGACATAGGGGAGTTTCTCCAGGCGGATTCGCTCGTACACTGTCCCCGCATCTGAAGGGCCACAAACCTCCACACTGACCTCTGTGAGATTACAAGAAGCAGACTTTTAGAAACTTATTTTAATGATGCCCTTCAGCCAATGCCTTTTACTTGACTGTTGTTTTTTGTTCTCTTTTCTTCATGCTGCGGTTTCATCGCAAATAAACTTGAATATACACGTTTCAAAAATGCCAGTACAAGTTTAAGGTTTAGTATCTGATCAAATTAAACAACTCACTGAAATGACTTGTAACAGCAACTAACATGTGGACAACATTGGCCAAGTTTATGATTCAATATGAAGTGTAACTAGATTGCTCACCTTTCTTTTCCCCATACTTCTTATATTCTCCAGCCCACACACCACTGAAGCCCTCCCCCTCCTGAGTCACAAACATCATGTCGTTCTTGCTGAGAGCTATGTCTGACATGAAAACCTGACGCCCATACGCCCACCGGCACTGTCTCACCGAGCTGCCGCAGGAGCGCCAGCAAAACACCTGACAGATAGAGGGAAACAGGAGGGAGAAAATGTACGGAAAGTTACAACAACATAAGTGTTAGTCACCATTTTCATCTATAGGACCCCATACAGGCTGGCCGGATTTGGGATTGTATAACAGTAACTGTACCCTTGGTTAGATAACAAGAGAGGAAAGCAATGTTAAAAATAACAATGTTATATGTTCTCTCACTGACGCAGGAGTGAGAGAAGTTTTACGGTCACACTATTAACGTAGTGCTTTTCCTCAGTTGGGGCCTTATTAACAGAATAAAAGCATTTTTAAATTGCACTTACCCTCCCAGCCTCATCTAATGCCAGGATCGCCACCTTTTCTCCTCCTCCCTCATTAAGGATCTGTGGAACCACACGGTGGTCGAGACTACCACCACTGACCAGAACCTTCTTGATGTTCAGCTGCCTGAAAGACACCAATCAAAATCATATAATATGAAGTGTCACATTTAAAACACACGTGTAACATACAAATTAATGCATTTTCTATCAGTGGATCAAGATCTACATTTCTTGGTGTAGGTGGTGTATTTAATAATCGCTGCTGATTTCCTGAACATCAGCATTCAGGTAAATCCATTGTTATGTTATTGCTATTTAACATACACTTAGCCCCAACTATCCTTTCCAACAAAAACATATTCACAGCACTATACTATGCTAATAAAAAGAAGCAGATAAGAGAACTGTTTCCCGTTCACCATCTACTGCCATTCAAAGTAGGACTGATTAGAATACCAAAGGTGATGCAGAACTGACAGTTGTGCTTTAAAAAGGTGCACATGTCAATCGAATTTAAAAGCATGGAAGAAAATCGAGAACAACCTTTAATTCTTTCCAGAGATTTTATCTACATTCATCTGACATCACCAGATGCAGTCTTTTGTTAGTTAGGAATAAGTATTGGACATTAACAAGAGGTTTCCCCACTGCTTGTGCCAAGGGATGCTTTACTATCACAGACAGCGAAATAATTAACTGTTGAAAGTTTTTTATTGGCACTGAATCGTCGTCATATTTGTTCACTGAAGAGAAGTAAGTTGCCTCATTACAGTGTTTTGCAGAGTAGTGAGTTTTAGCATCACATTCACCTTGAAGCCATTTTCTTGCACTGGTAGTCAGCCAACAAGTAGACGTCCCCCTTCTCTGTCACGACTACTGTTGCTCCATCACTAGCTGCAACCATAGCTATGGTAACATCCTTGTGGTGCAGGGCCGATACCTGTCGAGGGGCTGTCACACACTTCTCTCCATTCGGATCCAGCAAGTAACCTGGATAGAAACACACAATATATTGTACATGAGCATATCAGTGAGTAACAGCAATTTGTTTGAAATAAAACTAATATCAATCTGCACATTGATGAATAGAGGGGGCAAAAAACGCATTTAGCTAAGCTTGGCCTTTTTGGAATATACAAGTTTATTAAAACACAAATCTGACATCAGAAAGGTAAATTACAGGTGCATATACATACAGTGCAAAAATGTGAAGTAGCATTACATTCAGTATGTCCAACAACAGACAGAATCAAGTTTAAACAAATCTCTTCAATTATCAGGGGAGTCAGGGACATTAACAAGGTCAACATTTTATCATTCCCTCCAGACAAAACCTGCTCATGTAAGTATGGCAAGTGTGAAGGACAATAACAAGAACAGCTCTTGCCAATACACAAACTACATTTCTTCATATCAATACATTTTGACCAAAATAGACTTTTGTGTCATCTCGTGTCTTCCCCAACCAACATACCCCTCTCCTACAGAGGTAAATAAACATTTGCACTGCTCTACCATTGTTACAAAATCAACATTCAAACTAGCCGACTATATTGGCAAAATGTTTTACCTCTTCACATACACATCTACCACGACTGCTCATTTACATTAAGGATCTCTTGTGATCCTAGCTTTGCTGCCATTACAATGATAAGACATACCCAGCTGGCCTCCATTGAGTCCCATTGTGTAGACGGCCTCTCTGGTCCAAAGCACTGTGTGGAACCTTCCAGCAGCAACTCCGATCACCGTCCTGCCTTTCAGCGTCTTGGAGAAAACCTACATACACAGCATATAAGACAGAGACTGAAACCAAACATTAAAGATAATTCTCAATGTTCAAATAGTAGAAAACACTAATCAATCTCAAAAAAATACTTTATATACGATTTGATATCTATTAAAACGGACAGATGACTGAAGAAGTCTCTACAGTGTCATTTCTTTCTGAACAAGCAAATTTCCTTTAGCAAACGAACAACAATCATTACATGCACTGCAAAATGTCATCAGTCCCTTTCCATTAACCTCCCTGTTACCTCCTACCTGTTTAGGGACATGTGCTGCGGCGGGAGGAGGAGCCAGACCGAGCTGGTGAAAGGTGTTGAGGCCGAAAGTGTAAACATAGCCTTCTTCTGTCAGCACCACTGTGTGGTCTTTAGCTGCCGCCACCTGGGAGCAGTGGTGGGACATGAGACCCTCCACCATCCGAGGCACCTGTAAAGAGAGGTCAATGAAAACATAGAATAAAAAAAAAAAAAGACTGACATCATGCTATGTTTGAATTTGAATGGGTAGGGTAATATCCTGTGCATTATACTGTCTTATTTATAACCATTTTCAGACAGTCGCTTTAAATGGCACCGTCACAGCAGGAGTCCTGTATTTTTCTGCAACGTGCATTTCTTTTGCTGCAGCTAATGTAAAAGGACAGGTCTGGTCAGTTTGTTTTTAAGAAATTGTAAACATAACCCATGATATACGAAAACAGACAATGAAATGATCTTACAAACAAGTTCTCACGGGGTATCCATATTTTACCTTTACAAAAGTTTATTATTCAGGCGGTAGTTTGTGATGGTGATATACTAGACGACATTTTACTCAAGTGTGTTTCTAATATTTTTAATCAATTATGTTTGTAAATGGGACGGTCAAAACAATAAAAACGCCCCCCTCAAGATGATGTAGTCTATTTCAACACCACAGCGAAGTACAACCTCACCATTTTTGTAATGGATTGCACGAGATTTTACAGGGGTACCTTATGAAGTTTTTAATAGTGGAGACACTTGCGAAATTTTAATCACTGAATCTGAGGAAGTAAGTCTCCCGGGTAAGGGAGGAACCTCCATTTTTATCAGTGGTGTACAACACATGACTGCCTGTAATTGATTAATATTACTATCAGGCCTTTAAACATGAGTTTTAAACGGGTGAGTAAACGCAGCTTTCAGCATTAACACGGTGCGCGAGTGTAATAATCACATTGCAGGATGTGCAATGTCAAGTAAGGCCAATTAACTCAAACATGTCATGCTTTAACTCTTTTTCTGCTTGATACAAAAGCAAAACATACATGGTGCTTATTTTCCATGTCTACAAGGGAAGTCTTTAGTCTTTTAATTTAGTTTTTTTTGCTCGTTACCGTTATGCTGGCTCTGCATTGCACGGCAAACCACAATCATTCTCGATCCATTCATCAACCAAAACAGGGCCAGTTTTGGTTGTTTGATGAAATGCTGAAATTGTCCTCATTATTCTAGAGTTTTAGTATTCTTTCCAGAAAAAAATATTCAAGTTATCTGGTGAAAGTTCCTGTATTTTTTCATTTCACAATGTCAGTTCTTTTCCAGTATTGTGCAGGTCTAGTTCCGTTATTCTGACAGAATCATTAACTCAGGTGTAACCTGAGACCTCTTTCATTATCTTTAAATCTAAAAACATTCAAGATAAATACAAAAACAAACTCAATATGTGGTTAATACGCTTCTTTACTTTTGAGCTGATTTAATGACCAGCTTGTCATAGAGCAAAGACTGATCAATAGTAAATCAAATGCCAACTATTTTGTTCATTGTTTCATCGGTTTGAGAAAGTCATTTTGAAAATTCTCTCATTCTAGTTTCTAAAATTGTTTTTATTTTTTCCTGATGTCTTTTCCACTCCATGAAAGTAAACTGAATATCCACTTGTTGCAGACAAAACAGGAAATGTGACAAAATCACCTAGGGGCTCTCTGACAAACTAAAAGACATTATTTTATGAGCCTACAACTAACTGATTGTTCAGGATCATCAGTTGCACCTCTCTTAAAACACTGATCATGAATGTTTGATTTGCTAAGGTTAACTGCTCATAACCATTCTAAGAAAACTGAAAATATTTTGCTCATCCTGATTCACCAAAAATAATGGCCAATAACAAGTCACACCAGATAAGTTTGTTCATCTCCGTGGCCAAGTCGTCCTCCTTGTCCATGTCCACAGGTGAACACCTGGCCTTTCTGAGACAGGAACACGGAATGGAACTTACACAGGACCACCTGCAGGGAGAGAAGGCCATTAAACATGATCATAATGGTGATTTTCTGCTTTTGCTTTTTAGTTATATTATAATACTATTATATATTATTCTAAAGGGAAAAAAGTGTGTCCGAAGTTTGTGCTGATTAAAGCTCTTGTCATTATAATTTTGACCTCAGAGGCTACGATGCATCTCTTTCCATGTCCCCCGGCCAAGCCCTCTCGTAGTGATAGTAAAAAACGCGATGCCAATAAAAGGCCAAGGCACAAGTGGAAAAGCAAACATCATTACTAATACATTGCTCCTCCTCAAGCTTTCAATAGAGCGCAGAGATGTTTCCCAAAGTATCACATTGATGTGGACATTCACACACATGCATACACACCAGTGTAGTTCATTTAATTAAAAACATGTCATTGTGGAATTAATATTTAACCTCTGGCACCTGCTGGATTGGGCCAGGAGGACAAAGACTATAGGCAGTGCCACTGGGTCATTGTGTGGTCATGAAATCAGATCCATCTGTCCCCCACAGGGCTTTATGAAATTACTCTGCATGACAAGTCCTGCTGGGCACAAAAATACTTCAAACAGAGGGTTTTTTTTCTTTAAAACACCAATAATACAGTGACACAAAGCCCCGACTGATCATTTCTTAAAACACAAACCACATACAAACACAAAGTCTGAAGAAAAGATGAAAATGACAGCATGATTAACACGCCGTTCTGCATTACTTAATCTACTATAACTAGCACCTGGTGTGTACACACTTCACTGAGGGGTGGTTGCACTGGTGCCAGGAGCTATATTAATCACACTAAGAGCACCCACTTGAATACATGAAACTGTAGCCAGGTGGGTAGCATGGTTTAACCATGCACAGACAAGCTCTACAAAGTCACAAATTAAGATTAAACAGGAGCAGACAAAGCTAATCAGTCCTCGCCTCACACACACAAACTATGCCCTCAGTTTGACTCCAAGTTACTGATGCTTTCTTTTTTTCCCCTGATACCCTCACCTCCCAAATCCAGTCAACCATGAACAATGCAAATGGTCCCAAAATAGGCCTGACAGAATCATGTTATATATACAGTGTATACAAGCATCAATCCATTTATCAAAAGGACAATTCTGAATTCAAGAAACTCTGAAGCATAACCAATATTTCTACAGCTTTCACTTTGAGAAAGTATGAGTCAGTATGAACCATGCTTTAAGGAAAAGACTGTTTTTTCAAATGCTGATTTACCCTGAAGAGGAGGTTGTGTAATACAAGACGTTAGGGAGAGAGTGTTTTGCTGGTTTCCCCAGGTGGTGTGTCTTATCCTGGGTGCCCATGTGCATTGGCTTTTTTTTTTTTTTTTTTTTTTTTTT
>CAEMYA010000014.1:4187551-4216791 GCA_903131615.1 Diplodus sargus | reverse complement strand
TGCGCGTGTGTGTGTGTGTGTGTGTGTGTGTGTGTGTGTGTGTGTTCGCACGCGCGCACGAAGTCAAGCAGACAGCTGCTGTGGAAAAATGAAACGCTTCCTCCTCGTTGTGCCCATTAACAGAGTTTTCAAACATTCCCCCGCCCATCAGCAGTGATCCTGAATAAGGCTGGCAGGGTTGCAGGCAGGCCAAGGCCAAAGGCAATAATGCTGTGCTACACTGATGTTACAAAGAGGAGTGTAAAATGTTAATGACAACAGATCGGCCGTGCATGCACGAGCACTGTAATCACATCACCATCCCTGCTGGCCAGTAAGTCACCCTCCCTTAGACGGAGCTGCGTTTTCACGTGGTGTACATACTGCGCCCTATAAGCACTGCGACCTCGTGAAAACGCGAAGCGAAGTCTGCGTGGCCCGCTTCTGCAGCGACTCTGTGCTGCGATGATGGAGCTGTTCGAGTGATAAAGGAGCTATTGGATAACAAGCAGAGACAGAGGAAGATCAGAGGAAACGGGCTGCCGTAATAACACCCCCTGCTCGGGATGCCGACAGCCCTGAGAGGCATCATTTAGCGGTATGAAAACAACAGAGGGATGCATGGCTTACAGACAAAAGCTACACATGACGCCTGATATCCGCCCGCTCTTTTGAAGTGTTCCGTGGAATCAAACTTAAAAGTAGCTGACGCTGAAGACACAAATCATGTAAAACTTACTTTTTCTTCTTTGAAATGTGCGCAGATCAGTTATAAAGGGGCCCGTTGTGAGGTCTGCCGAACAGGCGCCGCTGTGGCCCAAAGTAGCAATTACGGGACGGCTGTTCATTTTAAGGACGAGCGGAGAAAAACGCATAAATCAGCGAACTAACTCAATTCTGTCTGTTACACAACAAAATCTCCGGGTTTTTTTTTCCTAACATCAGCCAGCACAAACTTCTGGTCATCAGACCAAGCGGGGCTGTAGCAGCAGAACCCTTGAATGTGCTGGCTCGAACAAACTGCTTCAATAAACTTTTAAGTTGTAGTGGCAATAATGTCTGTGGCTGTCTTTCAAAAGTTACATAGTGTCACTTTAAAAGTTTAGTTCAACAAACATTTTGGTGCAGTATGCAAGAATTCAAAATGTACAAAAATCAACGGAATGTGAAGAAATAATACGTAATAGTTTTGACCTTGTGGAAAGACTATGTATTGTGTTGCATAGATATAAATTGACATCACTATGCTAACCAGCTAGCGCCTAGCTAGGTGGTAGTCCGACAGTAAACAACACCAACCATCTCTGGTGCTCTGAGCTCCCAGTCCGGGTTCCAGTCAGGGTTGGCTAATACGAACGCTAGCTGCACCGTTTACTGAGCTTACTAGCAAATTGCAGCTACAGTTAGCGTCATTTAGTGGTTACTGTGGTGATATGCTGCCCCTGTTTGTTTGGAGTGTGAATTTGACAATTCGGCATTCACCTTGCACCTTATGCCATTAAAATGACTTGTTTAAACTTTAAATCCTGTTGTATAACAGACCCGATTGAGTTAGTTGGGTTATTTATGATTTTTCTCTACTTGTGCTTAAAATAAAAGCTATCAAAATAAGCTATCCCATAATTGCTGCCATGGGCTAAAATCCATGCGCGCTCATTAGTTTTCATAAAATGTAATTAACTTTTTTCATGTTGTTATTTTAAAGTGCACACATCTCATTCCTCTAAAATGCATGTTTGATGCTTTTATTTCTCACTAATATCAACACGCTAATATTAGTTTGGTGACCTAGTTACTTGTTTGGCCACAGAAGGCCTCTGCACACCAGAACTGTTTTTATTCATGTGCAAATTTTGAATCAGTCATCCGATAAAAAAGAAACGTAGAAACTTTGCACACCGAATCCGATGCGTTAATGTTGAATTCTTGCCTCCAAACAAATAGGAGGCAGCATGGCAACACCAACGGTAACCACTTACTGCTGCTAACTGTAGCTTCGGACCACGCGGATGGTGGAGGACCCAGCAGAGAATGATGGCAGTGAACATGACATCAATTGACTATTTCTTCAGATTGTGTTGATCATCGTAGCTCATTGTTGCAAACCACTTGATCCTAAACAGCGGCTGGCAGTGTGTCTGAGATACGGACGAACACATGCCACACACAAATCACTTCACATAATTCATTTAAACTGTGCTAGTTTCATCTGGATAAAACAAACCTCAAGAAACCCTCCGAAGGCGGACAGATGTAAATACATTTTAAAAAATCTAACCCCAATGCAAATCAAACTTCAGTTGTCCACCAGGAATAGACGGTTGTTCAGTTTATAGTACAGTGAAGCACTTCCCATAACTTGTCAATTGAATTTAACTTGTAAAATTGGTGGAGTGCCCCTTTAAGGCTGAGTAAGGTTTTTGCAAGGATTAAATAAGGAAATATATTGACATATGAACTCTATGTTGTTTTTTCACAGTTGTCTCCTTTATACAGTATATTAATATATACAACATTTTTTATGGAGTTGTACTTACATAAGTGTTCTATGATTAGTTGGACTTGTCTTTGCTTGGCTTTGTTGTCCTTGTGTTGAGCTGTACGTCGCTGTAGCTGTATTGCGTGTAAGTACATTGTGGGCAACTTCAGTCCGAGTCCTCACACGTGCGCACATACTTGGCCAATAAAGCTGATTCTGATGTTGCGTGTTTGTTACTTGAGGGGAAGTGTAATTTTTTAATACGCTCATTAAATATAAAAGTCTTTCTGGGTGGGCAAACGCATTTCTCCCTCTTTCTGAGGACGGCGCTTTCTGTCACGGTGTGATAAAATGATCCCTGTACAAAAATGTGCACAAGCCACAGTATGGTACCGCTAAGAGTGACAGTTAAAATTAGTGTATGGTAATTACAAAGACATCGCTGGTGAAAGCGTCCCCGCTAACTCCTGCAGATAATAACATGCGCTGCAATTAGAGCAGGAGAAAATACTGCCCGTCTCTCCCTCCCTCCCTCCCTCTCTCTTCTGCAAAAATTACATTAAAAGCTGGATATCGTGACCATGATTCATTCTCCACATACAGTGCAGTACAGCGCAGTGCAGCACAGTACAACACAACACATGTAGCCTTCAGCAAATTGAAGTGAATCATTTCTTAACTTTGTTACAGGAGCTATTAAATTCGACACAACGCGTTGCCGGGAGCGTCGTGAGGATCGACTCTGTCATGGATGAGAAGAGGGTCCAAGTGTTAAGGTTAAAACAATGCAGAAACATTCACCTTGCACAAGATGGCGCATTACTTGAAGGAACATTGATCTGTAAGGGCTGATCTAGAAATAGCGCAATGAAAAATAAAGTATTGTGGGGAAGGTACCGTGTGAAAAAAAACTCTCTCCCCTCTGATGGCTGGAAGTTTCTGTACTCGGCCATTAATAACGCGTTCCCAAAAGGGTCAGCTCATCCACATCACGAAACAGCCCCAGAAAAAAAAAACAAGTTTTCCCACTTACTCAATAGTTTTGAGCTGCCTCATTAGTTTTGGCTTGATTTGCTAAACTTTCTGAAATATCCATCACTGACACTGCTTCCGCCACCCCAGAACAATTAAGGTGAGTAATATGGAAAGAAGACAAGAAAATGCATGTAAAGATAAAAGATTACAGTCATTTATTTTCTCGGTGAGCTGTAGGAGGATATTAAAAAAAGGTGGGAGAAAGTTCACTTTGACAAGAAAGTAGATGAGATGACGCGCCCGACTTGTCAAAACGTCCTCCCCTCCACCTGTCGCCTCTGTGGGATACCGAGGGTCTTTGTTCTGACTCAGCGACAAACCCTCCCCTGAATAAAGGCTTCTGTCTCACAGAACAAGCTGCCAGGGAGACTTGCGGAGGGAACTATCATTTGGAAGCGGCTCCAGGAAATGGGACTCTCGCACCTCAAAACATTAATGCCTCCGGAGACTCACAGTGTGCACAGTCCTGGAACCATTCAGAAAACCGGACTCATCACCATGAATCCCGTCTAAAGATAGATTCATGGAAATATATTGGAACAGACAAAAGGCCTCTCTTTGGCAAGAGGCAATGGGGAACACACACACTGGCGTGCATGCACACAGAAACCGTGGAAACCTTCCTGGATGGCCGGTGGGAATATGTCTCTGCCTGTTATTCGCTTTTGTTCCCAGTTTCCACCTTTACTTGGGCTGTTCATGTGTTCCAGGGGTCAGGTCGGCTACACAAACAGAGGGCCTCTTCATCCTCGAGGTGCAATCAGCTAAACTCCTGGAGAAGGAAGAAGCAGGACATGAAAAATGTGCTCGGCAATTTCGTGCCCTCGCAGCTTTTCTCTCCCTTGCAACAGTTTTTCTTTTGTTCTCGAAAATGCTGTAAAGATGGACGTTCCAATTATTTTTCCCACAGTTTCATACATTTAGGGGAAGAAATTGTGCATTGCGGGTGTTTTAAACGACTCTAGCAGCACGGCTCAAAGATTGCAGTGAAGGTCTGCTGAATAGACTGCCATTAAACTTTGCACGGACATTCACGTTCCCCTAAAAATGAACCATCATCAGAAGAAAATAGTAATTTGTACAATTGGAACCGAATGTCAGCTGATGCATAGCCTTAGCGGCACGTTGTGTTCAGCAAATATTAGCTTACATGCTAAACTTGGATGAAAAAACATGAAAGCATACGAAACATTCGTTTTAGCAATAACCCTAACCCTAGTTTTAGCTTTACTGCTTAAACCTAACCAAATATTTGTATTGCCTCAACCCAGCCAAGTAGGTTTTTTGGTGCCTTAACCTAACCAAGTAGATTTCCCGCCGAAATGTAACCAAATTGATTCACTGCCTAACCTCTTAACTCTTAGCTCTGACTAAAAACTGAAAATGATTGAATGATTAGATTGCCTGTAACAATGAATTACATTAAAGTCTAAAAGCAAAAAACTCGCAAGGGAAACAAAGTCTGGTCACCTACATTAGAGTCATATGCAAGATCCATTGAGTGAGCACAACTTGCATTGGAAGAATTAATTAAACAGCTTTTATATGAACTCATGTACCATCCGACTGTCCAAAATTTTCTGGCAGAAAATGTCTAATAAAAAAACACTCATAAACAGCAGGACAATCGTGGATGTCAGGTTAAATCTGCAAATTATAGTAGAATAATGTGCATACTGTTTTTTTTGTTGTTGTTTTTTTTCCGAAGGGCCAGAAAAGCAATACCCACACCACATCTATGGTGGGTACACCCATGAGGCATGAAGAAGGAGACATGAGTCTGTGTAGATTGGACCATTTGTCTTCGCTGTGAGTGCTGACAGATTGCCCTGTCGTTAACATCCCCCTCTCCGTCTCTTCCTGTTCCCAATTCTATTCATCCCTCATTTAGATCCTCCCTGAAGCAGCAGTCCATATAGCTGTCATCTCATTCATGGGACACAGCTAAATGATCTATCTCGCCTAAAGAGTTAGAAGATCTCAATTTTGGAACAAAAGTCTGGGCTCTACCAGGTGCGCTTTATTGCATCACCATATCAGCCAATGTTTTTTGTTGTTGTAATTATTAAGTCATATTAATTTTGACTCATCTTTCTTTCTTGCTTGCTTTTTATGCCAAGCTCCTACCTGTAAAAAGCATTATGTTCATTTTGAATCAACTTTTTTCCTGAATGCAAGCCCACACACTATGCATCTCCCCCTGGAGCGTCTAAGCAGGAAACTTAACTGCTTATTTTTCCATAATACATGCCGAATATTACTGCTGATAAGCATTTTGCCCCCCGACAGTGAGGCAAAAGCTCCTCCGTCTCCAGACTCAGAAAGCAGCAGCCGATTCATCTTCCCTCGGGCTGGAGGAGATATCAAGCTGCAGCAGCGGCAGAAACAGCATCCCATCACCCCACTTACAGCAGGGCTTCCATCTCCTCTGCCAGCTGTCAGCTCCAAACGTCTCCGGCTTGTCAGACTGGAGCTTTCAACGCCGTCCGTGTCTGTCTGCCTGCCTGCCTGCCTGCCTACCACCACACTTCTCCTTCAAAGATAGAAATTAGTTTTGTACATCACGTTTGGAAAAAACAAAAGCTGATGTGCATTCTGCAACCTAAACAACAGAAATAATGCTGATGCATTTGACAATTTTCATTTTTACGTTCTCACGTTGGACCTGCCACTCATGACAGCAAGCAGTTTTCCTGTCTATCATTGCGCTGTCACAAGCATTGTAAGTTCCAAAAGGTGCTTTCTGGATGTCTGTTTTTTTTTTTTTTCTTCTTTTTTTTTTGCCTCATGCTCGCTGAGGCAGCTTTGTCATTCTTCCCCAGGAGCTGGGTGACTCTGTGGTCTGCGCCTGCTCGAAGGCTCGCCGTGGATTCGCTCCAAGGTTGCCACTGAGGCTTGTTTTAAAACCAATGGATGAGCTAATGAGCCCCTGAAGGCCCCACTGATATGCCCCATGGCCTTGTTAGAAAAGCCAAGATGGGGGAGTTGCAGTGGGAGACAGAGGCTGAGGTATGGGTGCGGGGGGGGCGTGCGGTGGTTGTCCAAGTTGCGGAGTAATTAGGTGAAGCTGGAGGGGAAGACAGCACGGCGTTGGATGGTCAAGCCGAGTCTATAGCTGTGCTAGTAGCTCTGTGAGGCTGCACCTCATACCGGGAGTGTAGTGACAACGGCTCAGGTTCAGTTTGCTTTGGTAATGTCTTTCAGAGGGATTCTTTTACTTTCATACCTTGCGTATATTTAGAGCCTGTACTGAAGGCTGGGGCGGTTGCGACCCAGGTGTAGAGCCAGCATTTTGTTATCGGAAGGTTGCTGGTTCAATTCCCATAGTCTGCATGTGGCTGCATGGCATGTATGAATTGCTTTGGACAAAAGCGTCTGCTAAATGTACTTTCTTACTTATATCTGAGTAAACGAGTTGGATCAGTAATACTACTTCTACCAGTATTTATTTATTTTTTTATTTACAAAAGTATCTGTTCCTCTACCTAAGAATGTGTGGACTTTTGCCCCTTCTGTTCATTTTTTATTTGATGACAGCAACATGTTTCGAAAACACAGGCAACAAAGGACGATGATGGCATAATGATGAATGTATGAAAAGGGCGTCTTCGAAAGGCTCAGTCATTCATAAGCAAACGATCCATTAAGAAGTCTTTTTTTTTTTAAAATCAATGAATTTCTTTGCATTGCACGTCAAATCAAACAACAATGGTTTCTACACAAATTTGTATATAGAAAGCCATGCAGGGAAATCTTAGAAGGCGTAGTTTTATACTCAATCTCAATTCAGTCCCTTATAGGAGGTGTTTGGCATCCCGGTGCAGTAAATGGACAAACCGGATGATCCAGAAGACAGACTAGGGTCATGATTAAGTATTTTCAATTGAAGGAACAGATCATAAAGTGTGTCCAATTCTACGAAAACTATGGATAAAACAAAGTGGACTTTAATGTCGTGTTTTTGTTTTCAGTTTTCACCTCAACAGCAACTCGAAAGAGGAAAAGATTCTGTGATTCCCCCTTTCACAGAACGACTCGGAGTCACAGGATAGATGACCCATTAGGCTTGGGTGACTAAAACGGGAACTCAATCTAATGCCTCATTTCCTCCCAGAGATGAGACAAGCTTTATGGCTTGACCTCTCCCAAAAGGATCTCTTTCTTTCTACAGTGGCCACGTTGTAATCTCACACATCGCTGTCTCGCTTAATCCGAAAATAATATCAAACACATTAGCGAAGGCAAAGGCCTGGAAAATCCAATTTGAAATTCATACTGTGGTGCCCCGAGACTTGATCACTCCATATGTGTGATGTCAAACGTTGCTTAAATGGACCTTTTAGTGGGAGAGAAGTCAAAGAGTAGCAGGGAGATCTTGTTGTAGATGCAAAGAGTTGTATGGTTTAGATTTCACTCCTGCCATACCAAGTCAGATATAACACAATAAGTTTAATTTCTCCGACAAAATGACTAATTGTGAGGAACTTCTTCACAGTTCTACATTTTTGTTTCTTTATTGTCAACGTTGGTCGCTCCACGCTTTGTTCCAGATTGAAATTTCTCAGCAACTACTGGGTTGAATGCCATGAGCTTTGTTCAGACGTTCATGGTTCCCAGATGATGAATCCATGAAGTTTGTGGCTTTGAGGGAAATTTCCTAAAAAAAATACTCTGTGGATTGTCCTGAAACTTCAAAGCTTTTACTGTGTGCGCCCCTCAGGATGAACTTTGGTGATACCTTTTTACCAGCTGTGATGGCATCGTCTGGTAATTTTCACCTTGTGTGTTGGTGTGTGTGTGTCGTAGCAAAATGTGGTCCTGAGAGCAACTATTGTCCAAATGGAACTACCACAAAAGCAGCTATGAGGACCTGACAGATTTTGGACCCTGATAGTGTTATAAATGTGCAAGATGCTGTCAAGAAACTTTACAGTTGTGCAGTTGAGATCAAATTCAAGTTTGAAGAGGGGTGTGGTCTAACCCATGAGAACAGAGTATGGTGTAATAATGTCACAATTCTCCAAATCCACAATTTGATCCGTCTTTCAAGGGCTATGCCATTGTTACACTATGGAGTCTTGATTTGTGACACAATAGCCAATACTGATTTTGTCACCAACCTCACAGAGTGATGAGGCCCTCACAGGAAACTTGAAGCAATGCAGAAGTCTATGGAGGGCCGCAGTTGGATATAATTCCCCTTTTTTCATTATACCCACTGCACACGTAAAAGAAGAGCCGGCAAATAGTGTCCTCCAACCACGGGCAAGTAATTACTAAGGCTGAATATGGAGTAGACCTTTATTCAGACTGATATTTTTCATGAGAGAACCGTCTGAAAAGGCTAATGAGCTGCACGGTGTCAACACATGGCAGCGCACTGGCCAAAAAACTTTTAAATTGACACTTCCATTGTCTATCATCAAGGGGAGAAAGACAAAGAGTGCCCTTGACTCCTCAAGGCTTCTGGGTGACTGTGTCTATCGGTGTGTTCAAAACGGCTGCGGCAGCCAGTAATGTGGAGTAGCTTCTTCTGCTCAGCGGGCTTGAAACAAATGGGTTATTTAGAGTCTACTTCATTTGCACTTGTGGAGAAAGGGCAGAAAGGAAATGAGAACCCCTTGACGGTTCAGCGTTGGATGTATTTAATTAGCCAATTCACTCTCTGCTTTGCCGCCTCAGTGGGCACAATACTTCTTTGTATTTTTAAAAGTAATTGTCACTTGCCTGCATCGGCTGAATGCCGATGCAGGCATGCAGTCAGGAGCGGAGAAAAATAGTCCCCCCCCCCGCTTCGAATAAGAGCTTGTAAAAATAGACACGCAGGCCCAAATTATGCTGCATTGGTGGTCAGAGATAACCTTTGGAGACCAGATGCCGTGTTCACAAACCATGAAGCAAAGGTGTGGGCTTCACAGGCTCCAGCGGTAATCAGTAATTTTTGCTTTATTCAACTGACTGAGCTCTGCAGGCAGGTGTGCTGGTTATCACAGTCACAGTGGTCTCATCTTGATTTACAGGAAAAGCCAAAAGCTTTTCAAATGTCACACCGATCCACACATCATCAATCATGTGTGTAGAAATAGTTTGATAATCCTAAAAGGAAACAAGACATGGAGTCTACAGCCATGCTAGCTGCTCTGAGGCTGTACTGAACCGTGGGTCTTTGAGATAAATGCTAATCTCACCATTCTAACATGAGATTTGGAAAGGTATGTGGCATTAAACACAAAAGTACAACTGGGACTGATGGGAATGTCATTAATTTTGCAGGTTTTTGGCCATAGACATTATGGGACTTACTCAAACCCCCTCCCTATAAATTCCAGTGCGAAGCCGTGTTGTGTTTCTCTTCGAAGAAATTGCATACAAGTGCAGGTTCTGTGTATCTACCCATGCAAAGTAAAACCGCCCAAACTAAGATAAATGTTTGATATCGTCATACATAAGTTATCAACTAGAAGGAACTTTAAACTGGTTATAAAATGATTTCAGCTCAATACTGATGCCTTGAAATGACCTACTGGTGACGTGCAGGTCATGGCTGTTTTCATACCTGCAGCCTGCAACGAGAGCCAACCGCTAAAAACATGCCCTGTAAAGGGCAACACTGCACCACTAAAAAGTGCTTATGTTTTATTATTGCTCTGTTTTACTATGACCTACATAAGGAAACATGAACATCAGCAAGAAGATTGGCCATCTCCATCTAATTACTTTGCTGTAGTTATACTTAATGCGTGTCACTGGATCGGAATCTGGCTTATCCGGGTCAGGTGAGTGATAAAATGCAAACTTCCTCATAGTGGGGTGCTGAGGATGAACTAGGGGAGTCTCACTGCCTGAGGAGAGAAACTGCTTTGCAGTCTGGTGTGTCAGTACGGCACTAAAACAAAGTTTACTCTGTTGTATCATTATCACATTAGCTGTTAGTCTTTCATACTCACATCATTTAACTCAGAGATTTTTTTTTAGGGCATGTCAGGGTAAATGATGAATAAAATATAGACATTTCACTGTGGTAATGGAAAGTACACATAGTACGAGCAACCAAAGAAGATGGAGGAGAAACAACACTAAGGTCCAGCAGAGGACACACCTGGAAGACACGGAAGAAAACTCTGAAAAGATGGACCTTCATTTGCTTTCCGCGAAAGGTGTGAGCTGAAGGACCTTGAAAATCTGTGTCAAAAAAAAAAGTGTCATCAGCTGAGCCGTGAGAGAGAGAGCGCTGATGGAGATACGTTCCCAATGTCAACTCTTCAGAGGAGGAGATCGAGGACATGAAATCACAGCTCTCTGTGAGACGCTGCGAAAATGACACTGACCTCGAGAAGCAAAGCTCCATCAACAGGGACCTTCAAGTCAAAATGGATATAATGAAGGCAGAGAAAAAGGGTCTGAAATCACAGCTCAGCTCCCAGATAAAGCAACACAAAGCAGAGAGCAGGGAAGATGGCATCTGCCCCCGAAAAGAGGCAGAGGATCTGCTGGAGACTGAGCGCCTCCGCTTGTGACAGGAGACTAAGAACTCCAGAGAGTTGCAGAGTCATCGGATGGAGGGGCAAGAGGACACATTGTCCCTCCTCCAGTCCACAGAAGGCCTCAAGAAGACTCTGCTAGAGAGGAAGCAGGAGTAGCAGGGGAGGGAGGGAGAGAGAGAGTGAGATGGAGTCCCAGCTGGAAGTTCTTGGGAGCCAGATCCAAGAGAAAAAGAAAAAAAGGAAAACTCTTCTGGTGCCCAGGTCCATATTCAGAAACTGACTCACTCAAAAACATGCATTTGTTCTTGTACACTTATGAGGATGAGTCATATGAAACAGCCTTAATGCCTTTCCCAAGTTTTTTCCCCCCATGTTCATGGGGTTCATGGGGAGTTGTTGAAGACGAGGGTCTTCTTAGGAAGCTTTGGCTGGGTAACTGCTGGGTAAACAAAGCAAAAAATAAAAATGGGATAAATAATATCATGCTTGCCATTCAGCTGTTGTTGAGAATTTAAAGTTTGTTACAAAGCCTTACCCACACAGAGGCAGTTTGACTGCAGAACTAATCCTTTTGCTTTTGCTAGTCAAAGCACATTCATTAGATCAGTGGTCCCCAACCACCGGGCCGCGGACCGGTACCGGGCTGCAGAGAAAGAATAAATACGTAATTTTATATCCGTTATATTGACGATCATCCTCGGAAATACTCGGATTCTCTTTTAACAACATCCGTCTGTTCCTCTTGGCGCGCACCTGTTGTAGTCACGGACCGGTATACCCTAAAAAATCAAGCTAGCTGAGATTAGTGGAAAACAAACGTCTTCGGCGAGCAACTTTGCAAAGAAAACAGGAAAGGCCCAAAGATGAGACGGAAGAAGAGGGAGATGGACAACTGTATTGAAGTTGACTGTCAAAGTGGCTGAACCGCAGCTGCGGGGACGGTGAGTGGACAACTGCTGTACATTTCTTACCGCGGAATCACACGCGCGCGCACCCCCCCCCACCCGGTCCGTCAAATTATGTCGTACATGAAACCGGTCCGTAGTGCAAAAAAGGTAGGGGACCACTGCATTAGATGATACCTATACCAAGCAGCTTATAAACGGCAGAGTGAAAAATAAAAAGATGTTCCAAACCATGGATACAAAAAGGTACATCAGTTCCCTCTGAGGGAGGGAAGTTTGTCCCAAAGATTGCTACTGCCCTACATCTTAATGAAGGGTGCTTCATTCAGCTGTGAGTGTAATGACTAACAGAGCACACTGTGATAAAGAAGGAGTAGGGGGGGTCTGATTCGAGAGAGGCCAATAAGGTCAAAGAATCCCCCAAAATTAAGAGAATTCACATACAAGGGAACATGAATGTGTGAAAAGTCAGAGGATCACTAACGTCAGTGGGGTTCATCATCTGGAGACGAGGAATATCTGTGGAAAACTGGGTAGCCGTACGTCTAACAGTTCATGAGATATTTTAGTCTGAACCGAAGTATTGGACCGACCAAATTACAGACCGACACCACTCTCCGTGGATCCACACTGCCAATGTGGCTAAAAGTATTCTGGCAGTCTGTGAGAGCTACTTGACCAGCTCATATAATGATGAGCATCAGAGGGTGAAGAGTGTGTGTTTCAAATTAAAAGGCCCATTTTCAGAGTTAAACCACACATTTTCACAATGATTCTCGTGACCACGCATGTTACATAAATACCTTCAATCACTGACACACATACACACACACACACGCACATAAACCCACGACTAGACAAAAATCACCTAGCTCCACAAGCTGTAATTACAGTACACTCAAGTGGAGGATGCACTGCTGTACCCTGGGGCTGAAGTGCCTCTATAATAAGCTTTCATCAAGAGTCAACTCAAGAACAATGTCCCACATATCAACCAGCAGAGCTCTCCAGCAGAGAGGGAACAAAACACAAAAAGGAGAGGTGAAACTTCCAAACAGTTTAATCTGCTTCTGTCAAGAATGGTAAAAAAATACAAAATAAATGTTAGAAATGGACAAACAATTACATATACATGCTTTTCAAACATTTGAGCCTCGTGATAAACCAGTTTTAAAGTTGTCATTACCCTCCAGTTTTGCTTTTAATGGATAACATTCAGAAGCCTGGCAGCAACCTGTTTCCACAGGAATCTGTTGGCAGCAGATGACAGACTACCAAACATGTTGACAGAAGCAGCCAGGAACCACAACATGACTTGAAACGAGCCATCCCTGCAGTAGTCTTTATTCTAATACTTCCTGGAAACCTGTGCAGTGTTACCTTAACATATACAGACATACAGTACATGTACATGTTTTCTCTCAGCTGACAAAGGTCTTCTTGAATTCTCTACCATGAGTGATGAGTTGAGTCTTGACCTCCTGGCATCTGACATCGAACTTCTGACCTCACAGCCTCAGGTACCCCACCTAAAAACAACAGGTGCGAGTTTAGCAAAGGTGAAAATCTATGTGGATGACTGACACATGGGAATACAATTAAAATAGGTTGAATTAAAGGCGGGCTGGAGGAGCGGTCCACCATTACTCTCCTGCCCGTTAGGTCGCACTCGGGGATCGACACTTTATGTCTAACCTTAACCCGAAAACGAAACTATAGTCAATCTTAAAAGTGCCTTTTTCGTCGTAATTATGCCTTTACATGAAGGTTTGACTCATGTACATTGACAAATAAAGCCTAGGTTGGTTTTTGGTGAGAGTTTCACTTTAAGGAAAATCTCTCCAAAACTCGTAGTTTGTACTGTTAAGATGAGAATTTGGGTTTCCCAAAGCACAGATGTACTGGATCTCAACAGTCTGCTGATCAGCACAGCAACCCATTATCTGCAATTACTGCCATCAGACAACAAAAAAAACACAGGTGGTGGAGATTTAATCAACTTCAAAAAGCACACATGCAGATAAACAAAGCACAGAAAACAAGTCAGCTCAGGCCTGTCTCTCTCTCTCTTCCTCCATCTGCTATTCCTGGGTGTTTGCCTGCTGCAGACAATGGTTGCGCTCCACTGAGAGCTCTATATTGGGTTGATGGATGAGGGCATTTGCCTCACTCAAGGCCCTGTCTTCTCCATCCCCATGCCAATGTCTGCACACCACTCAAGCGCATTAATGGTAATTCATACAAATGATAACAAACGTCAACGAAAGGTGACCTGCTCCTCCCAGAGAAAGAAGACAGATGTGAGAGAGAACCAGAACTAGAGGAGGGAAGACGGAGGAAAAACGGAGGAAAGAACCTGGCTTAAGATTGGAGGGTTGCCATGTTGAAGCGAGGAAAAGGAAGCTAAGGAAAAGAAACGCTGTGCACCTTTCACCTTTTTTTGACATGTTGCAGTTGTGGAGACACAAAACCCAAAACTCCTTTTGTGGAGCTCTGTCGGGGCTGACACAGGAGCTCTGGCCGCACTGCCCCAAACTTTTAATGTATGAAACTCGAGTAGATAGATGCAAGAATGCTGAATGGGTTTTTATCTAAAGACCCTGAAAACCTTATTTTAATTGGAAAGGATTTCTCCATAGCAATTGCATATTCCTGACATGACATGACAGGAAACAGGATGAGAGAGAGGGGGAGTGACATGCAGCAGAAAGACCCCAGGCCAGGACTCGAACCCAGGGCCACCGCAGCGAGGACAAAGCAACTAAATGGTCTGCAATTACTGTTTATTGTCTTTCTGGTTGCTGATCAATCAGGAAGTTGTGAAATGTTAATTTGTCGTATTCCCTACATTTACTGGACTTCTGCTCCAATAGTGCACATACGTCATGCAGACATCGTCCAAATGCTGACCCTCGCCAAATCTTCTCAATTGGCAAACGCTCCCTTATACTACATCTTGCCAGCATCTGAAAGATGTATGTGTGCTAACTCGGTGGAACACAGCAGTACGACATTCAAGCTTCACACTCTGGGCGAAATGTCTGAGGAAACCGGCCAAGTGAGAATATGATCTCTGGAGTGTTTTATCATCTTTTAGCTCTTTTTTTTTTGAAGTCACACTGTCCGTTACTTGACTGTTTTGACTCAGTCTCACTGCTCACATTCTAAGGGTCCATTTTGGTTTCAGCTGGCAGCGGTTTCAAAACAAAAAAGTTCTAAAAACTCATTGAACAACACCTTTCCAGCACCATGCGACAGGCTGGAAAAGTTAGCACCCAGCTGTTGAACACAGTGGAGCATTTAGCATTTAGCTACTTAAGAGCCAGACATCTCTGTCAGGGTTGGTGGAGACCAAAATCAGAGGCAAATGTAGGTAGATATTAGACTCACATTCAACATGAGTCAAATTAGTGATAATGTTGCTGTATCAAATTTATAGATCAGTACTATGTTGATGCTGTGCTTGCAGCTTGTTTCTACTACTCCCAAAATAGACCAAAACAAAAATGTAATTCCATTTTTCCTTAATAAATTGAGAGGTGCCATCTAGTGACTGGTCATTCAGTAAATTATATGAAGTCTCTCACATCTGCTTGGGAGTGCCGAAGCCAAAGAACTAGCTAAAAATAGCCTCACAATGTGCTTATTTACAAGGAAATAAATATTTCTGTGATTCACTCTGGGATAGTGAACTCATTACCAAGTTAGGAGTGAAAAATAGAGTGCAAAAGCCCCTTACGATTTCCTTAAAAAGATCGGCAGCATGATTGGGACCCTACCAGATGTTCAGTCCAAAGAAAAGAAGCAAATCCAGCATATATTCAAATTCAGTCTGAGTGAGCCCTGTGGCTTTTCTTGTTAAATGTGTGGATGCAAAGCCAATGTTGGATGGCAAGTGGTGGTCCCTCGACATCACTGTACCTGTCTACAACATGAAATGTCAAGTCCAAGACTGAGAGCCCCCTAGAACTGAAGAATCACAGAAACCAGCAAAGGAATCAGAAGACTTCCTACTTTCCAATTGCTCCTGTTCAGAACATACAAAGTTGTTGGAATTAACTATCTATTTTATGAGAGAAACCACACAAAAAAGCTTCTCAGATAGTATTTAACAGTATTAAGATTACATGAAGAGAGTTTTTAAACAGGCAGTGATGTTGACAGCCGGTCTGCCCAGAAACCTTGATGATAATATTCTTAAGGTTGTTACAGTTCTTTGATCTCACTGAAATGCATTTGAGCTGTAGCATAGTAAAATTTAAAGCATCACTGCAAAGCCTTAAGAGCGACACATCTACCTGTAGCAGGATATAACATTTGTGTTTACCTTCCATTAGTATACAACTGCTGCTTATTTGAAGAGGGGACTCTACAAAACAGGGGTCTAAGTGGTTCTTGACAATGACATGAGTGCTGATGCTCAGTTTTCTACACATCAGAGAGGTAAAAAAACAGATTACTGCAGATCCATCAAAGCTGTAGGGACATTTTATTTTAATATGGGCCCAAATATATGTATTTTTGTTCAATCAAGTTTCTTATTACAGGGGCTTTTTGGTTTTGCTGCTCAAATGCAACATTTCACAGAATTGAATAGTATCTACATTCTGAACAAAACCATTAAACTAAAAAAAATACTGCAACACTGTAACAAAGAAAAATCATGTTCTGTTGAAGTGCTACAAGTTACTTTAAGAGTTGCTTTGTGGGACAGGGAGAGCATTGTAAATCATAACTTCAACAGAAGACACAACCTTTCAATTGTCTGCCGCTGAAAAATTATTTGAGGATGTTGTATATTAATATCAAATAGTCCATAGTAAATGTGTAAAAAGTGGAAATAAGTAAAAGTGAAACAGTTTAAATAATTAGATAAGAGAAAAAAAAGAGTCAGCTTCTGCCATTACAAGTGTTTATAGTATCAATACAGTTGATTAAACAGATTTTTTAAAAATATGTATTAAAATTGTAAATCCATTGACATGCACACATCTGGTACATGTTCATCATGGTGTTCATCACATAGGGATGTGAGGGAATGCCAGACATAGATATTGACTGGTATCTTTAATACGTATGCCACAACAACTTCAGGCTCAGGGCATAAGCCATATATAATCAATACAGTATTAATCTATCATACACTTGAGACCTGGTTCAGTAAGCTGCATCATTTCCAAGAACACCAAATTACCATTACAACATTATTCAATTGCAGCCTCGTTCCTGATGATGTAAACACTGATGTTCACAGCGCCACAGACCATCCACTCTGCTGATAAATTCCTCTTCTCATCCACTGGGCCACGCGCAATGAATCGAGACGTGTGCATCTTGGGGGAAGTAATTTATCTCGACAAAGTGAAGCCGCTCCTGTTGGGAGGCCGTGCGGACTACAGAAAGACCGAGTCGACGTGTGATCGATACATCTCCTCAGTTATACGCGGTAAAACGTCGGCTCAGTTCTTGCATCGGTTTTCTGTTTAACCTACATGCCGTCTCTGCGGGAGTGAGGAGGAGATTAATGAGGTGGGGGGTGGGGGGTGATGTCTGTTCCCGGGGTAGAGAGTGACACTCAAAGCTTGAGCCAGTTTACACCCCATTACACTGGCAGGCCCGGGGATGGAGGGCGGGGAACACAGCAGCCCAGACAACAGTAGACATTCCACATGCAGCGTAATAACAGGCTGAGTTATGGAGCGGGCTTTGATCTACACGCAGGGCTAACCACACGTGTGCACACACACATGCACACACAATTCAAAGAGTTATCTGCAAACTCTTAGTTAGTCTTGTCACAGTGCTGTAGGTATCCATATATTTGACTTCTATTGACATTATCCTATCAGCCTGTAGGGGCAGTTCCTATTCATTTTTAAAGTAATCATATGTGATATTAACGACTGCATTCCATTTAGGTGAGCCAGTTCCACAACATTTATAGAAGCCCCTTTTTATGGCACATTGTAGAAACATTAGAGGTGAAATGAATAACGGTAACAATGGCTCACTTCTATTCCAGTGCCACAGTAAGTCATGACAGAGTGACAGTGAGCCCCAAGCCCGAAACTGAAGCAGCTAAATGGAATTCAGCCATCGTTAATCTCATTAGTTACACCTGCGCTTCCTGACTGTGACATGTCAAAATGTTTTCTGTGGGAAAGGCCCACTGTGCGGACTGGCTCACTGAAATACGACCTACTGAGAGACTTAGATCAAACTGGGCCAACGCTGTGTTATTAGGAACACCTGTGCTTTCCCTGCCCATGAGTCAAAATGTCTGCTGGGAAAAAAAGGGCCTTACATTAGCAGTCAGACATGCAGCCAACAGTTAAACCCAATTATGTAAGCCGCATGAATGGAAGTCTCTACAAAAGGTAAGTGTGCTTGAAAGAGCCATCATAGTTTAATCTTATACACTTAGTCACAGTTGAACCTGCAGCTTTGAGAATTAGAATTCTAAATTTAGAGAAAGTTTAGTGATCATTTCTGAAGGTCCCACACAGCCATGGTCCAATCACACAGGTGTGTTCACTTTCGACTGGTTACACCTCATGCATGTGTACAGATGTGCTTGATTAACATGTCTCTGGCTCGCCTTTTCCAATAGACTCTTGTCAAGACAGACACCTCGACTTGTCAAAGCAAGAAAAGCAGTGGTGTAACCAGCGATGTTAACAACGGTTCCATTCTATTAAGTTTCCCAGTGAGCCATGTCAGTGAGTGAGCATGCACAATACCAGAGCCCTGGAACTAGCTCACTGAAATGGAATGCAGCCATCTTTAATGTTATAAATTCCCCCTGTGCTTTTCCTGCTTTGACAAGTCAAAATGTCTACCATGGAAAGGGCCTATTGGCCTTTTTTTCACATCAGACATTTTCACTTGTCATTGCATGAACCGTAAAGGCTTTACAGTGACTTTAATGATGGCTCAGTACCTTTAAGTGTCCCAGTGCGCACTGCCTGTGGGCTTTTGAAATGGCTCATCTCAATTGGAATATGATTGTTATTAATGTCGTGCACTCTTTTACTACAAATCCATGCTTTTGTAACGTGTGCGGAATGTGGCTGGGCAGTGTCTTTCTATAATAAGATGAGACATCCCTGAGAAAGACGTCATCTGGATGGCGGCACATGTCGCTCAAAAACCTGTATGTACCTTTTCTGCACTAACGGTGCCTTCACAGATGTGCAAGTTACCACTGCCACAGGCACATACCTATATCTTCACAGGTACTGGCAATTTGAAATTTGCGGTGGTCACAATGTGGATGGTCCCTTTGCTCTCTGGCCCAAAGGACACAGGGTCCAGGATTTCCAAAGACAATCTGAAAAGTGGACTCGTCAGACCACAGCACACTTTTCCACTTTGCTTCAGTCCATCTCTGATGAGCTCAGGTCCAGGGAAGCCGTGGATTTTCTGGAAATTGTTGATAAATGGCTTCCGGCTTGGCTGGTAGAGTTTCAACTTGCATTTATAAATGCAGCCCATGCAGTAATATCATTAATACAACCATTTTGTTCTTTTTGGATTGAAGGTATTGGGCATCCAATGTCACAATTGTGCATTAAAAAAGGTTGTTCTTCAACTTTTGGTCTCTCTGCCCGCACAGTTTTTCAAATAATGGTGAACATACCCCTGTCCTTGCTAGTGAACGACTGAGCCTTTGGAGGATGACCCGCTCATATCACCTGTTACCAATCAACCTGTGAATGTTCCAACAGGTATTTTTGGGAGCATTCCACAACCTTCAGTCTTTTGCTGGCCTGACCCGGCTCATTTGAGTTAGTCTTGCTGGCATAAAATTCAGAAAGAAGGTATATTTATCCAAAAACAAAACAGTCAATCAGATTGAACATCAAATTTTGTCTTTGCAGTCATTTGTAAATAATTTCTGCCTATTTTCAGTTTTATGTGATGCACCCTTATTTAAACATCCCGACATTTTTGAAATATGGGCTGTAAACCTGTGCTTTTGCGGCCAAATCATATCAAAATGTCTGCCATGAAGGGCTTTTAAAAATATTTTTATATATATGAAGTTTGGTGACCTCACATAACTCTCAGCAAAGCTCCACTTCAACCTGAGCATAGATATTCAGGCAGAATACATGAGGGCACCTCTGTGGGTGTACTGGGCCTTTAACATCCCTCTTCCAAATAAGTGATTTTGAATTGTTGGGTTAAATGTGTCCAATTCTGTCCGATAGTATGATGAACACAATGTGAGATTTTTCCTTTGAAGGAGGCAGAAGTGATTGCGCTCACACTTCTCAAGAAGGCTTTTGCTCACTTGAGCCTTCAAAAGCCAACAGTAGGATAACCATAGCCCAGAACACCCACCCCCTTTTCCTCTCTCACATCTTCATCTCATCATCTCCAGCAGATGGAACTCTTCAGATCATTATACACTTCCAGACTGCTTTCCCGCTGCATGGTGTTTTAAACAGGGATTTTCAGACCGTCTCGGAACATCTCTGGTAACTCTAGATGTCCTATGATCACATTACCTGCCGCCTATAGCGCAAGCTTCAATCAGGAAGTGTTCAAGTGTATCAGTTTATCCCATTCTCTGTACCGCTTCCACCACCAGACAGATACTATGTCCTATGTCTGGGTCGCTCTATCTGTAGCCTCTCCATTACAGCAGAGCCTAATTTCTCCCCCGACCCATCACTGTCATGCTGTTAGCTCATAAACAACAATACTGCTCATCATTGCACCCCAGTGTGTAAGAGAAAGAAGAAAAATGGTTCTGAATTTTCATTACTCCGTCATCCTCAGGGCTTGTGGTGCCAGAGCAAAATCCACAGTAAGCATTTTAAGGTGTGAGGCACAATACGTTTTGGCAAGACAGGAGCCTCCTGTGGGTGAAATAATTAGAATCTGGTGTAAGTGAGCCCTCTATTCTGAGTTCCACTTATGAGGCAACATACTGCTGAATTTGAGCCTTGCTTATTGTCATTCCAACAAGACACCCGGTGAAAAATTAGTGCTGTCACTCTGCTTCTCATAACCTTTTGTTCTTTAGTCCCAAGCAGATTGTCTTTTGCTGTACGGTTAGAACAATTACAATCAGACTGCACTGCTTCACAGGCCTGGTATAGCATGCTTTAGCTACATGGTAACATGCTAACCTGTGATAATGTGCATTTTCCACGCAGTTTGTTAAGTTACAGTTCTACAGCCATGTAAAAAAATCAGTACATGTACTGTACTGTTCATTAATTCCTGCACCACCTTAGGTTTAGCTTTTCATTCTCACAGCACATACACGGTTTACAACCATATGAGCGACAGTGCGGTTGAACGATGGCATTATGTGTCGTTGATGGCTGACAGTCATCAACTTCTGTGCCCTGAACCGTTACAACTTGATAAATTAAAAGACCCCCACCAGAGAGCACTAAAAAGTAGCGTGTCCTTTTGGAGTTGCAGTTAGGCATTAGTTTGTGTTTGTGACACGTGGGAGTGAAAATGAAAATAATTTTGTTGATACCTTAGCCAAAATCAAGCGCACATTTCCTGTAATTAATTTGCCTTTTCTTGAACACTCGACTATTGCATCTTTGACTGTAGTGGCCATGGAAGTCTGTTTCATACCGACTACTGGATGAGTTCGTAAAGTGAGGTCTTGAAAACAAAACATATATTCTATTTTTTCATTGAAGGAAGTATTTCTTCTTCAGTGCAGCCCTCCACTACCTTTACATTCAGAAAGACTCCAAGCCTTCAAGTGAACACTCTCTGACAAGGCTTCAACAAAAGACAATACAGCAGTAGATTTCCCTTTCAAAGACTTGCTCATCATATATTATTTCAGCTCTCGTATTGTTTAGCAGATGAAAAACTTGTTTAAGTGGAGGGAGTCACTTCCTAACTTTCTGAGCAGGAAGTGGAGGATAATGGCGCTAATTACCCCTGTAACTATGTTTAAAATGGCTCGGAGAAAAGAGTTGTCAGCGAAGTTAACACCTCCTATTTTCTAGTCAAAGAGTTTTTCCTCGGCAACTCAGGCTAAATATACACATTTTGCACAATTACAGGTGTATAAAAGCTTGAATAAGGCTGACAAAAGTAAAACCTTACATCTGACCCACATAATCCCTAAAGCCAAGCTGTTAACTGAAAGCTCTGAATCATGAAATTAATTAAGGCGGGATAAAAACACTGTCAAGCACTACTGAATAATGGATAAACAAGGTGCTGTAAGTAAGAAGTAAGTGAAATAAGTGATTGCTGTCAGCTACAACAGCTTTTCTCTTTCAAAAGATGAAGATAAATAAGAAGACTTCCAACATCTCGGCATATTTGGCGCAGTATCAGCATGAGCATTTTATAAATATCAAAAAACATGCGGCTGTGCGGAGAATTCGACATGCCTAATTATCATCTGTTGCCCATTTCAGTACACAGCAACTGTCTCACCTCATAGGACCTCATGCGACGCATAGATGCAGGAAGCGTGGAGTTGCTGTCATCCATCACTTGCAGCAGCTCCTCGCACACCGTCAGCGGCAGCACCACAGGATGTCCTATGGCATTGACCTCCCAACTTGTTACAATGCTGAAACCACACACAGAGCAGATCATGAGTGATTTATAGTGACTGCCACAGCATTATACAACCAGGATGATGTCCAGAATAGCTGCGGTAAATTCCACATAAACGCAATCTTCCTGACATTTTAATTAAGTAGTTTTAAACTGTAAACTGAACTAGATAACTAGAGATACATAAAAGTGGATTGATAGCGAGTGTGTGTGGCATTAATTCGTGTATGTGTGTGATGAAAAGAAGAGGGGGCCGAAAGTAAAGGAGGAGGATTGATTGAGAGAAGAAGGATTGATGGACTGTCAGTCTGTGGTGCTGATCCAGTTTGTTTAGGTGACATTCAGCCATCTGTGCAGTTCCTGGGAGGTCTCCTAGGAGTCTTCTCAAAGTTTTGGCAGTTCTACTGAAGACGTCACACCGAAGAAACACTACTGCTATAGCTATTATGGCTCGGCAATATATTGATATTATATTGTTATCATGATATGAGTCTATATATTGTCTTAGGGCCCAGACATACCAAACCGACATCAAGGAACTAGCAGTGATGAAGACCGGATGTTGCATCGCCTCACGTCCCCTGTGTCTATGGCCAACAAGTTGCACTTGAACACACCACAAAGACTACAACCAACTGCCAACTAGCCTATTCATTATTCACCCGCGTGAGAGGAAATGACTCTCCATACCACCAGATAGTATTAGTCTGTCATGTAGTCTGTCATGTAAAAATGGAACGGGTAAGACTCTGGACTGCAGGTATACAAATCTTGGTTATGACAAATCAGTATTTGTTGATAATTTGCACGTCTAAACAAGGATACATCTGAAACAGAAGGGAAAAATAAGGGGAAAACCACGCTAAAAACAGTAATATCATGGATACGACAGTGATCAGCAGAAGGGTTTTCCCCCTCTTTTACAGCTTCTCTTCTAGTGCACTGATTCCATTAGCTGAACGGCCAATCAGAGGGATTCTCTCACCAATGAGCTCCACCGCTGATTCAATATGCTAAGTCAGACAGAGGGCTTGAGGAATTGCAAAAACTACGGTTACATACACTTGTCAACGTTAGCTTAATGTGTCGGAAACCTAAAATTTGGGTTGTTTTCCTGGTTGTGAAGGCTGCAGTGTAGAAAGGTGATGTACATTTCTTAATTTCCCAGACTGCTCTATGTGTACAAATACTTGCCTTTACTCACTTAGTCATTATACTTACATTACTGATCTTTATTTATCAAATCTTATTGAGTTAAAATCCGGCCAAAGTACCGATAGACATCTCTACAATATTGTTGCAATATTGATAACAAGGTAGTCGATAATCAATATCATGATATTTGATTTTGAAGTGCTTTTGAGGAGATTTGAAATATCAATATGGCGGATCGTGATGTAGCCTAAAACTACTGCAATATTATTTTAAGACAATATCTCCCTGCTCTAATAGCTGTGTTACATATAGATCAGGACCAATATATCAGTTAGCTTATATTAACAGCTGATATTGGCCAATCATAAATACATCACCGGCGATGTTTATGTTGTGATTTTTTTGAAATTCCCGGTTAAGTTTAAGTTTATTGTTGAAGTATAAAATATTCTGCCTGTTATATATTTTTGTCATTAGTGTTTCACAACCATATTTGAGTTGATGGGTGCAAAAAATGT
This sequence comes from Diplodus sargus, assembly GCA_903131615.1. Classification (NCBI taxonomy): domain Eukaryota; kingdom Metazoa; phylum Chordata; class Actinopteri; order Spariformes; family Sparidae; genus Diplodus; species Diplodus sargus. The sequence continues at coordinate 4,192,679 of CAEMYA010000014.1, read as the reverse complement.
GCGCATATTGGCCGATACATCAGTATTGGAATTCTTTACTCCCGAATATCAATATCAGCCCCAAAAATCTGTCAGGCTTTAGTTACATGTATGGTATACGTGCTATTAGCCACTCAACAACTAGTGCACTCACTTGATTAGATTTGCTATTTGCAAAGAAAATGTAATAAAGTTATGATGTACTCATTTTGACCCAAATCAGTCCACATCATAATTCTTGCACATGGAAATGTGATTTATTCTATCTACAGTAAGGTCCGGTTTCTCACATACATCAGAATACATTCTGTGGCCCATACAATTTACATCAGACTCAATTTCCATAACTCCAAGTCCTGATTCCTATTGTAGATGGTGCCTGCGACTTTCACTCAACTCATAATCAAGTCACCGCCATTAGTGACAAGCATAATCCACTTACGCATTGGCTCACTGATTCTCCAGCCAATTATTGGCAGTTTTAACAACACATACGGCAACCTCTGGCTGCAGTCGACTGTGACCGACTGTATCCTGAATAAGAGGGCCATCATCCAGGGAGTTCAGCTCCCCAGGCATAACATTTAATTTAAAAATGTCAGAGATGAGTGATGAAGGATGAATGGTAAATTATGTAGGGGGAAATGGAAATGTGAATAACACCAGCACTTAGCTCTGCGCGACTTTGGAGAAATGTCAGAAATAAACTTCAAAAGCAGTTACTCAAATGTAAAGTGCCTTTAAGCCGAGACTCTCACTCTGATTTGTTACTGATGAGGAGCTGGGGATTAATTTAGGTTTAAACACTGAACACACAATAATAAATAACAAGTCAGGGATATGTTTGAGATTTGAAAACATTTAAACACATTTTGGGGATCTTGATGAAAAATGTCTATGCATGTTTTCTGTTCCTGTAAAGACATGAATCTGGCTGATATCTTGTTGGAGTTTTGTAACACTGAAATATCACTTTTGTATTATTGTTAAAAAAAAAAAAAAAGAGTTGTCAAAAGTAGGGCCTGTGGTCCAAAGTTGGCCCAGTATAAGGTTAAATTTGTGTTAGATGTTTGGAAACACCCCAAAAATCTAATGAAATTTGAAAAAATAATACAAAATCAGTTTATGACATTTTATTTTTTTTGAGACAGTAATTCTGTAGAATCCCTTATTGTGAATTACTTTTCGTAACCTGAGAATGGCGGGCAGATTGACACATCATACTGATGACTTCATTACAATTAGTAAGAAGGAATTCTATGGCATCATAGAATTAAAAAAATCATAACAAATACTATCATGTGACATTTGTTGGGGTCTGTACTAATCAAACAGAGCAAGATTTGTATAACAGGACATCTATGCAGCACCACAGCACTTCACTATAATGGTGTTCTATCATATCATCTATTATTTTGATAATAATTCGATGAATTGCGCAGCCCTACAATTAAGAGAACTTGGGATTTTGTAGTACCATTTTGCATTTACGAATGTAATACAGTAGGTTTTTGCATTTGGTCTGTACTCTACAATTAAGCTTTAATTTTGGACCTCCAAAGGAAAAAGCTGTGGCACCCCTGTTCTAGGAGGACAGCCTGTAACAGTAAATGGGTTTGAAATTTAGACTGTGGAAGAACAGGTATTTTTTAAGTGTATTAATGGCAGAGGTTAAAATGATGTCTGCAGCATGAAACCATTTATACGCTGTAGTAATCATATGGAAAGCTGAAAGGTGTGAATTCTTATGCGTGCTTGACAAATACAGCAGTAGTCCAGTCAACTTTGCTGTCATGGCTTGTTCTACTAGGATGACATCTTTCCTGGTACCCAGCATGCACCTCTACTGAAACACTCCATGCATCACTCAGCTCGTATAGTTTATCGAGTCACTTAAATGCATTTTTACTGCTTTGACTGAGAAGACAGGCCATTCTCCTTTCGTGTGAGTTTTTCGTCTAATTACCCTCTCTCTGTCAGTCAGTCGGTTGTGGCTTGTCAAAACGCTAGAAAGATCAAAACTTCTCTGTTCTGCCTTCACTCTGCACGGCTGCAGGGAAGAGGAGGAGGGGGGGAAAAAAAAAAACCGTTGAGTGCTGATTCAGTTGAAAATAATGAGGGTGGAAGGCTTCTCCAGTGGGGCGCTGCTGTACTGAACATGGAGAACCACATGCATCACATCCACCTACACCTTTTCCAATGCTTCACAGCATGGTGTACTGAGCCTCGATGCAGTCAAGACAACACCACCTGTATGTGCAACAAACGTGAGCGTGGCTCCCGCGAGTGACAACGTTGAGATGATAAACGCCTTTGATGACAACCTCATTCGCAAAATAACAGACAATTATGTCTAAGCGGGACCGTGTGTGCAAAATGTTCTGTTAAGACCTGAAATCTGTTCGCCGACAAAGTAATCTTTCATCCCTCGGTGAGCCGAGACAGGTGGTGATTGAGAGGGTGCGTTGGAAAGATGAAAACAGATAAGATTAAGAAGAGGAAAACAAAGATTGAAGGTGGGGATTTAGAGGGTTGGAGGATGCATTAAGTGTCTTTGCTTACTCTCTCTGCTCGGCTCCTGTGTGAGAGCAGTTGGTGTAGAGGAGTTTCAGGGCTCTGGCAGCTCTGGGTGATGGACTGTGAAGAGCCGGGGAGCTGATAGACCTCTCACCCCCGACACACGTCTCTGGGACCGTTGCTGTAATGGAGTCGCTGTTCAGCAGCCACAGCTGCAGGAGGGGCAGACAGGTCACTTAACACTTCAAATACACGTGGGTGACGGAATCACTCTCCAGCGCATAAACTCCACGCATCCACTCATGCAGGCCGGGGTTAGAGTGATACTCTGGGACGATAATGTGCTTTTAATGACCCTCATATTTTGTTCAGGGTCGCTCAATAAACATACTTAGCATAGTTTTATTACTTTTATACTTCAAGGCTTTTCCTAATTCTATTGAAATTGAAGTTTTCAATGGAGGACAGAAACTGCCAAAAGCAAAAATAAATAAATCAAAAATGAATAATTAATAGACGGCTCAAAAAATGTGCAAAAATGTAATTAAACGCACCAAAAATAAATGCCGGCATTCACTATTTTATCAAATGTGACATAAATTGATATTTTAATGTGCTTCGGTATTTATTTACCTTTGTATTATTAATTTGCTTTATCATTTAATTCATACATTTTTCATTAATCAGTTTATTATAGTTTTTATTTTAGAATATATATATATATATAGTATTTGTATATCTTGTATATCTAATGCAAAGATAAAAGTATATAGAAATAATTATGTAAATAAATACACTTAAAAACGTGGTTTTATAATTCATATTTCTGTCCCTGATTGAAAGATCTTCTTATATTTGGAGTGCCTGAATTGCCTCTTTTTTATTTACTCTTTTCTTTTCAGTTTTCCGAGAGCACCTAACACATTTTTTTTCCTACATTGTTTTACACAGAGCATCCAGTCACGTCTTTTCCATATTTTCTCATTTGCTCTTTGTTTTCAGTCACTGTTCTAAACATACAGCAGAACTACAAATAACTCTTTTGATTTCTGTCACTGAAGCTTTATAGCAGTTTCTAAAGCTATCAAGGAGCTTATTTTACACTACTACTTTTTTACTTTACTATGATTCCTTACTATTACAAAAGAAGGAAGTAAGGCTGTCAACAAAACACAAAAGTTAGATAGTATGACATTTACCTCTGATATCATGCTACATATTTAAATTTCTATTCATGAAATTATTTGGTCCATTAGAGTTGAATATCACACAAGATTAATTATATTGTCATTGCTATCCCTTTTTCAGTCAGTTGCAGTGAAGAGTATTAATGTCCCACATTTCTCAACAAAGTTCAATTTGTCATCGTCATTCAAAAGGTGCGAGTGTATCAACTGTCAGCTTCAGTTAAAATGAGATTATATCGATATTGGAATAAAAACACATATCAGTCGAACATGAAAGCACACACTTTAGCACTCAAACTGAGAGTAAAGTACATGCAGAAATGCTTCTAATACCTACAATTACATTGTGAAATGGGAAAGTCTGGATCTCAGCAAAATGCCCAAATTAATAAACAGAAAACTGCAATGTCCTTTTATTGAAGTAATATGTCCCTTTTTTTTTCACAAGGGCCACTTGTAATAATGTAGCTGATTTTAAGCAGCTTAAAGCCTGGCCTTATGCTCAGAGACTCTTAAATCACAGTCAGTCAGCTTATTACATCGCTCTTCCCCATTTATCAAGTGATTGGATATTCTATTTTTACTAAAACGTCATGAGTTTCTGTGATTGTGTTCTTCTTACCAATAAGAAGGCCTTTCCATCAGGAGTCTGGACAGAGAAGTGGAAGGTACTCATCGAGCTGGACAGCCCCAACAGCCTGGCTGCTAAAGTCCTCTCCACAAAGAGAGATCTGTCACCGAGAGACAATGTTCACACACATTTAGCCTTTATAGAGCGTATTCATTTTCATATTGTCATTTAACCTCATGAGGAAAACAGAATGGTGACGTCAATGGCTTTTGACAAGATGAGGTGGGTCAGGTGTATAAACGATGTGTGTGCACAAAATCCATGCATACGCCTTTTCAACTGGTAATCATAAAGGTAGACTGTGGGATCAGAATAATTCACACCTCTGAACATTCATACACATGTTTTTACAGAGACAGGTGTGGGTAAAAGTGATGAGGAGGACATGAAGTACAAGGCGAGAGATGTTACCTAAAACATTGTTTGTTTAGGTTGTTTGCCAATTTGACTCTGTTATTATTTAACAGTCCACAGAGCATTCATTAAAATACCACTCGGAGGCACATTTCTAAACTTAATTCTAAATTATTTATGAGTGATGATTTTCTTTTTCTTTACACTGTGGCAATCATCTCCTCGTTAATGATCTTTTCATGTGATCCTCAATTGTGAAGCACTTTTTTGAAGCCTGTTTCATTATGAGCTCTATAAATCAATCATTGATCACGCTTCTGACGTTTAATTATGATATTACTACAATGATGGTTCACAGGTAAGGTACGTGTGTGTGTGTGTGTGTGTGTGTGTGTGTGTGTGTGTGTGTGTGTGTGTGTGTGTGTGTGTGTGTGTGTGTGTGTGTGTGTGTGTGTGTGTG
>CAEMYA010000014.1:4171317-4187536 GCA_903131615.1 Diplodus sargus | reverse complement strand
TGCTTCGTATTTTCCGTTCCTCCAGGTGCAATAAACAGTGGAGCAGGCGCATGTATCCATATGCAAACGGATGTTGAAGGGCATTTCTACTTTCATTTATGAATAACTGTGAGAGTGGAAATTTTCCACAATGATTGAGATTTATGAAACAGAAGTAGGCGCACATGCAGCTCTGTAAATCTGCCAAAAGAATGTGTGAGCATATTTCTGTCTGTGAGCTTACAAACTACACAGTTTTATTCACCTGGCCTGTGGGTGTCGTGTTTTTCTTGCTCAACAAACAGCTTCAAGAAAAGTTTTAGTTACCTTTTTTGGGTCATGCAAATACTTATGTTGAAAAGTTTAATAATGCAGTCAATCATGAAGCAAAAGCAAAAAAATAAATAAAAATGAATCAATCAAAGTGAGACGATGAGTGATGATTTTGTGTAGTCTTAAAATTATTCAGACTTTGCACTGTGGGAGACGAGCTTATGAGAATGTTTAATTCAGACCTACGGTTGTAATTATTACTGAAAAAAGCCTGAACGCAGGGCTGATATGTGTTATTCCCCAAGGTTTTTGAATAATCCAATCAGTGGTGCGTCACATATAAGACTGATATACAAATAAACTGACTTACAGTCTCCGTACTTATTTTATTGTAAGGAAGAAATTATGTATGACAAGTAGAGCTGGGACGATGAATCAATTAGTTGTCAGATATGAAATTAATCACAAACTATTTTCATCGATGAATCAGTATTGCTTTTTTCAACATTACAGCTTCTTAAATGTGAATATTTTCTGGCTTCTTTACTACTCTATGATAGAAAACCAAATATCTTTAGGTTGTTGAATAAACAAGACATTTGAGGACATCTTGGGCTTTGGGAAACATTGATCGACATATTTTTTTAACCAATTTGACATTTATAGAACTGAGAAAAAAGAACCGACAGATTAATCGACTGTGACAATAATCGTTGTTACAAGCCTAACGACAACCATCGCAACAGTAAATCCAGAAGGACTGTGGCTGATTTTATTTTTTCTCCTACATCATTTGCATGTAACAGCTACTTTTCATTTATTTCCATCGGAAATGATGTGCTTCAACAGTTGTCATCATTCTGCTTGGATAAAAACCTGCCTGTTAAGTGAAGCTTCGGGCTCTCTGTCTCCAACAGCCGGCTCCACCACCACCTGTGTGATGTACAGTTTCAGGGTCTCTGGGAGATTCAACAGAGAAAGGATCAAAAACACAGTTGAAATGACGACTATTTATGAAAATCTGCTAAAAATGATGTATACCTGGCGCGACAGCCTCTCCCAGCACTGATGAACAGCTCTTGCAGGAGACCAGAGCCACTCGGCGGCAGGTTTTCTGTGTGTAAAAGTAAAGAACAGGAAATGGTTCACCGCAACACATGCCCAGTTTTAACTTGCCTGTTATAAAGCCACAATCGATTGCCACTAAACCAGGATGGAAGACAGAAGAGGATGAGAGACAGGGAGAGATATATGGCAGGCTGATTGTCATTTGTTCTCCTGCTCCTTCTATCGGACTCTCCTTCTATTTTTTCTCAGTTTCAGTCATGCAAAGAGTGCCACTCGTGCAGGGAATGACTAATAGAAGAGGAGGGAGATCAATCCCTGTCTACAGAGTGCTACAGTTTGACTTCACTGATGCAGCCGTCTGAGGAGTGCGTGTGTGTGGGTGCGTGTACGGTATGATACGACCATGAATCCAATTTGTGCGTTTAAAGAAAGGGTACTGACCATTTAGTGCTTTGAACACTTCCTCGCTACAGCTTAAAAAGCTAAAAATCCTTGGTTTTCTAGGAATTCAAAAACTCTGACATGCTCGTTTAAAGGCTTTGTCTTCTTCCTAAGAATAAAAGGAGCAGACAGGCTGTTTTCCTTAGCACGTCGCTCACCTTTGAATCTTGACTGTCCTCTGAGCCAACTGGGCTCACTTCGTCTGTGAGAGTCTGTTCACAGCTGCCATCTCTGTTCAAGAGGAGGAAGGTGTCGCCCAGTAGACAGTCGTCGGCTCGGGGCAGCAGCTTGCCGGCAAACGGATCTGGGTGGCAACACCAGTCGTCAACGATGGCGTTCCAGTTGCCATTAGGAAGAGGAAGAACTCGCTTGAACACTCTGAGGAAGAGGGAAAATTATGAACAAAGGAATTAGAGGTTTTCTTTAGGGCTGCAACTAACAATTACTTTCACTGTAAATTAATCTGTTGATTATTTCCTCAATTAAGCAATTAGTTGTTCTGCTATAAAATGATGAAAATTGTCAAGAAGATATCCTTAGATGTCGTTTTTCCACAAACCAAATAAATTCAGTTTACTGTCACTGTGAGAAGTAAAGAAACAAGAAAACATTCACAGGTATCAAAGTGGTTGACAATTAATCTAATAGTTGACAACTAATCGATTAATCGTTGCAGCTCTATTTTTTCCTTCTATTGGTGTCCAATAATATTTGGAAGTTGTATCAGGTGTTATCTCTCAATAAGCACAAATTTTCCTTGGGGCCAGAGACAATCAGAAAACAGAATCCATGTCCACAGTAGGAAAACAGATAAATATTTGCAATATCTAACAAAAAGGACACCGCCATATTATTATATAGGCTCATCTTTGCATGTACCAAATGTGTACTAGGGGTGGGCAAAAATATCGATACGGCAATATATCGCGATACTTTGCCGCCCAATACAATATCGATTTTTCAACTCCAAATATCGATATATCGCCGAAGAGCGACTCTGCTGTGTGGCGGGTGTATTTCTGTAGTAGAGAGAGCGGCTGAGGTCTTTGCAAAATGGATGGCAAGTTAAAAACGCCTCCGCAATTTTAAGTTGACGTTTGGAAGCACTTTGGCTTCAAAGTTAAGAGAGATAGCAAGAACAACGAGCTGGACAAAGAGAATATTACTGCCCGGAAATTTCAAGGGAATTAATAAAATGGAGAGGCTGTTTTGAATGAAATAGTTTTGACTCAATATGTTCTCTGATCAATATCATCTGATGTACATATACAGGTACCCCTGTTTTCAACTTTATTTATATCGCAATATCGTGATACGTATCGTATTGTGACCAAAGTATCGTGATACGTATCGTACCGTGAGGTTCTTGCCAATACCCACCCCTAATGTGTATTACATAAATCAATACTTATTATTTTTATTTTCTTGGCTGAATAAGTCATAAACACAGCTAACATGGCTAACATTTTGTCCAACAGTTCATTTTCTTACGTCCAGAATTATGAAGCAACTTTAGCATTTACTTGAATGTGTTGTCTCTGGACCAAAAGTGAAGTTCAAAGTCAATCTCATTTAAGTTTCAACCCACCTCTGAGAGTGATATTTGTGCTAACGGCAAAATGGACAGGAAGTTAGCTACAGCGACTACAATGCTTACAGCAGCTTTAAAAGCTTAGTAGAACAAAGCAAACTGCAGAGATAGGTGATCATTTTCAGTTGAATCATTACTACGAGCGACCCCTTACCCATTACATGCATCCATTTGATACACTTTTAATATAAAATGACTGATCAGCGCAGCTCTAATACAATACTTGTTTTATTCATTCATTTATTCCAGTAAAGCAGCACTTGGTATGCCATACAAAGAAAACTTTAGAGGGTTCTTTGTGAAGGTTACAGTCAATGACAGCATTAACACCTCTGAGCAGCTACAAATGGAACATATTGCTCCAGAGCATAATGAGCCATAATCTTGTTGAAATTATAACTTCCCCGGCTCTGAGCACTTCTCCTGGCATTTTCACTTTCCCCAGCTCTTGTTGAAAGCAGAAAGATAAGTATTTGGCAACCTTTAGTGGGTTATTGCTGAGAAACATAGCCGAAGGCCAAGGGTCTGGGTAATGCAGCGATTGCAATTTTCCGCATGTCACATTGCTGACCACAGAAAGCTAAAAGCTTAAGGCAATAAGAACAATACCGCTGTCCAGCTGAAGCACCTCAAGGTAAGAAACACAATTGTTTTTTAATAGGTAGCACAGACCTTTACGTCACACCGACTCTATAACTCTAACCCAGTCAGGTTGACAACTGTGGGCTCCAGCTCCATCCATCTATTTTTCTTCCCCAGACTATCACTTCCAACGCTGGGTCGCACCATCAATAAACACCCGCTCCTCTTCCTGCGGAGGAGGGTGTAAATAAAAACCCATTTCCACTGATGCTCCTCCTCGTCCATCTGCTCCTCACCTGTCCTCCAGCAGCCTGGTCATGCAGCCCTGGCAGTAGAAGCAATAAGTCTCTTTTGCCCGGAGTGTCTCCATCACGCTGTCGGATGCCTCTGTGAAGGGCCAAAGGCAAAGAAATAAATGAGCCAGATTTGGTGAAAGGGTGGTAACCTTGTACTACAGGGCAGAAAATCGATAAAAATACTGGGTGGCAAAGGTGGCTTGGCTAGGGAGTGGGCTATCAATCTGATTTTCATTGGATTTGTCAATGACTGTCCTTTGCTGTAACTTCTTCATGTGCTGGGAGTGACATGAAAAATCGTAGGGAAAGCCAAAAGCTGGGCTTTGTGGATATTATGCAATGACTCTGGGGTGCACTTCTGATGATACGAGATCAAATCGAAAGGGAGTATTCTCATGACTCTGATGATCAGCTGCCTGTGAGCTGTTGAGGATCCCGAGAGCAACATTTACACCTTCACTGTCTCAGATGACCAAGTGACTCAGTCCAATTAATTCAAAATAGACAGCAAGCTCTAAATAGCAACCAAAAGACTTTGTCCTGGCCTTGGCACAGAGAAGGCTGGCGAAGCAGAGGGAGGCTGCACGTGTCTCAGTGTGTTTCCCTACCTTCACCTGGGCTTCTCGTGACACTAATACGCAGCCTGAAATGCAGCTCCTCTCCGCTGGATTCCCCTGCAGGTGTCGGAATGCAGGATCCTTGTTCCAAGGTGACTCCTGTTGGTAAAGTCAGGCTCAGCTCGCCTCTGGGAGTCCGGATGTGGAGAGAAGACTCTCCACCTGTCACGGCTACATCTGCAGGACTCTTGGCTACATCTTTCCTGGAGAACAGACGCAATAAGATGCTTTACACTCAGGTTTAAGGGCAAACATGTATGAAATAGGGCCGATACAGATCATCAGTCATCAAGAAGACCGGTGACAAATATTTTGGAACATTTGTAGCAAAAATAATGTACAAAATACAGTTTTGAGGTACATAGGATATTTGAGTATTAACGTTTTCTGACATTTAATACTTTCATTCCACTACATTTATTTGAAAAATAGAGTTACTAGTCACTTTGCGGTCTAAAACAGATAGTGTGATAATTGATCTATCCCTAGTATGTATGGTAAATAAGCTAGCTGAGCTGAGCATGAAGAATGAAAGGTGTGAAATCCTAGCCTGACTCCTGTAGCCTTGTTGTCACCATGAGTTTGACAGACAATTAACAGAGTCTCCAGGAGGTCACTGCTCCTGACCAAGAAGATGCACCGCATGTCATCTTGAAGGAACGCGACTGCTTCTTTTTTTTTTCCACAGATCAAACAAACAAACAAGTTAGGTGGATTTTTACAATCTCTCAACAGAGCCAGACTAGTGATTTCTCTCCATTTCCAGTCTTTAGGCTAAAATAAGATAACCCGGCTACTAGTTGTAGCCTCATACTGATTGGACAGAAACAGGGGTATTGTTTTTCTTCTTGTCTAACTCTCATAATGAAAGAGCACACAAACAAAACATCAGGATGTGCTTTCAACACTTAAGAAAACATTATGTAAAGTGACACATTAGTGTTAATGACGCCTCAATGTATTATGACCCCTCAGCTGAGGAGGCTGGATCATTTCGTAGTCTCTGTTCTTGGCACTTATGCCTGTTAAGTGAACAACAAGCTGTCAGATACTGGTTTGTTGTAACTTGGCAACACCAAATCATACAAATATGGATTCATTAGGTTCTATAATTAGTTAAAGGTCTCAATACAGTGATTAATGAGTCGGCCTTCAGTACAATCTGTATGAAAAATGAGATACAGAATGAATAAACATACTGTGTTTATATACAGTTTATTGAGCAGAACAAAATATGTTTTCTGGATGGAAGTATAACTTTCTCTACAGAACTGGGGCTATGTTAAGAAATTAGAAATAATAATACTACAAAACAGCAACTCTACCTCCTGCTGGGTGCTGCTGTCTCAGCTAAAGGAAGCACTGAATAATGACTGAGTTCATGAAAACCACTGAGAGGAAATGCCGTTTTAACTGGAAACAAACAGGCCGAGCAGCTCCTCTGGGATGTACTTCAGGGGAATTTAATCACATTTTTCTACTCTTTCTCTTACATTGGATTGGAAATACTGACAGAGTACAGTCCCAGTCTGAGTGGTCGGTGCCTTTTTATTTCATTTCCTTTTATGAGAAATGCCAAACTTGAGCTCTCCTACTCCGAACACAACTGTCAGCCCTGTACTTGTCATGCAAAATGTAGGTATAAGAATTAAGTTTACTGAATATTTCTGAAGTTTGTCTTACTGTGCAGTCCTGTACCTCTCCATTACAGTACATTCAGTGCTCTGGGGGAGAGGACAGGACCAGGGCTCATTTTCACCGCCTGTCAAATCTCACTGACCCCATCTAGTGAAGTTTAAGGTGTATTACATCCAAACTCAGCTGGCAGCATCTGCATTCAAAGACGGTCTAAGAAGGCAAATCTGTTCGGCCCTGTGCTATGCTGCTTCTTTGTTTATTGTACATTAATTTGTCATAAGGATATGAACAATTATTTATTCATAGAGCACTTTTTCATATGCAAGTTTACAAAGTGCTTTACAAGCCGAAAAACAGCAAATACACATGCTTGAAATGCTATTAGCTTCTCTTGGTTTATCACATATTTGTATAAACTTAAATTTGATCAACATGCCTTAATAATATGATATCCATGCTACACTTCCGCTGTCTGTGGGAGGCCAAGAGACACTAGGTGCATTCCATCACATGATAGCTACTGTTTTGTTTCTGGATTTGATGTATATTAGGCCCTTCTAACAAGACTACCTGCCCACGACACAACACAACACAACACAACACAACACAACACAACAGGAACAAGCCACTGAGCCACATGGCTTGAGACAAACAGGGAAGATTTTAAAAAAACACCAGCAGTAAAAGAAGCAATATCACACTTGACGCAGCCCAGTTACTGCTGCCGATATTCAGTGAATTTTGTGTCAGATCGGCAATAAAATAAACACATTCAAAAAATGTGCTACCACAACAATATCTGATTAGTAACAATGACACAATTAACAGACTGTAAACACTAAAATAAATTGAAACTGCAAAATAAGGAGTTGATAAGTGTATCAAATAAAGGCAGTGGAGAGAAAGTTTAAGTAGGAGAAAGGAACCGCTGATGTGAAGTACCTAAATAATTGTATTTAAGAACAATACGTGAGTAAACTGTGCTTAGGTTTATTCCATCAATGCTTGGTCAACATCTTCACTGCAAATGATTATCAGTCCTTATCGGTTTTCAGTCTCCTTGATTTCAATTAATCGGTCGATCCCTATATTGCACTATAGAATTACACAATTACAACACCTGCATTCAGAATTAAAGTAAAACTATCAAAGTATCAGCAATGTAGGTACTGTAAGTACTCATTATGCAATATTGTCACGTTATGACATGATCGTATGCTTTCCTATTAAATTCTAATCTGAAACTGAAAAGTAACCATTAACTCTGTCAAATAAATACAGTAGAGTGTAAAGTATATTTTCCTTAAGTATAAAGGGAACGAGGTAACTAAATGGAAATACTCAAGTCAAGCACAGAGAAACTGTCCCCAGTTTTCTGAAAAGCAAAGTCAATCACAGCCAGGTCCAGGTTGTATTTGTAACGTAGCCTCTATTTTACATTTATGACACACTCCAGAAACGAAGCATCACTCAAAATGCACTTTTTTTTTAATGAAGGTAGAGACAGACCTTGCACAGCAGTGTCTTCACAAATGGACTATTTGTGTAGTGTAATGACAGTCGGAGGAATCTCTGAGGATAAGGGACTTCTCGCTAAAACTTAATAAACGGGACTGTGTAACACGGCCGACAACAAACAGAAGAATAACATGCGTCTTCTCAGCCAGATAGTCCGAGGAATTCCTTAAGCAACTAATTTCCTCACACGGTCTTGTACAATAAATGTATCTGTGTTTTTCAATGTTGTTTAATGGTTCACTGAAACAACAGACATAACATTCAACTGACGCTAGCTACCTATGCTAAGTTAGCTAACGCTCGAGGCTAGCCTTGCTAGCAAATACAATAATGTTAAATGGCTGTAATAACTGTAACTATTAAGTTATCTCACTATCTTTCAGAATAATTACCCGACAATGAGAAGTCCAGTCTGGAGCCTCTTCCTCAGCTCTAAGAAGACTCCAACATGTGTTTTAGCTGCTGGCATCTCCAAGGCTGACATTCAGGCAGCGCAGGATTCAGACAGAATAGGAAAAGAAATGAAAAACACACTAATCTAAACTATGACTGAGTGACTGCGGATAATAACATAGCATCCAAAGTAAGACAAACATAAAGCACGTCTATCTCATATGGTAGACACAAGAGGCTGTACTAGTCTGCAGCGTGACAATACCGGTGCTGTCAAGTTCACCGTAGAAGGAGAAGAACATCCGGCAAGATATTTAAAAAATAATGTGAAGTGGTTTTAGTGCCAATGCATAGTGATTTGTCTTTTACCTCCTTTATCAACATATTTTATGTTAATGTGTATGTTTTAGACGGTAAACACTACTTAATGGTTTGGGATGTGACTTACACTGTCTTCATGTGAAGGCAGACTTGCATGTTTGATCATGTGGATAGAAAGTAGTGATGAAACAACATTTGCTAAAAATGATTTGGGGTATTTACAATAGATAGCTTTTCAAAGCATTCCCCTTTTGAATCATGCTGGTCAACTAAATACTGTGTTCGCTATTGTAAAATTAATCCCACTTGGTGTTCAAATACGTTTTTGCCTTTCACTGTTGTAATACTCTGAACCACTGTCTGATTGAACTGGTTTCCCAGGCGCAAGTATTTGCCTTTGGGACTCTTTTATTTGCGAAGATGCAAATAATATATGCAGAGTTTAAATTATTTATTGGTGTTATTATTGTCTCTTATTAGTTTGATTTTAAAAAAAGCAAGGAAATAAGAGCACAGCCTCTGTCTTCAGAGTTTGGAGAGGTGAGTAGCTATGTGCTGCTGCTGCTACTAAACATATCAATAACAATAATTATACATATCAATAACAATTATATATATATATATATATATATAGGGGGAAAGGATAACTCTTGAAGTCAAGTCAGTGGAGAATATTTTATAAAGCTTTTATTTCGAAGACTCAGCACATCATTTCCGGGGGAGTCTGGTGTCAGTGCGGTTGACTTCACACAGCTCGGAGGCGGAAGACGTCCATGCGGAAGACCGGAGCCGTTGGACGCTATGGTTGGACGTCGAGCTGATCTGCAGTGCAGTCTGGGAGCTGTCAATCGTCTCGCTTTGTATCTCTGGCACTGGAAGCTGCCGATGCGCTCATCACTGTTTATTTACACACTGCGGGACACTACGAAGAGAAATATGAGCATGTAGAAAATAGATACCCATTGTCTGCTTCCAAAGCCTTCTTGTCAGGGGACCTGCTGTATATATGAACGGGTGACATCGGAGCCGGGCCCTGCATCTCCATCATTTAAACACCCTGCTACCAACGCTAGCTAGCACGCTAGTCATATTATTGACGCTGTCAGCCGTTTTTACTGGGCGAACCGGCCACATGATTGAATGACAGTTGCTGGCCCGTGTCCTTTGACGGTAAGCTTTCATATGCGCTTACATTTTAATCGACATTCAGAGGCGTGTGTGTTAGCGGAAATCACCTTTCCTAGCTAGTGACAAGGTAGCTGTTAGCTGAACCGTTACTGTAACAGTCCCCCACCCGGCAGTAACACGCTTATTACCGAAGCTAGAATACTTAGCGAGTGTTTCACAGCTAAACTTATGCTTGTATTATGTATTTTTTCTTTGTGAAATGTTCAGCACTGCACGTTTACAGATGAAAACGCTCAGTATGTTTGGACGACAGGTGTGCGTACATGCTCCGCCGTTACTGGGTTGTTGACACTTCACAGCCAGACTTGAAATTCGTTTAAGTCTGTTTGAGACGCAAACACAACTGAGAGCCGCCACAAGCTAGCCTCTCAGACAGCCTCACATTTCCCTGAGTTTTCAGGCACACTACTGCCTCAGCCACCTTTTTGTATTCCTGTGTGAGTGTGCGGGCTACTTCTTCTTCTTAAGAGTCCATTCACTCCGTTATCTGCTGTAAGACAACGTTTCACGGCAGACATCTTGACGTGTCACAGCAGGGAAAGGCTCAGGTGTCACTAATGACATGGATCAGTTGAATCGTGCTTCCTGGGGTGACCACTCAAATTGAGTCACCATTAATGTTATCAGTTCCACCTGTTATTGTTGTGACAATCACAATGTCCTTCATAGAAACGACTACAACAATGTCCCTTGCCTTTTCCTCTTCCTCCCATGATCCTCTCACACCCCTCTCAGGAATGAGTGACTAAAGGTCACTAGGTCACATCTTATATGGCGCGTTCATATTGGCCGACATTTTAAAAACGCCATATAAAAGTGGAGCATATGTAGCCGGTCTCTCAGCATTTGTGCCTTTTTAATCAAACCTTGTTTAGTAGTGTGATCAGACTCATCAGACTCATCCCTCCCCTGTTTGCAAGCTGCAGAAATCCTTGCATTATATCAGTGAAAGCAGCACTGGGTGAGAGCGGATGACTCCTTGTACTCTCTAAACTTCTCAGATTTTCAGGGGAAGTTCATTTCGATGATTCATCGCGTCAGTGGTCTTACCTACTCACTAAACAAAGATCGTAATGGACTCGCTCCTCCTGATAATTGTATGACTCAGCCTATTGAAATGCTCCAGCTACACCCTGATAAATATTCCAACAGATTCTGGTTGATAGGCTCGTACTAATGTCTTCATTGTCAAGCAAGAGGATGACTTGTCCTAATCTGTTCTCTTATATTCTGTGCTTTCATGGCAGGTGTGATGTACCTATGTGTGCCTGGTGTTTTACATTAGCGCTTAATAACCACCCAGGAGAATGAATGCAGAGGAAGTGGAGCTGCTCAGTGACTCCAAGTACAGGAACTATGTGGCAGCAGTGGACAAGGCCCTCAAGAACTTTGAGTACTCCAGTGAGTGGGCAGACCTCATCTCAGCACTGGGCAAACTCAACAAGGTAATGATCGTCGACAGACCCCAGCATGACATACGCAGCAGTAGTTTACAAGTTATTGAGAAGGCAAAAAGACATACATGAGGGTTGAATGTGCATAAAAAAAACAAGCACACCAACACTGTTGTCTGCCCTCATCCACCGTTACTTTACATCCCAGGTTTTGCAGAACAATGCAAAATACCAGGTGGTTCCGAAGAAGCTGACGATAGGCAAGCGGCTGGCCCAATGCCTCCACCCCGCCCTGCCCAGTGGGGTCCACCGGAAGGCCTTGGAGACCTACGAGATCATCTTCAAGATCATTGGACCCAAGAGGCTGGCCAAAGACCTCTTTCTTTACAGGTAATGCTGTCACACTACACTACACACAGTGACCACTGAATGAAGTCTGCAGCTAGTATCAGATTTTGACATCGCTTTTTCATCACTGCAGCTCTGGGCTGTTCCCTTTACTCTCCAACGCTGCTATGTCTGTGAAGCCTGTGCTGCTGGGGCTCTATGAGACCTACTATCTGCCCTTGGGGAAGACATTAAAGCCAGGACTACAGGGGCTACTGACTGGGGTCCTGCCAGGCCTGGAGGAGGGCTCCGAGTATTACGACAGGTAAGACGAGCAGGAATGGGAAAAAAAACAAAAAAAACACTCTTACAGTCTACGTGAGGGCATTGGAACAAGCCATTAGCAGAGAGGGTTTTATCGCGTAATGTGGAAAGAAATTGATTTCAGATTGTATGAATGATACATGAGATATCTGAGTCATGTTTCAAACTCAAGACACAGCCCAAGACTTCTGTCTCTTAGGTACACCATTACTGTTAAACCAGGTTCATTGTTACCAGGAATTATCTGCAGACATTTGTCTTTACTGTGTTTACATTAACCGCCTCAAGACACCTCGTATTTTCAGTCATTTTTGTCATTTCTATTGCTTTTTCTTTTTATTATCGTATTCTTCATATATGTTGACAAAAGCTAGGAAGTTATTCATATCATCAATGCTACCATAATTACTGTCACATGCACTAGAGGGCGCTGCAGATATAGGTTCAACCACTGTCACAAAATAGAGGAGGGGGGGGCCTGCATCGAAGGACTTTTCATGGTAGACCCTTTAACTCATTTCAGCAGGAAAAGCACCAGTGACTGAAATGAAGATTGCCCCATTAGATTTTGGTGTTCCAGTATGCGATCCCTGATTTATCTTATTAGTAACGCCTGTGCATTTTCTGGTGTAATGTTAAAATGGCAGTTGTGAAAAGGCCTGATTGTACCTTGGATTTATTTTACACCATGTTTGTTATAGTTTTAGGACTTGTGTCTCAGATACTTTACATCTGACACATCATTTTTACATATACAGTACATATCTGTACTACTAACCCTGTTACTATATGTTGTTTTAGTAATTTAATTTCCTCTCACAGGGCATTTAAGTGTCTTTATATCTTAAAGCTGTGCAAAGATTGTAAAAAAAAAAAGCAAAACTTAAAAAAACAGTCAGCAACAGCATGAATCACAATAGTGTCCCATCTGTTGTAATTAGGATTATATTTAGATTCTGGCAAGAAAACCGAGTCAGTTTATAGAAATGGCTAATTAATGCCTCACAGTGAGATGCAAACGGTCTCATGAACAGCACTGTGAGAACTCTCTGATAATGAATCTCTCTCTCAGTAACTCTTGATATTTTTTGCTTCCTTACCGATTAGAGGAGAGCGCTGTGTGCCGTTAAGTGATGTTACATTATGAGAGTCAGAAAGGCAGAAAATCATTTACTTGCAAGGAACAGAAAAAAAACATGTGCAGCTAAACCCATTGTAATGAGAATGCATGTTCACTGCGTCCTGTCTGTGTTTTCCATAGAACCAACACGCTGTTGGAGAAGGTGGCTGCAGCGGTGGAGCAGTCGGCCTTCTACAGTGCCTTGTGGGGCAGCATTCTGACCAGCCCGGCTGTGCGTCTCCCTGGGGTGACCTTTGTTCTGCTGCACCTCAATCGCAAGCTCTCTATGGAGGACCAGCTCTATGTCATGGGCAGTGACATCGAGCTCATGGTACACCTCACACTAACATGCATTGTCTAAATACTTAGTGACAAAATACTTACTGACAGATTTGCGTGACCCCAGGCTGAAAGTAAAGTTTGGTTCTACACCTCCTTCTTCTAAAGTTGCAGTTTTGTACAGCAGATGTTTCAGTGGATTATTACACTGTGTCCAAATGCAAATTTGGAATAGAAGGTTCAATATTCAAACCTTAATTTAAAGCATTAAGCTTAATTTAACAGGCAGATTTTCAAGCGACGGTTCAACATCGTGAGATGTGCTGCTAACTGCAAGAAGTTGTGTATTGAGGAGCTGCAGTGTTTATTCCTGGTCAAACTGTAACCTGTACTGTACATTTCCTCTCTGCTCCGGTTGCTAACTTTGGTCTGCTCCGAAAGCAACCACCATCCTTTTTCACAATCCATCCACGTTATTATTCCAATTAGCAACAGATTAAATTTCGTGACTTTGAGCTCAAAATGATCTTATATGTCAAGGAAACATTCGGCAAACAGTGTGGTTCATCAACATTGTCAGGAAAGAAATGAATGATAAAATGAAATATAAAAATACCAAAATACACTGGAGAGGAGCTTTAATGCTGTCACATTAAAGTGTAACTTGAATCACTGTGTCCATTCGAATGAGTCAACAGAGCAACGATTTGTAATGCTCTGCATTTTTTAATGTTCTCACCAGGTTGAGGCGGTCAGCACATCAGTCCAGGACTCCAGTGTGTTGGTCCAGAGGAGCACCCTGGACCTGATCCTCTTCTGCTTTCCCTTCCACATGAGCCAGGTAGGAAAGCTGTGTGATGGAGGTCAGGCTAAAACTACAGGCTGTGTTTTGCAGCAGTATGCTAATAATGTACTGTATGTGTCAGTATGTGTTCATAGATCAGAGAGTATTAGTGTTATTATTCGTATGTTTCAGATGTGTGTGTGTGTGTGTGTGTGTGTGTGAGTGTTTCTTTAAGTGCATTTGCACATGTGTGATCATGATGAGGACACTCAGACAGACAGCCAGCCACAGTGGTGACTCATGCTGGCTGCTTATTAAATCCTTCACCTCAAATATTTCTGGACATGTCAGAGCTGGGACACAGCTCTTATCTGATATGTGCAGTGTGTGTGTGTGTGTGTGCGTGTTTGCTTGTATGTAAGTAAGTATGTATGTATATATACGTATGTGTGAAAGGAGGGAGAAACAAGCACAAACACTCTGTTGTGTTCTGTTGTGTTCAGGCGACTCGCCCCGACATGATCCGGATCCTGTCAGCAGCCTTGCATGTGGTCTTGAGAAGAGACATGTCTCTCAACCGCAGACTCTACGCCTGGCTGCTGGGTACGGAATACACACAGACACAGTACTGACCTTTAGATGTTCCCGGGTTCCCACTCATCATGTCGTTTCTGATATATCGTAGAATTTAGAGGGACACTTTCTCCACAGTAGAAAATAAGGGGAAGTCCAAGAATGCTGGGTCGTTCTCAGCAGGAATATACCCAAAAGTGTTGTTGTCATTTACATTCACACATTTATTAACCTGAGCACATATACACTTAAATGTCATGGCCTTTGCATAATCCAACATTGATTTTTGTATGCCATGAAACCAATTTTACCTATTAACAACAAGAGTTCTAGACATTTTATATGAACCATGGTAGGTCCCTGACATACGATACTTTACATACACGTTGTTTTGTTGTGTGATTTGCAGGGGCTATGTTTATGTGTGCTAGTTTTTACTGTCTCGTTTTATTTTATCTGTGCTGTCAAAAAAAACAGTGTCTTTGTTGCTGTGGTCATTGTCTCAATTTATTTTCTCTTGTTTGCAACTCCCTGCTGATGGATATGCTGGTAAGTGTCTGCATGGCTAAGTTTTGAAACTGACTATCAAGCTTTACACTCTTCTCTAAGAGCAAATTGTTAAATTATTGAAATCAATGTCAAATTTCTTGATCGCCTGAAACGACGATGCACAAATAATAAGCGGACATTGTTGAAAGGTTTTATTTTGTGATATGAGTCATCTCAGGCCTGCAAGCTCCAGCTATTTGATGGGCTTTTTTAAACTTCATTCATTTTCAGTGATCATGAAGATTGACAGGCTTTACTACTCTGAATTTCATCCAAGTCCAAATCTTACCTAACTTCTCTATGGCTTCTCTTTAGATGTTGGTATCAGCAAGAGGAACTTTACAAAGAGAAAAATTAGCTGGATGCAACAGATTTAGGTTTATATCAATAAATACTGAATCTCCGTTTGCTGGAGAGAGTATTTTGTACTGGACGTACATGTAGGTGTTTATGTAATTAAAACTTAATGTCTTTGTTTTTTGAAGGCTTCGATAACAACGGGGTGATGATAGGACCCCGCAGCACTCGGCAGAGCAACCCAGAGGAGCACGCCAGCCACTACTTTAACACCTTCTCTAAAGACATGCTAGTCCAGGTGAGCTTTCAAGCTAAGTGCAAATGGGTCACCAAAAAAAAAAGGTCTTTATGTTTAAAATTAACTAGAACAAAAATGTCTCCCGAGATGGAACGTGTACATGTGTGGGGAAGGGAAGTGCGTGTGTCAGTTGGGGTTTGTCCTCAGTTTGGCAGATTTGGCCCTCTTTTGTCTGTTTCACATCCCTTTTAATCCTTCTTCTACCAAACCTCCCACATCCTCCCTGGGTTTTGCATATACTGTATGTCCTGCTCTCTTCTCCTATTCCCAGTAGCCTGTCCTTTGAAGGCATCTCCCAGTCCTCCCAAAGACTTTCACACACACACACACACACACACACACACACACACACACACACACACACACACA
>CAEMYA010000014.1:4118939-4171286 GCA_903131615.1 Diplodus sargus | reverse complement strand
ACACACACTTCTATTATCCACCCTGTCACGCTCAACAGCGTTTGCGCTCCTGGCATGTGCTGAACTCTGGTACTCCAGGGGTTGGAACAGGGGGCACACAGAGCGACCTAGAGGGGAAGTTTTTTTTTTGTTTTTTTTTTATGTTTTTGTTTTGTTTTTTGTTTGCTTTTCTGCCATCTGCTCTGAGATAGTTATTCGAGCTTGCTCCATTGGGAGAAGGTTGGTACTATAGAGACCGTCTGTTCCCTGCTTCAGCCCATTATGCAGCAGACGAAGCGTGAAACACACTCAAAAAATGACAGGGGGCTCAATGCAAATATGATTTGGATGAAAAATGGTTGTGCCAAATGTTATACAAAGCAAGATAAAAAAAAAAAGCATAAAAACAAGTTAATGTGTGCTCCACTGTGCCAAAAGTGGCTCCTTTTAATGTTCTGCTTGTGTATACGTGCTTTCAGGCCATGGTGGGGATCTTGCAGGGAAAGGCCCGAGGTGGAGAAGAGGAAAGCATCCTCATGCACGACCTGAAGCCATTTCGCATCCTCATCAGTCTGCTGGACAAACCGGAGCTCGGTAACCAGTCTAACAATTGTAGACGCCGCCAATTCAGTTAATGTTGTGTATATGTAAACAATTAGTTGTTTCTCTCCAGGCCCAGCTATCCTAGAGGATGTTCTGATCGAGGTGTTTCGGACCCTACACACACAATGCCGAGCAGAGCTGGACCTCCAAAACCAGAGTCCGTTCAGTAAAGACCACACACACCTCAGCAGGTCAGTCCAGACCACCATCAGACATTACATATGATAAGTCTTAAATATGCTTGCTGATCATAGTTTGTTTTTTTGCTTAATTCAGAAAAAAATGAGGTAAAATTGGAGAAATGGGGTCATTTAAAGCATCTAACAGTTACAACATTAGAACACTTTTTTTTTTTTACTTGAACCGAGAATATATCCAGGGCATGCAAAATATCAGTGATGCAACATTGATGGAAGATAAGTGTAGTTGTGACAGAGGTATGAAAAGATGTTCAGTTTGAAATAAGTTGCATAATAACAATTTGCCAACAGTCAGTGCTTATAGAGATAAACATATGCTAAATAACTTGAACCACTTATTAATCACTTTACAAACTATGTATGCTAATTTCACTTTCTTTGTTAGTAAACTTCGAGAGAACAAGAAGACGGCAGAACTGATTAAAACAGCCAATCTCCTGTTCAACTCGTTTGAGCCGTACTACATGTGGGACTATATCGCTCGTTGGTTTGAAGAGTGCTGCAGGTTTGTGTGTTAAGATTTGTCTGCACATACAGTATATACTCAAGTCACTGCTTTATGAGTCACACCTAGCTAGGATCAGAAACACTGAAGTCTAAATGTGTAAATACCAGAGGAACCCTCTCAAGTTTTTTGCCTTTAGAATGAGTTAAAAAGATGCAGCCCACCAGTCTGCTACTTTTGTTGTGGTATGCTGTTGTGTAGAACAAGGCTCAGCTGGTACCAGGGGGGCCAAGTGTGTGCCAGGATACATTTCCCACTGCCAACACACCCACACCTGAACAGATTTTATACACAGAGTAGATCATCAACACCAAAGTTAACTGCTAACCATCAGAACCTTCCTCAAAATAATGTCTCTCTGCAGGAGGACAGTCATCAGCAGCACACGTGCACCACGGCATGCTGGGAGCTCAGATCCTCCAGAGCTGTCATTGGTGGAGTTCTGTCAGCTGGTTGATTTCCTGCTGGATATTGTTTCCTTGGTGAGATTCGACTTTCTTTCTTTCTTTCTTTCTTTCTTTCTTTCTTTCTTTCTTTCTTTCTTTCTGTCTTTCTTTCTTTCTTTCTTTCTGTCATTCTTTCTGTCTTTCTGTCTTTAGGTCTTACTGTCTTTCTTTCTGTCTTACCTTCTGTCTTTTTCATGTCTATCTCCCATTTTCCTTCTGTCACATGCTGTCATTGCCTTTACTCCACTATGAATATATTTCACTATTGAACTCTTTTGCCTATTTCCTTCATTCATTCCTTTCCCTTTGCAAACTTTCAAGCTGGTCGTTTCACTGCTGTTTGCTCAGCTTTTCATTTCTGTCCTTTTCCGTCTCTGTCATTATTCAGTCTTTCTCCAAGTCCTTTTATGTTCTCATTTCCCTTCTTTTATAGGTTCCTCTTCTTTTTGTGTCGTTCCATCACATTCTTTCTCTTCCCACTTTAACAGCCCATTGTCTCCTGCCCCTGCTTGGGCTTTCACTGTTTCTCACTCCCTCTTGGCTCACACACCTCCTCTCTAAATCCATTATGTTCCATACAAGCACTCTCCATCACTCACTATCCATTTGCAATTTGGTCTGCATATGTTGTCCAAATCCATTTTTGAATCCAGTACTGGGATGTTATGGCCACCACTAGGGGGTGTGTGTGTGCACCATGTCTTTCTCCTGTTTCTGTGTGTGTATGCGTGCAATCTCTACACAGGCTCAAAAAATACCTGTGTTTAGTTTCCCTCCCAAAAATATTGTTTGCATCCTCTTAGAAATGTGCTTGTCTTTACAGTATTTCCAATCTGAATAGTTTGGAAATCCCTCACTCCTCTATTACCCTGTTTAAATGTGTGTGTGTCTGTGTGTGTTTCTGTGTGTGTGTGTGTGTGTGTGTGTGTGTGTGTGTGTGTGTGAGTGAAAGAGCGACAGAAAGAGAACCCTGTGTTCTGTGAGTCTGCGAGCGAGAATGGAGAAGCGTGCAGTTAGTGTGTGTGTTTCTGCCAACCAAGTGTTGTGTGGCCTGTGCTCTGCTTGCTCCTGTCTGTTCAAACTATCTGCTCTTTCTCCTTGAAGCCTACTAGAAGCATGAGGGTAATCTGCCAGGTAAAGTACTGCTCTTTCCTGCTTTTTCACCTCACCCTGCTTCACTGAGGCTACGATAACATTTCTGCAACGTCCTGCCAACATCCCTCAGGCCATCCTGCCCCGCTTTGAGTGATCATTTCAGAATGACTGACTGACTGTCACATTTTAATGCCAAAAATGATCCGGTGGAAGAAGTGGGATTGTAACAGTCATTACATGTGGTGCAAACTTACCCTGGCTGTTTGGTGTGGATCTTGTGAAAATGAAATCTCCGCCCAGTGTGTATGTGCTGTCTTTTAAGCATGCATGCAGTTATATGCTATTGCAGTGCTCACATATTTGTAAGAAATATGAATATTATTATGATTTACATCATGGTTTAATGCTCATTTTATGATTTTGTTGTTCTTTTTTGCTTTTTTTGTTTTTTAAAAAATCTGATTCACTTGTTGAGTCAGAATACTTAAATATGTTCATGAGACGTTCAATACACTAATGATATAACTCTAAAGTACAAGAGGCAATCAAATCACATCTGGAATATATCCAATATATTTAATGATAAAGTTATGAGTAAAACAAAAAAGAAGATTTTTTTTACTTAAATAAGAAACTGTTCCCAAAACAAAATAGAGGATGGGAATGCTTCTGGATGACTATTATGTATAAGACACAAATAATTATAATAATCACACCAGGGATATAAAGGATTATTTAAGAATTCATATTTGATAGACAGAGAGAAAAGATATGAGATATATTCCTATTGATCCCCAGAGGGAATATGTGGTTGTTATAGAAAAGAAAGAAGTTCAAGTTAAAATAAGAAATACAACTGATAATAACTAGAATGTCACTCAGTACAGTGCATCCGCCAAAGCCCAACAGTGCCTTTTTGTACTCGTACTTTTCATCAAGATGTATCTTTTATTCCCTGATCTCATAATGTTTTATGAAATTAATAATAATTTAAAAAAAAATCATGGATCCATCCCTTTATCTGGATCTGCAGCAAGTGTTAGTGGAATAGATTCTAGCAATCTGTTCAGAAGATTTTTTGTCTGGGAGTGAAAACCTTCTTGGTAAGAAATGTATGAAACTAAAATAAGAGTAGGGAAAAAAGACAAAATTCCAAGTACAACAAAATTACGAAGTGACAGTGGTATGAATATTAGCAGCTGGTCTAGTATAGTGTTGTGTATGTATAATAAAATCATTCTAGATGTCAGTGTGTATTTAATGACATTGGATCAAGTGAAGTGGAGTACATCAATCATTTTGGAACCTTAAATACAATTCCAGCATCAGCCTCAGTTAACTTAATAGCCTTAATTCAATTATGATATTAATTCAAGAACCGGTTCACCTCCCTCCCGGTACCCTGTAATTGCACCTTAAGTTCTCACTTGACTTGTATATTTCCAACATGTCCAGGAGACCTACATAGAGATCCAGACAGAGCATCTTCCTCAGCTGCTGCTGCGCATGGTGGCAGCTCTGACGTGTCACCTGCAGGCCTTGGGCCTCGGGGAGCTCACCCACTGCCTTCGCCTCGGCTCCAAGATCCTCAGCAAAGTGCAGCCACCGCTGGTGTCCCCTCTGGCCCTGCCCTCGGGCCCCCGGGCTCAGGGCCTCTCAAACCCCACTGGCAACCCCTCAAACTCAGCAAGGGAGAAGAGAGGAGACAAGGAGGACAAACGGGTGAGGAGAACTTGTGATAATATGCCATAAAAATGAAAAATGAAAGGTAATGTGCTTTAACATCAGAAACATAATATTTTTTCCTTCATATTAATCAGGATAAGATCAGAGTATCTGTTCGCTAAAGTGGTCAGTTTTAAATTGAAATCGTTCACGAGCATTAAAACAAAAGTAATACACAACCAACCTCTGACTTTAAAAAACATTGCCAGCTGATAATTCTGTTGTTTCTTTGATCCTGTCAAAACGTTTTGATAAAAGCATAGGCCCTGTTGATGCCCCCAAATCCCTGTTCGACCCACTTCCCCTACAAGTTACTGCCCAAAAAGCCATCAGATTAGACTCTGATGGTGTGCCCTGGTCCCTGAACATGGTCCCCTCCGGCTCCTGTTGGCTCCTTCCAGCCTCCTGCCCTGTGCTGCAGTTGGCTGGGTGGCCCCATGACCGGCCCTGCAGTCCCACACTCCCTTGACACAAGGCGTTTGAAGATTTGTTCAGAGCAAATGCTTCATTCTGCTGTCCTGGTCCTCCTGGTCCCTGTCCAGCAACCTGGTTTTTAAAGTGTTCGAGAGCTCAGTGACGCATGATTAGAAGTTCAGAGATGGATAGAGGCTAGATAGGTTGAGGTAGATGCATGAGGGGCAGAAGAGAGGACAAGTAGAAAGAAAGGAGACGGTTAGTCAACAGCTGAGCCCAGCTCGCCTCTCCTCTCTGAGGAAGAAGAAGAGTAGACTGGCCTATGTTGCCTCCTGGGTGATCCTTATCCATCGGAGTGGAAAACGTTCCACATACATCCACTGATTACTATAACTTCCCCACCCCCTGCCCTGAGGGGCATATATAGAACGTGCTGGCAAACGTGCCATCTGAGTCCTTGCTCAGAATGTGCACGCTGCCTCAATCAAAATACATCCCAGGAAGCCCTCAGGCTCCCACGGGCTGCCTGTGACAAAACTGTAGGAACTTCAGTCTGTCAGTCTGGTGTACAGCTCAGTGTACAGAAGTCCCTCAGGTAAAACCCAACAGCTGTGTGCACAGCCTCACTATACAGTGTATAGTAGAACAGTGATGAGGCTGACATGTCTTCTGAGATCCCCACTAGTAAAACTAATAATTACTGTAGGCACACTTGGACTGAACTCTTACTGAATACATAACATGTTTTTTGACTGAAAGAATTACAGGTATTGTCTAGTTGTATGAGATATCAATGAATTCTTCCATAACTGTATTTATCTGTAATTTTGCATTGCAATATCAGTTGTGATTTCCATGTTTTCTGGAAGATTTTTTTTTGTAACAAAGTGCTCTAGAAATCTTAGGTGAAATAAATCCCTCAAACACAGTCTGCACCTCTTTGTGTCCATGGTGGAGGAAACAAAACAAAAAACGGTTTCACAAAAAAAACAAAATTTAAACAAAGAGGTGTAGGAATGATTTTTTATTTATTCAATTTAATAATTTTCATCTCATAAGTTACTATGGTATTAGAATCAGTAATATGTATGGTCTCAAGGGGAAGAATTAGGTCATGTCATAGTTGCTTTGTCCAAGAATAGAAATGTAAAGGCACAGGGAAAATATGAAAACAAATATAACTACAGAATAGAGTCAATAAGATAAATAAAATAAAATCAAATTAGAATTAAAAGAAGAAAATGAAACACGGAGTAAGTGTGTACTTTATAATATCTATAATAATACAAATAGAGAGAAAATAATTAGGAATGTGTAAAAACATGTACATTTTATGTCTACATTACTCTTTCTGTCGGCGAACTTGAGGGTGAGTGAGCTTGCGAGTGAATTTATACTATCCCTCTTGATTAAGTGATACTCTTCAGCAGCAAGAGATCAGTTTGAAAATGGGCCAATGAGTGGTGACATCATGTAACGCCAAGTATAGATCCCCACAAATTTAACCTGTCTAGAGGTAAGACAGGGTCATTGACAGCACCTGTAAGGGTGTGGGACATTTATCCAGCACACACAAAGAAACTAAGCTCCCATTTATAAAATTGTTTACAAAAGAAATGTCTGGACTTTGAGTTCACCTAGCTTGTTATATTTTCAGTGTTCTATATGTTTATTTTCATCACCTATCCTCCCTGTCCTCCTTCAGGCTTTGCCCTCTACTCTGGAGCTGCTTGGCAATGGGGAGGTGTTTGAGGATGGGGACAACCCTCTCAGCAGTCGCTCCTCAGAAAGTGGCTTCACAGACTTTGTCCAGTACCAGGGAGATGGTCCTGAGGAGACGGAGCGAACCCCTCATCCTCACCCAACAGTAAAAACGGGCCGCCGTTCCTCAGGCCCACCTCAGACCAAACCTCTAGACAAACCAGTCATGCAGTGCTGCCTGGAGCACTTCCAGCAGTTTCTTTCTCGTCTTATTAGCTTGTATATTACCCCTGGGCACGGGGACAAAGCTGAGAGTGAAAGAGGAGAGGTCACGCAGTCTGGACCTCTGGTTTCAGAGAGCTCCCAGCACGGTGATCGTATGGAGTCATGTTTAGGAACAGGGATGCTCCAGAGGGAGTGTGTTGCTGCCTTCACTGCTGCCTGCCAGCTCTTCCTTGAATGCTCCAGTTTCCCTGTCTACATCGCAGAGGGCAACCTCAAGTCCTCACCCACACAGGAGGAGCAGTTAGGTAAGTGCCAAAATGCTCTGTGATTAAAACAATCAAGAGGATAAAGAAGATGCGATGGCATCCATGAATAAATGATGAATGTAACAGAGTGCTCTCTACTTCTTTTGAAATGTTTGATTTATGAACACTTGATATTCCCCGTGCTTTAATACAGACAGTGAGCAGGTCCGTTTGCCGGTGTGGCTTCAGACACTGATGGATGCCTGCTGCCTGGCCAGTGACTTCAGCCTGCAGGGCGTGGCCATCTCCCTGCTCATGGACCTCGTGGGACTTACCCAGTCTGTTGCTATGGTGACCGCAGAGAGTGTGGCATCCGCCGTCAGCTCAGAGCCCGCCCAGCCCATGAGCCCCAGCCAGGGCCGCGTAGCTGTCGTCATCAGGCCACCACTCACTCAGGGAATCCTTAAGTACATCGCTGACAAGACCAACTTCTTCAGGGTACAGATCTCATTGACGGTTACAGTGTATCTATTGGTTGTCTGAATTGTTTGAATGGCTTTGACCCTTTTTAATCTCCACCCTTTTTTCCCAGAGTGTGGCTCTTATCCTGTGGGACCAGTTGAATGAAGGAACACCTCAGCACCATCAGCGCAGCGTGGAGCTCTTCTACCAGCTCCATAACCTGGTGCCTTCCTCCAGCATCTGTGAGGACGTCATCAGCCAGCAGCTCATGCACAGAGATAAGGTTGGTACAGTAGACATGAACACACAAAGTAACAGCACACACTACCTCACTCGGTCTGCAGACACACACAAACTGTCACTGAAATCAATGCTGAAGCATCTTTTTACTTTCAGAGAATTCGGCTGGATGCCCATGTGAAGTTCTCTGTGCTGTGGCATCTGACACGAGATTTGAACATGACCAAGTCTTCTCCTTTTAATCGCACATTTGACAGGTGGGTCAGTCTCGTAGAAATGGTGCTTCAATTGATTAAGAACAATCCATTATTACAGTTGTATTTTATGTCAAGTGCCTTTCCTGTGACTCCCTGTCATCTCAATTTCCTCTTCTTCTCTCCATATCTTTTCTCTTTGTCTTTCAGATCTCTGTTCATCATGCTCGACAGTCTGAGTTATTGGGATCCGTGTACGAGTGCTGTTGGTCGTGCTTGGTTGAATCAAGTTCTTCAGAGACATGACATCGCTCGAGTTTTAGAGCCTCTCCTCCTACTGTTGCTCCACCCTAAGACCCATCGGGTATCCATTCAGAGGGTGCAGGCTCAGCGGCACTGGGCCCAGGTCTTCCCTGAACCGCCTGAACAGGAGCCATCAGAGCACATTTACACCAGGGACTCTGGCTTCTCAGACAGTATGCAGTGGCCATTAAATCTGCTTCTTAGTTTTAATTTGACTTATTTTCGCTTTCTGTGTTCAATTTGTTTCCACATTTCTATATTTTCTATGACTGTTTGTGTAAAATTGTTTTTCACCGTTCTTCCCGCTCTTTCTATCATCAGACTTCCACGGTGAGCGGCTGGCACGCGAGGAGCTACAAAACCTGGCGATGGGTGACATGGAGCCGTTCTGTCTGACCGTCAACCCGCTGAGTGACAGCTTATCCTTACTGAGCCTGAGCAGTGAGAATTTGCAACTAGCTGGTGAATATCAGCCTGCCGACCAGCAGGGGGAGCCACAGACCTCTGAGTCCACAGGTTCTCATTCATCTACAGTCGAAAATGGCAGCTTTGAGGAACCAGAAGGTGTCATCAGCGCAGTCAATGGCTCAGACCAGCAAGCTGGTTCTTTAGATGACATGTCTGAGGATTCTATAGAAGAGGCTGTGTCCTCTGTTATAAAAGAGTTGATTGACAGGGTTTTGAGTTTAGTAGAAGAGGGATCTCTGGAAGTCTGCCCTCCACATGAAAACTGGCCTCAGACAGACACAGATAGCACTTCTTCAGATACCTCCACTGGTCTCCGTCTCGACTCTGGCCCTCCTCTCGTCTCCGGCCACCAGACTCTGCCGGAGATGCTGGCTGAAGGGACGCTGGAGTTCCTCTCTGTTACATCGGCTGACATATGTACAGAGGAGCAGCACAGAGAGGGCATCACTCGCCACAGTTCATCACCTTCCATTGTCACGTTGCCAGACGGCTCCGAACCAGCCACCCCGGACCACAACCTGCGGGTGGACGACCCTCAGGCCCGTAAACGTAGCCATAGCAGCACCCAGCTCAGCCTTAAAGGGAAGATCATGGAGAGGTTGGCAGACAAATCTCCAGGGGCCAAGCCGAAGATCAAGAAGTCAAAGAGGAAAGAGGAGGAGAGGCAGAGAAAGATGGCAAATCAGGCTGACAAACTGCGGCCGCCCAGTATATTCTTTGGGGACAGCCTGGATCTGGAGAACTGGTACAGCTGTGGGGAAGGTGAGGTGTCAGAGATTGAGAGTGACACTGGCTCACCCAGCGGGGGCTCTGTTGGGACTGTCGGGGGTGTCAGTGTCACAGGACGGAGATCTTCCTCGGCCCCACCTCGTTTTAATATTCATCCTCTCTACCAGCACGTCCTGCTCTACCTCCAGCTGTACGACTCGTCCCGCTCCCTCCACGCCTTGTCAGCCGTCGCAGCCATGCTGAGAGCCGCACCCTCAGGGTTTGTAAGTGCCATCTCCACCACCAGCATCAACAACACCTACACGCCGCAGCTCTCTCTGCTCCAAAACCTCCTAGCCCGGCACAGGGTCTCCGTCATGGGCAAAGACTTCTACTGCCCCATCCCCCAGGACTCCCACTCCCACTCATTCCGCAGCGCCATGTACCTGGAGATCATCATCTCGCTCTGTCTCTACTTCTTAAGAAGCTATTACTCTGCCCACGTGGCAGCCGGCCCTCAGGACTTGGCAGGAAACCGGGCTATGCAGCTGACCAGTGTGGAGGTCTTAACTCTCCTCTTCAGCGAACTAGCTAAAGCGACAGGTAGCTCGGCGAAGGGCTTTGCTAGTTTCATCAGTGATGTCCTCTCAAAGTGCAAAGTTCAGAAGGTGGTTCTTCACTGCCTGCTCTCCTCCATATTCAGCGCCCAGAAGTGGCATGACCAGCGGGTGGCAGGGGTCAACATGGCCACAGTGGAGGAAGGTCTGTCAGAGGACAGTGTCATCAACCTGTCAGAGGACCAGATAGACAGCTGCAGCGCCGTCCAGTCTCAACTGCTCAGACTGCTGCAGAGCCTGGTTGTACTGGAGCACAGAGTCCTGGTGCCAGCTGAAGAAGGAGGAGAAGGAGTACCTGTGGGAGGCGGGGCAGGAGGTCCAGGGACTGGAGGTGGCGCTGGGGCTGGGTTTGAAATCCTTGGTGGGGAAGTAGAGCACGTCAACCCCCAGCAGCCAATGACATCACTACAGTACCTCCACGGACAGCCTATAACAGCGCAGGGGATGTTCCTGTGTGCGGTGATCAGGGCGCTTCATCAGCACCACGCATGTAAGATGCATCCTCAGTGGATAGGACTCATCACAGCCACCCTGCCATACATGGGGAGGGTGCTTAGGAGGGTGGTGGCCTCAGTGACTCTGCAGCTGTGCAGGAACCTGGATAATCTTCTCCATCAGTACCGCTACGAGACCGGGATGACAGACACCAGGTATCAACATTTAGCTGTTTCATGCAGGGAATACAATCCAGTAACATTGCTTAGAAAGGGTTTGGTCACCAGATGGCACTCTTGTCCAAAAAATGCAGTTGCCCTCTTATCTCATCTGTCTGGTTTACCATTTGAGATCAACAGTGAAAATACTTGGATAGAGGCATAAATTCAAAAATTGCCTTTCATTAAACTGAGTATTCTCCCTTTATCTTCTAGACCTCAGTGGATGGCTCTCTGCATCCCCCCTGACCTGATTCTGACAGTCCTAGAAGGGATTACAGCCATCATCCATTACTGCCTGCTGGATCCCACTTCCCAGTACCACCAGGTGAGGGCGCCGTGCCTCAACTAGTTGTTAACAAATTCCTCTTTCATTTCTCAGTGAATGTTGACAACCTCTGCACAGGCTTGTTTACTTTTAGTGATTCTGAGTACAGGCTTCCTCCTATTTGATACATTCATGAGTATGATTCATATTAACCTGGGATTCCTTGGGTCCTTGAAATCTGAAGTAGGGGGAATTAAGGCGTCGACAGTTTTTGAAAATAGATATAAATAAACAAGGTTAATTGAAAGTGCTTTTGATACATATATATATATATATATATGTTCTAAGTTAAGGTAGTGATCATGTGCATCATTGGTTCACGCACCACTTGCTTTGAATTTTAGTTGTGTTGCTAAGCTGGTGCTAATGAAAAAACAAGTAGTTACTTAGCTAAGTAACTCATAAACAAATCTCTATCTCTAACACTCAACTTACACAATATATTGTTAGGCTGTGCTGTGTTAGAGAAGGCCACCATCAATGAGAATGCAATTGAGGTGTTTCAAGTCTCTTTTTATTTTTATTTTTTTTGTCGTTAACTTCTGTATAGCCTGCTAGTTATCATCACAGAGAAGTGTTGTAACACTGATAAACTTCATCCATGTTTCAAAATATCGCATGTTGGATCTTGAATTTAAAGGAATTGGGCCTGGAAAGTAATTGAAACGTCCTTGAATTTGATTGTAATGAAGGTGTTGGAACGCTGATTAATATATAATTAATAGTTTCTATTTATTGGCATGATAGATAAAAAGTACTGACTGTCTTGCTGTGTATCCTGAATCTCAGCTACAAGTGAGTGTTGACCAGAAGCATCTGGCTGAGGCTCGCTCAGGCATCCTGTCCATTCTCCACACCATCATGTCTTCTGTCACCCTGCTGTGGAGCGTCCTGCACCAGGCTGATAACTCCGACAAGCCAGCTGCTGCCTCCGCTGCCTCCACTTCCAATATCAACCTGGGCTCCACTAAGGTACGCCGGCAACATGTGTTCAATCAAAGACTCAGTGACATATTTTCTCACATAACTTGGCCAGTTTAACTATCCTTTGTCTTGTCATAGTTAAATGTCTGTATTGACTGCATGATAATGGAAACATTTGATTCAACAACCCAAGAAATGAGAGCAAGTTCCTGAGATAATTTGTCTAAATTGTCAATGCCTCTTTCCACCTCAGCAAGATGAAACGGCAGATTTGATGGATGTATTACCATGTTATTTCACTTTATGTCAGAGGTCAGGTATTAAACAGTGTGCAGTTTATACAGTCTGTATGATCCCAGAGCAAATCTAAACATGTGGGAGGTCTGCCCTAACATTTTCTAGAGAGAAAGTATTATTTCTTCACACATAATACTTAGATTACTGGTCTCAGCAGTGAGAGCACTCATCTCATTACTTTCCTTGAAGGACTTCTCTTTATTGTCCTGCAAGTAGTTAATAGCCCTGTCCAGATGTTTTTTAGTTTTTTTTCTGCAGGTGGGCTGGTAATGTAATTTTCACTGAGTTAATACAGTTTTTTACATCCTGTTCAGAAGATGATTTGTAATCATTACAGGGCCCGTGTCGCTGCAGGAGGAATAATTAAGGGCCTTAACTGCTTAACTTGCTCCTTCAACTGACTCCCATGTTTTATCAGCTTAAATTGGGCTGAGTAAACAGAATTTTACAGCAGCTCAACTTTGATTAAGATAATGATGCTTACCAATTTATTTTGTGTTAGCTAATATGATACATGTGAAAGGTAGTATGTGATATCTATCTGAAAATGAAATATCTGAAGAAAAAGCACTATATTTGATTGATTTTTCCATCTTGCACAATAAACTGGAAGATATTTACAGGACGTTGTTAGTGACACTATGGAGTCTGACCTCAAACTAATTGCATAGTAAGTTATCAGTTGTTTAGGTGTAACCTAAAATCTTGCCAACGTCTGCTCTGCAGAATCTCCGGCAGCAAATCCTGGAGCTGCTCGGTCCAATCTCCATGAACCATGGAGCTCACTTCATGGCAGCCATAGCCTACGTTTGGAATGAGAGAAAACAGGCCAAAACTCCAGTCAGAAATAAGGTGGGTGTAATAAAATGCTCTGCACGCCAAACGTTTTGATGTCTGTATTGAAAACCATTTAAAAGTCAAATTCTGGAGTCTGCATGTGGAGCAGGTCAGTTTTTAAGTTGAATTTGAATTAGTTAGGCGAAACCTGAGCACATTCCTCTTACTAGGATTGTTCTCAGAAGACATGTCCAGACTCCAGTACTGTCTGCTTGAGTAGACGTTTTATCTTCTGCATGTTTCAGGTGATTCCTTTAGCCAGTGAGGAGCAGCTGCTGCTGGTTGAGCTGGTTCGTTCGGTGAGCGCCATGCGCACTGAAACAGTAATGCAGACAGTCAAAGAGGTCCTGAAGCAGCCGCCTGCCATCGCAAAAGACAAGGTCAGTGTTAAAGTGTTGCTGAACTCCATTAGTTTAAATGGTTTCACCCCCATCTGCTTTTCTGTCAGCCTTTGTAAGAGTTTCTACCTGTGTATAATTATGTCAGAAATTATACAGTTTATACAACTCTTCATTTTTAGTAACAATGAGAAAATTTAGGCTCCACATCACATAATCGCGGTTGTTTTTTTCTCATGTCTTTCAGTTTCACCTTGTCCATGGCCATTCATTATATTAACATTGTTTCACTTGTTCCCACAGAAGCACCTCTCTTTGGAAGTCTGCATGCTGCAGTTCTTCTATGCCTATGTCCAGAGGTGAGTCCACTGCTTCACAACTGATTTATAATGTATATTTTTTTACTATTCATTTTGAAGGAGGTGTAATATTTCTTTGTCCAGAGCCTTCTAACCTTTCATCGTTGTTGCCTGTTCTTGTCTTAGGATCTCTGTGTCCAGTTTAGTTGACAGCTGGCCCTCTCTGCTGGCCCTGCTGAAGGACTCTGTCCCTTTAGGCCTGCCTGCCCCTGGACAGTTTCTTATACTAGGGTTGGTTTCTGTGCCTTCTCTCCTTTTAATTGTCGTACAGGTGTCTGTATATCTTTACAGCAGCTGGGGAATCACTTGTAGAACTATACAGTTACTTTAAAGTCATCAGTTTGTGAGTTAGTCACAGTGTGGATTTGAATGAATTAGTCTGCAGAGACTACACCTTCTTTCACTTCCACATTATATTCTTTCACTAATTCAACATGCTCCTCCTTTTCACTCTGTTTTCTCTAGAGTTCTGAATGAGTTCATTTTAAAGAATCCAAATCTGGAGAGCAAGAAGGATCAGAGGGAGCTGCAGGTAATTACTGTGACCACCTTGACTCCTACTCAACTCTCAGTGGCTTTAATTATGTCTTATAATTGCATTACACTTCTCATTTTATTCAATAACATGCCATGCTTTTACATGATTCTTTTTGTAGTGTAATAATTACACATTTTCATTTTTTTTCCTGCTTGGTAGTCACACAGGATTATACAGCGAGCCACAGTAAAATGCAATAATTAAACATGACTTAATACAGAAGGAACTGAGTTTTACTTGTGCATTTAGGATGTGACCCATAAGGTGGTGGAGGCCATCGGAACAATCGCAGGCTCCTCTCTGGAGCAGACCACGTGGCTGAGGAGAAACCTGGAGGTGAAGGCGTCTCCTCAGATAGTTGTGGATGGAACCAACCTGGAAGCTGATGTAGAAGGTGTGCTGCTGATTCTAACGCTAATTGTCAAGGGAGACTGTATCTGAATCATTGCATATTCCTTCACTATATAACAGCCAGTTTCACGTGAAACTTACTAAAACTGAACTAATGTTTAAAGCACTATGTCTAATGTGAATGTGTCACTGTTGCTGCGTTGCCAGAGTGGTCTCTCTCCTGACTACCATTAGTCAATTTAAGACTTAATTGTGAAGAAGTAGTAAGGTAGGCAGGCAGCTTTAATCTTGACCTGTTTATTTTTATTCTAAGAGCTGTTTGTATTTTGGCAGCGGAAAGATAATTTTGTATTCATACCAGAGATGTATTATAATGTCAGGGATTAACATAATCCTGCTAAATCAAGTGTCAAAATAATCTGAATATGAAACACTGGAACTACATGTGACGGTGTGAAAACAGAGGATTTAGACGCTCCTGTTCATATGCAGCACTAAGAGCATGTGAAATGTGAACATATTGTGCAGGGAGTGTGCATGCTTCAGCATGGCATTGTTAACATGGATCAACTATGTAGCTGCTGCTAATGTTTGTGCCATGTGTGTTTTATAGATTTAATGCTCACAGTGATGGAGGCTTCCAGCTTCACTCCATCAGTATACAGCGTTCACGCCCTCACACTGTTGGCCGAGGTAAAAACACTCATGTCAGTGATTCAGCTCCACTGTTGTTCCTCAGTCAGTGGCTCTGCCAGTTATTTCCATTGTTCATCTTGATTATGTCTCAAGCTGCTCTCACTCACATTTACCAGCAATGTTTAGGCCTGCAGTGCAATAACACATTCCATCTGAGCTCCTCGGAGCAGATTTACGACCCCCTCCCCACCTCCACTTCAGGTATTATTAGGGAACCAACAAACCAATCTGTTTGTCTTTCTTTGGCGCTGTGAATGAGCTGAGCTGGACAATTGAAATGACTGACCACTTCCCTCCGTCTCCTGGCTGTTTTAGCTCAACGTGGAGCTAATTATGCAGATTTTTTTCTGTGCTTCACTGGTTTCTGCCGCTTATAGATTCATGGTTGTGTTCATGGTAATAAATCAACTTAATGCTTCAGTGCAGTGTGTCATACTGTTTGGTGCTGCAGTTATGTACTTCCTAGTGGGAAAAAGGGATCAAAGTTGTTCAACATTTAGAGATGAAATCCTACTTTCTTTCAATAATGCCACGCTTGGTGAAAGCATGTGGTGTAAGACTGACATGAATTAATACTAACTGTATTTTTCAGGTGCTAGCTCATCTGTTGGACATGGTGTTCTACAGTGATGAGAAGGAGAGGGTGATCCCACTGCTGGTTAATATCATGCACTATGTAGTGCCCTACCTCCGCAACCACAGGTGGGAATGAGCTGCTTGCTGCTTTGTTGTCACTCAGATTTCCTCTTAGTGAAAAAAAAAAGTTTAGAAGTTGACCTATTAAGTTCACATCTTACATCACATCTCACATCCTACGTTAGAAAAAAAATGAAAGATAAGTATGAAGGTTGAACACACGAAATGTCAAATGGATAAATAAAAGTAATGTATTCATATGAGGAAGGAATATTGAAGTGCAGTGAACCCACAAGTGTGAAAATGAGTCATAGCTCATCATATGCACATCTTTGTATGTTTGCTGTTGCTCCTGACAGTGCTCACAACGCCCCCAGCTACCGGGCCTGCATCCAACTGTTGAGCAGCCTCAGCGGGTATCAATACACGCGCCGCGCCTGGAAGAAGGAGGCCTTCGACCTCTTCATGGACCACACCTTCTTCCAGATGGACTCCTCCTGCGTCAGCCAGTGAGTAGGAGAGGAAACTTAGCCGTGTGTGGGTGACCACTTTTACAGCTGGTGTAATATGTAGCCCATTTGAGGGAATACACATGAATACAAGATGTACTGAAGATGCACTGTCTGCCCTTGGTTGAAAAAGGAAAAATAAGAACTCAGGGATGCCAGAGATATATTTTAAAGTCATTACGTTTCACCAAAATCTTCTAGAAACATAACTTTGGATGGTACATGTTACTGTCAGATGTAACTGTCATTTTTCTGAATGTTTCTGGAACATTAACATCATTTTCCTAATTTTTCAGCTGGAGAGCCATCATTGACCACTTGATGACTCATGACAAAACCACATTCAGAGACCTCATGAGTAAGCTTTATGACTCATTATATTTAAATAGGGGTAATATTTACCACTATGTGTGGTTACTGACTATTTAGCAGATGATCTGTTTCTTTCTGACATTTGTAGGCGGTTCAGTGTTTTGGGCTTTATCGTCGATATAATTAAAGCTGCATCCTGCAAATTGTCTTGATCAAAGCAAGCACCATTACATCGAGCCATTTCAGCTGCAAGTGTATGCTAATGTGACATAGTTAAGGTCCATTCCAGTTCATGTGTAGAGTCCAGTATCTTAAATCACAATCTTTACAGCATATGCCATAAAACTCTAAATTGAGATCTACCAGACTGATGCAGAGAGACTTATAATGACTGCGTGTGTTTCCTCCAGCCCGGGTGGCTGTAGCCCAGAGCAGCTCTCTGAGTCTGTTCACCAACAGAGACGCTGAGCTGGAGCAGAGAGCCATGCTCCTCAAACGCCTGGCTTTCACCATCTACAGCAGTGAAGTGGACCAGTACCAGAAATACCTACCAGACATACAAGGTAGACGATATGCAAATACTGTATACTGTACATGTAGTAGTGATAGTATATGTTGCAGAAGTTAACCATTAACAATTTGTTTGTGTGTTCAGAGCGTCTGGTGGAGAGCCTGCGTCTGCCTCAGGTGCCCATCCTCCACGCTCAGGTGTTCCTGTTCTTCAGAGTGCTGCTGCTGCGCATGTCACCTCAACACCTCACCTCACTGTGGCCCACCATGATCACCGAACTGGTGAGAACCACAGTTTACGAGCACAGTCTCAGTTTCACTCGCTGCACCTTAATGTGTTTCCTTCTTTCAGTCTTAAACACAAACGTAAACTCCCTCACGCACACTCTCACACACTCTACAACTGTGCCTCTGCAGGTGCAGGTGTTCCTCCTGATGGAGCAGGAGCTAACAGCAGATGAAGACATATCAAGGTACAGCATCTGTTCGCATGACAAGCTGCGCTGCAGTTGTAAATAAAAATGCATTTGATTACGTTGATGATGTATTATCTCCTGTACATCTCTAGGACATCAGGGCCGTCTGTGGCCGGGTTGGAGACGACCTATTCTGGTGGGAACGGCTTCTCCACCTCCTACAATAGCCAGCGATGGCTCAACCTGTATCTGTCTGCCTGCAAGCTCCTGGACCTGGCCTTGGCCCTGCCCCCTGAGAGCCTGCCTCAGTTCCAGATGTCAGTACAGACACACCAGGGTCATAAGAGGCTGTGCATGTGATTGAGTGGTTTATTTTGTTTTGTTAAAAGAGGCAATTGTGCATGTGCGCCTGTCAGTATTTGGAATGCATGGATACAGCAGGGATCATTTTGAATTTCAAGAATGGCTCAGTCTCCGTATGTGTAGCACGTATGAATGGACATGAATAAGATGTGTGGATATCACACCTTTATAAGCTCTGGGTGACTTGTGAAATGGATCAAAATAGTGTTATTTCTAAATGAGACCTGCCTCACTACAGGTACCGCTGGGCCTTCATCCCAGAGGCTTCAGACGATTCAGGACTGGAAGTGAGACGTCAGGGGACTCACCAGAGAGAGTTTAAACCTTACGTGGTCCGACTGGCCAAGCTGCTGAGGAAACGAGCCAAGGTATTTCATCTTCCTTCTGTCTATGCAAGGTTATTAAATGATTGAGACAAATGACTTCCTCTTACATCAGGGAGACGTTCATTAAAAGACCCTTTTTGCAAATTGTAGCTCGCTTCCTTCCTGCTGCACTTTCCCCCACCTGCAGGGAGGCACTTAATTTTTTCTACTTGAGTAAGTTTTTATCAATTTTCCCGATAGAAAAACCCAGAGGAGGACTGCTCCACGCGAACTCTGTCCTGGGAGCCCGGTCACCTAATGCTGACCCTCTACGTGATCCGCAGCATGGAGCAGCTGCTTCCCTTCTTTAACCTGCTCAGCCAGGTCTTCAACAGTAAGGCCAGCAGCCGCTCAGGTCCCGCCTTCACCCACAACTCCACAGACGCCTCCTTCCCCGGCCACAAGGAGGGCCACAAACTGGAGAGCCAGAAGGTTTTCTGGAGTCGAGCTCGACAAAACATTGAAGAGATGGTAGAAAAAGACTTTCTTGAGGGCCTTATCAAGACGTGAGAACACAGCGAGGGGAGGAGGGGGATTAACACATAACTGATCAACACTAGTGAAAAACCTCATATTGTACATTCAAAAACAAGGGAATACAAATGGGGAAAATAGTTTGTACATTTTTTGTATTTATAATGATTATTTTACTTTTCAAAGGCTATTGTATTTAATTTTAATTATTTGTACATATGGAGCAGCTTTGATGACTGACTTTTAACATTTCATGTGAGTCCTTTTGGACAAAGTGAAGATGCTGTGCCATTCCATATCGATGTGACTTAATAAAGATTTTTAATGGGAGGTTTACCTGTGTTCCATCACTGTCGTCATGATGTAAAAAACACATTTACACTATGTCCTCGGGACGATATATCCTGAGCTAAACCAAGTTCCAGATCTCTAATTTTGCCTCTCACATCAATTATTCGTGCAGCACTTTAAATGGAGTGAAACAAAAGAGAAGTTCAGTTTGATTATCAGATGATCCAGAGCTGAGACCTCAAACTAATTCAGCCGGGGAACAAACAAAGCGAACTTACCTTTCTGTGTTGGGGATTGAAGGTACTGTGTGACTGCAGTTTGAGGTTCTGTTTTTTTAACTTTATTTTGTATTCAATAAATGAAGGGAGGTCAAAAGACCGAACACCTCTCTGTGTAATGCAGTACAGTTTATGAGCAACACAAGCTACTGCCTCCGAAATCATACAGTTGAATCGAACACCTAAAACATTTTCAACAAGAAATGAACATTATAACCTTCATGAAGGATTTATTGTAGAATAATCATATTGGACTGTATTAGTTTTATCTAGCTGTGTACTAACAACCGAGTGTGTATAACAGTCACACACACACAGGGCATTCTTCTGCAGAATTTTACATTTTGGATAATGATATTCTACTTTCATTCAAGTAAGATTTTGACTGCTTTTACTTGTATTTAGTGCTGTGATATGGAAAAACAACATATTGCTATTGTTTTTACATTTATGATTAGCGACGGGTGGGACTTGCGAGTGGGATTTTTTGCCTTTACAGTTTTCACTAAAATCATGAAGATGTGACATTTTCTAGGATCTCTTCCAAGCAAACGTTTTTTCTGACATCACTACAATGCTCAATTACAATGTTGTTTTGTCACACATTTTACCTTCATCAAAAAAAAAAAAACTGCAGTACTCTGTGATTTGAATATAGGTTATTATGATTTCAATTACACTTTGATAAATTGTGCAGCCTTTCTTGTATTGGGATATTTTTACACCGTGGTATCAGTATTTTTACTCAAGCAAATGATCTGAGCATTTCCACCACCAACATACCAGAGAGGAACCAGATTATATCACAGCAGAGCACATCAGCACCATGGACAGGGACAAATGCCCAGACCGGCTGCTCATTCCCTCTCTGTACATCCACGACCACAGAACAGTGTTAAGTGAGGCGGCACGCTTCATATGACCTTCATAGTGTGGCAGCAGCATGACAAGAATCAAGCTTGGCTGTAGAGCAGCTTTATTAACCCCTCACGTCCTTTCCCACACATCCACAACCTCCTCCATCCCCCAGCTCTCGTCTCCTCCCAGCTCTCGCGATGAAAGGGACGGCAGCGCGGTTGGCAACGCTGCGTCACCTGACTCAGAGGAGGGGGCGGGGCGTGGTGAGAAATATCAATAAATTAATAATTAAATAAAAAGAGGAGGATGTGATTCCGCTGAGTTGCGCCGCCATCCGACTAGCCGGGGTTGAAGCGCGCGTCGCCGGGGCTTGCAGGCTGACAGTGGGCCGCAGCAGAGAGGACGAGTCCAGCAGAGGAGCAGGAGGAGGAGAAAAGAAAAAAAAACGCCGCACTGGATGGATGGTGGGGGGATGATGGTGATGATGCCAGCCCGGGCCTGATGTTCCCCTGCACGCCCCGCTGATACACAGGGACCGTCGGAGTGCTGCTGGTGGTGAGGATTATCCAGGAGGCTGGAGGAAGGAAGACAGGGAGAGAGGGGGGGAGGCAGCAGCGAGCATCATCCGGGGAGGACCGTTTTGTCAGGGAGGCTGACCGAAAAAATAACAGTGAGAAATCAACGGGAAATTAAAGGAAAAGCTCCGAATTAAAAGCCGGAATTGGATTTTTTTTCCAGGTTTAAAGACTCGTTTATTATTATTATTATTTATTTATTTATTTTACCGGATACCGGTCCTCAGGGGAACAAAGTCAGTTCATGATTGTTCTAGAAACACAGCTGAGTGGGAACCAGCCAGCACCAGCACCAGCACTGTCCTCCAACTCAACCGCAGTTCAGTAGAGCGTGTCCTGCTGCTTCTACTCTGGTGCTGTGGTGCCTTCGAGGGCAGCTGGGATTACTGAGGCCGCTCGTTCCCGTCGGTGTGTGTGGCGGGGTGGGGGGGTAGGACCGGACTGGACGCTTGATAGCCGAGGTTGAGCTCCACAGGAGAGAGAGGATGTCGGGTCAGACGCTGACGGACCGCATCGCCGCGGCGCAGTACACCCTGACGGGATCCGACGTGTCCCGAGCGGTGTGTAAAGCCACCACACATGAACAGACACCGCCAAAGAAAAAGCACATGGAATGTGAGTAAGCTATCTATCTATCTATCTATCTATCTATCTATCTATCTATCTATCTATCTATCTATCTGTGTGTCCTTTCCACCCTCCATCCATCCTCCTCTTGCACATCTAGGCCATGCACTCACCAAACCCATGATGGTTGCCTCCCCCATCCATCCATCCATCCCTCCCTCCCTCCAGTGTGTGTTAATGTGCTTGGAGGAGTTGCTCAGCCACACGATGGGCTCACACATGTACTGTACACACACACACACACACACACACACACACACACACACACACACACATTGTGCTGGAGGCACCTGCTACTTTAATGTAGACTTTTACTGAACAAACCGAACCCATTACCCAGCTACAGCAGGGCGTCTTCCCCCCATCGTGCTGGCCAGATGAGCATCAGGGTGGAACCAGAGGGATCCCACAAAGCCCTAAACCAGATACTTAAGCCCTCCTGACTGGAGGAAGGCCATCTCCCCCATGTTGCTCCAGTGCTCCTCCGATGCATAATTGAAAAGGTTGATGGTGTTGTTTTACCGACCAATCACACAGGCCTGTTCCCGGGCTACTGTCCGCGATGGGAGAGCAAAAAGGTGTGTGCCAGTGCCAGCATCTCACTGATTTATTTTACAATTTGTTAATTTGTTGAGTACAAATGAGGGAGGAAGAAGATGGAGGTATGGTGTTAATTCAGTGTCAAATGTTGAAATGAAATGTCAAGAAAGCCCAGAAAGCAATTGGAAAGAGTTCAATGCAAACATAAAGTATAGAAATGCAGCATAGATCAGAGCATCCATATACAGAAAGGTGCATGTCATTAACATGATGATGATTCACTTGTGTAAAGACTGACGCACAAAACCCACAAATTATGACAACGGATATAGGGGGAGTGGTGTCAAAGGATAAGTTTGCCTAAAGATTAAAATATAGTCATTGTCTACTCTTGTCAATGGAAAGTCAGGTGAAGTCTCATAGCCCACAAAACATGTCAGACATTATAATGGCTCCAAACAACACGTCTGGTGTAATCCAAGTCTGCGAAAGCCTGGAGATCTGAAGTTGATTTGAAAAAACAAAACAACCGGTTATT
This sequence comes from Diplodus sargus, assembly GCA_903131615.1. Lineage (NCBI taxonomy): Eukaryota > Metazoa > Chordata > Actinopteri > Spariformes > Sparidae > Diplodus > Diplodus sargus. The sequence goes on along the minus strand of CAEMYA010000014.1, from coordinate 4,148,543 downwards.
TACGTTGTTTTTAAGCCTAAATCTACAGTGTAGCTGCTAAGCTAAAACCGTTAGCGGGCACACTGTCTGTAGTGGGTGCATGAGCTCTACCACGTGTTGAGGTTGTAAATAACGTCTGTGAAGCTCCAGAAATGTTTCGTGGATAAAGGAACTTCTCCCACCTTTCCGTCAGCATGGGGGTGAGTAGATGATGATGTGATTTTCAATTGTAAGGAAGGTGAACAAGAGGCCCTCCACAGTGGCTGGATACTGCAACCTCTCGAAGTGCTCCTGTATGTTGGGTTTTGATTTTATGATACCTCTGCTGTCTCTGAACGTATAGCTGGGCGATAGGGCCAATTTTGAAAAACGTTTAGGCTGTATCATGATATCCAAAATATATATATTTCAATATCTTTAAATCTATATTGCAACAATATTAGAAGACATGACTGTTGGTACTTTGACAAATATTAACATATTGACATTTTTCAGAAATGATCATCAGTAATGTGGATATAGTATTTGTACCCATAGGGCAGTCTGGTAAGTTCAGAGACTTACATTTCTTTACTATAATTCAGCCTTTAAAGCCAGGAAGAGACTGGACTGATGTTAATCACGATATAACCGTATCAAAAATCCAAGACAATACATAGGGCTGTATTATAATAATGATATAATATCAATATATTTCTCAGCCCTACCATAACGTGTTCATCCCGTCAGTCACCTTTGGAAATCTGTCTGTGACAGTCAGGGCGAGGGAGGCTAATGAGTAGGCTAGCTGTCATTTCGTACGTAGCAACCAAAAAGGTGCCTCATAATAAAATGTCTGTGACAGAATTGTGTTCGGTAAAACATGCCTACTAGTAATAACAAGTAACAACGTAGAATGCCCGCTGCCTGCTCCAGCTCCTGCATACATGTAACCAATGTAAGACAAAATGGTAGCGTTAGCATAGTTTACTGTAACTTCAAGCTAGCAGCATTTAGCACTTAAAAAACAAAACAATACTAACGTTCCGATATGCTAAAATCTACATATGGACAGGATAAAGCAAACATTATGTTATCATGGAGAACATAGATATTTAAAGTTAATTGCGAGAAACAATAGGATGGTTTTGGATAAAAAGAAAACCCACCCTTCACTGAGCCACAGGAGGCTAAAAGGGAGACCATAGAAGAAGAAACAAAGGTGAAGAAACCATGAACTTGAACTGTAGAGATACACAGTGCACACCTTCTACATTTGGAGGCCTTCATAGTAAGGCAGTCATAAAATAGTAAAAGTAAAATTTTTAGACGGATGTTACATTACAACAGATGACTCAGTTACACCAGATATGCACTGCTGCTCCATGTGACCAGACAGAGTCATAGTTTCTTTAGCATAAAATAAACGGCAGCAATATCAAGCTGGCAAACTCAAACCCCAGTGGGAGAGATCCGATCAGCCCGTCTGTACGTGTCCAGACTCAAAAATCAAAGTGAAAGATGAGCACTGTTAAATCATAGCACAATAAAGTGGAGAGCTCGCCCACATGCCAAAGTTTGTGTCAGCACTTTGTTGTTGTGGTGAATGCAGAGGAAGCACTGCCCTCCACATATCGCTTTCCCACTCGTCTACGGAAAATAAAGGGCTGAAGAATTCAAATGCTCACAAGTAGCAACTCAGATAACCCATGCAGTAATTATTCTAGAAATAACAAGCATCCACCGCACAACTGAGCCACTATCACCAATTTATCAAGCTATATTATCAAATTATTGTACGTGTTGCTTTGCTAAACTTATGAATGCCTTTCACACCTACGTTGCACTTGAAGTGAGAATATTCCAACCTTCACTGGAAGAAATGACACCACTCTCTAATGAAAGGTTGTATCCTCTGGCAAAAAGACACTATCTCGCTCATTTCCTGTGGACAATATACGTCTGAAGCCTCACTAGGGCTGCGGTCGGATGGTCTTTTTTTGCTTAGCTTTAACTGAGAGACATAATAAAGAAGCATCTCAGTGACAGTCATGATAAGACTTCTTGGTCAGATTCTGTTAATGCTGAGGAAAGGTGCTTCAGTGCCTCGTATCTTATCTCCTTTCACACTGGGCCCTCCTTAATGGAAGGGAAGGAGATAATACGGTCCCGCGTTTCCTTTGGGCAGCAGTGTAAGTGCTGTTTGATTCTCTCCGCACAGCACTTGTCTTTTCCTTAGGAATTGTCCTTCTCATCTGTCCTTTACCTCATGACACGAGGAGACACAGGAACTAATTTTACTACCCAACCTGTTAGGACCGACAGTTTAGGGTGCCTTATGGTGGCTATGGTGTTTTGTTTATAACGTCTACGTGCTGTGTTGCAGAGATGACTACTGGAGTTACCATGCTAACCAGCTAGCACATGCTGTCTCATAATACCACACCGTATTAGCCAGAGGGCAGAGGCAGTGGTCTGATAGCATAGCTCCTTGCAAGCAGCGAGTTTCCTACGTTTCACAAGCTCTCTTAGCTTTTAGTGTAATCCATTTATAAGCTAACATTAGCTACTGTTGCTCTCTGTTAGCGGAGCTGAGAGAGGCACTGAGACGAGGCCCTCAGAGGACGAGGATAAAGTCACTTCCTTTGGACTGTTGTCCAGCTGCGTATTTTGGGCGCATTCTTGGTCTAGCCAAAATGAGCTCGGCATATTTAAGCCAACAAATCAATGAAAAGTATTGGATTAATTTAAATGGAAAATCCTTCAGTTTAAACAGAGCACGGGTCTGTTTGGTGACTGGAATGAACTGGCTCATAAGTAAAAGGGCTTGGATAAATATGTGAAAGGTAAATTAATGTCACATTGGAGGAGCTGCCTCAGGGATATTGTCTGACATTATATCCAATTTCATCCCCCGTTGACATTTACCCAATGTGCCGCTGTGTCAACTGGAAAACATCCAGTTCTGTCTTATTCGACCGAAATATTCACATACATCCTCTGTGAGAGCAGTGGCCAAAAATACCATTACTATACTATAATTACTCACAACCATCATACTAACCATGGATGAGTTTTATTCTGAAGTTTGTTTTTGTGTTGTACAGTATCTGGACCGATACGTCCTTCCCCATCAACTGACGTAATCAGTCATCTTCATAATTAACCTCCTATTCCACTCCAGAGATCTTCCCATCATGCTGACATGGCCTGACGTGAATATGGGTAATTTCTGCTGTTTGCACGTACAATATATCAGCCTCGCATGGATTTTGTGTGTTTGGCTCCTGGACATTCTGACTGTCAGAAAAGTAATTTACATATTTTAATTATATTAAGATGCTAAAAAGATACCGATTGCCCTCTTACATATTAAACTCTCATTTTATTCTCTAATTTCTGGGGTTCTGGCTGAAATGTGACGGTAACAGATTAATTAAGATGGTGAAGACACCTCTCATCTCGCTTTCTTCTCACTCTCAGAGCGAGCTCAACCCATCAGTTGAGACCTCCATTAAATCTAGTCAGTCTGATCAGCCTTATCAAAACTGCACCATGCATAAAACTGGCATTAACCTTTGTCTGGCACCGCGCTGCACATCCAAACAATTGCAGGATTAATGTGTTGTATCATCTCAATCCTAAATCCAGGTCTGAACAGATATGTGTCCACAGTCTAAAAATAATCTCATATGGATTGTTCCACTGACAGTTAAATGTGTATTGGTCCGTTGATCAGCTGATCCAGCAGGGCAGTAAGCTTCCTCACGCTGTGACCCCAAAACCCCAGAGAGAGAAAAACTGAGAAAATCAGAGAGCTTTTAGACTGAATGAGGTCCTTCAGCTTCTTCAAGGATCAGAGGCACCATAAATAGATAACAATAGAAAACTCTGGGATGTAGGTATAAACAGACATGCTTTTTTTAAAGACTGACATCTCTTTGCATATTGGTGGCAACTCTTAGTTTGTTTTAAAACCCAAAAACTGACCCATAACTACAAAGTGCTGAGAGGCTGTTCTCCTGAGGTTCCAGTCTGTAGACTGTGGCCAAACGGTTTGTGTCTTCAGACCACAAACTGCTGACTGTAAGGACAAGGAAGGGCTAACAGAAAAAAGTAATCCCGTTAATAGCACAATAGAAGATACGTGTCTCTAGACATTTGGCACAACACGCTGCCCATTTATTTGCAGAGCCTGACGGATGACTGTGATACAGATCAGAACTCTGCTAACTCTTAAAAGATTAGAGCTCAGGCAGCAGCAGCACAGATTGCCCGACACCCCACATGGCCTGAGTGTGTCTTACAGAAGGCTCTTGCTTCACATACACACAAAGAGCTGCACGTAAGCCACATGCTGTTGGTTACGTCCCAGAAAAAAAAGGGACTTTGAGTGAGGATCCAATAGAGCGTCTTTTCTTTTGGAAAGGAGCAGGGTGGTGCAGACTTGGAGGAGGTGCAGCTGTGAGTCAACTGCATGAATGGGCTGGAGTTTATGTGGCGTTAGGATAATTGCTGCGAACCAAGAAGTCGTTTGCGAAAAGAAGACTGGCAGTCTGAAAGCTCAGTGTGTAACAACCACGGATGTATAATGGGAAATGGATACATTTCAGTTGATAGAGCATCGGAGGCAGGGCCCCAATCATTCCTTAAATACACCGTCCTGGTATAAGATTACTGAGATTTTCCACATCGCGGGGTGCACTAGTGAATTTAGCCGCGCGAACTTCCAGTTTAGCCCTCGCTCATTTCAATAGGGAGACAATTATTTTCTTCACTAGACCGAATGTCATCAGGCCAAATGAATCAAATTGTAATGAAATGAGTCGTTTGTGAGAAAATGTATCCATAATTTTACGAACGCTTCTTTCAAGATCTAAGCCTAATGGGAAAACAAGTCTTTCTGGGCCCTGCACCTTCAATATTTGGTTTTGCCGCTGTGTCAGATTTTCTTAAAAGCTTGGCACTGCTGGGGGCTTGATATCAACAGTACCCTGTTCCTTCTCTGGCTGAGGCACATGTTCCGACGGGTCTATGTGCGAAGCAATGGAGTGATGGTAACCCTAACCTAAAAGGATGTACATAATGCATTTTGGTAAGACATGCTGAATGTCAGCATTTTGATTGTTTACAAGAAAACTCCACAGAACACCTTAAATAAAACAGATTCCACCTTGTGCAGACTGATCTTACTAATAGTTTAAAGATATCTAAAGATACTGCTACTTGAAACCATTATCCCCAGCAGGTGGCCAAGACAAACTGTTATCTTGGTTGTAGCAAATGATGCTACAGGACGGTAATTGATATTTGAAAGAATGACACAGACCATCTTTAAATTTGGTTCAGACTCGAGACCTTGCTTCTGAACTGTCTTCTTGGTGGAGTAGTGTGACCATCTGGCACGCTTGGCAGGCACACGACTCAGGGGTTCAAGATGGAAAAATGGCGCGCACACACGTGCCATGTTCGCTGGCGACGACTCAGTGACGCCACCATATTTTAGGCGAGCCCACTTCGCCCTCTTACCCATCTCACGCTCCATTAGGACCGTGTTTAGGATACTGCGGTGATTCTGTCGATTTGGATTGATTGAGCGGGGTTACACAACATCTGGCAAATGCATTAATTAAATTGTCCATTAATTGCCCGGTGCACACTTTTTTCCACTTCAGTCTGCTGCTGCAGCTCTCTGCTGCTGGATTTAAAAAGACCTTAAACAGCAGCTGCCAAATAATTAGTTTGGTCAGAGGGCCCATTTTGTCACTTCTTCTACCATGAAGTAACCAAATGTGCGACCAGCAAGGATTTCTTAAAGGCGGCATTTATCTGATTGGTGGAAATAACAACCATGCTGCTCCTCAGTGTGAATCTAAAGGCCCAGGGCAGAGATCAGAGGACACGCAGGGTATCTGCAGCCCGAGGGAGACAGCTAGAGCACTAGTGTAACGGAGTTTGGATGTCTGCCAAATGAGGATGGCTCTGTTTTCAAAGACAGGCCCCACCACTCCCGCAGCTCCTCAGCCTCCATCTTTATCTACGGCTACTCATGTTCCCCCGACCTCTTAATGCTCCCATTGTTAATAGAGCTGGAACAGGTTTATAGTTTGAAAGTCATATTTTTCGATAATGTACGCCATCATTTTTCCTCTCTCACGGTCCCTTCCCTCCCTTCTAAACGCATTTTAACCCAGATCGCATTTATCGTGATGACCTTGATTTTGATCAGGCGTCACGGCTCACATTCTGTCTGTGTTTGCTGCAATAATTATCACCAGCTCTGCTGCCGCTCTAAATCTAGTCACTCCAATTAACAGGTTTTTTTAACACAGCGATGCGATTATGCTCTGCTCAGAGCAAATGCAGGATACATGACCTGCTGTGTGTGTGTGTGTGTGTGTGTGTGTGTGTGTGTGTGTGTGTGTGTGTGTGTGTGTGTGTGTGTCGGGAGAGGGTGGGGAGAAAGCAGGAGGATGAGCGGTGAGAGACATAAACAGCGTGCTGAGTTCCCTTTGGCTGTTAAGGTGCTGTTACCACAACATGAGTCACCATCAATGTGTTACCACATTTGAGAGGCAGACTGTCTCCCTGAAATGGGGGAGGGGAGGAGAGACTGAGGGGTGAGCGCTCCGTCAGTAAATCATGTGCTAGTATACATGCTAGGTGCACATGTTTAGGTCGTGTGCTTATTTCTATTTTCACAAACACTGCTATAGCACTGGCTGCACTTCAGGCACACTGAAATCCGTCAAGCTGATCCAGTTAAAGATGTACCTTGACGTTTTTTTCATAGTGCTGCATCAAATTCTCACTATATTTCTATCATTTATATGGAGTTCAGTGAAAAAGTTAGAAACGTTGGGCTCATTAGTTTTCTCACAGATGATTAAATGAGACGATTGATACCACTTTCATATCTGTACGCAAAATAATAACTTGGAGCCAGCAGGTTGTTAGCTTAGCATAGCATAACGACTGGAAATTGGGGGGGAATTAGCCTGGCTCTGTCTTGAGGTAAAAAAAAATAAAAATAATGTCCACCAACCCCTCTAAATCTCAGTGATTAACATGTGACCATGTTTGCTTCATTTGTACAAACTCAAAGTGTCAAACAACAAGCCATGGTTTTTACACAGGCCAACTAATAATCACCGTACAGTTGCCGTATGATACCAATTGACACCCACTTTTGCAATCGAGGAATATTAAAGAGGCTCGGTTGAACCGGTTGTAAGTGTATATTAGCGGACCCCATTTCTAAACTGATGGTAACTACTGTTGCTCTCTGGTAGCACTGAGAAGGCGCCTAAAGTCACATCCTTTCTACTGTCACAGAAGATCCGACCGAAGTCCCTCACAAAGACATCGGTAGTCCAGCAGCATTAATAACCTAAACCAATCGTCCGCAGGCTTGTATGTGCAGCCAGGAGGGACGGGGAAGGTCTCATTTTTCATGCCACGACACAATCCGTTCCCATAGAGCCAATACAAAAGAGCTTAATACGTGTAAATTGCCTCAAATTGTTACATAGAGCACCTTTAGTGTTCTCAGCGTCTCGCTTGTCAGTAGTTTGCTCTGGGATTATGTTTTTGCCTCAGGTATGAACCGGCAATATGCGCATAAAGGATACCATGTCTCCTGGCAACAGTAGCTGGAGCTGTCGTGTCCACGGACTGTCAGTCTGGAAATACTGTGGCAGAAAGCCTCAACATGAAAAACGTTGGTAAAACTCAGGCAATGCAGAAACCCATTTTTTAAAGCACCTCCACTCGCTGAGCCCTCGCTGTCAGGGCGGATATCTTATCTGAACTGCTGCTAGTCATTTTTTCATGCCGTTTCGGTTAAAATCTTGTGTGTGAGGACTGTGAGATTCTCACATTTTAAAACAATTTTTTTTTTTTCAAACTTGCCAATAACTGCTGTAACAATACATGCATCCAGTTTAAGTATAAGCCAATATAAAAGATGCCTGTATGTGAGGAGAAAAACTCAGAAGCATCCTCTGGCCTCTCTGCTCCCTCAATTGGTCCTCATCTTCTGCCTCTCCCACTCTGTCCTCACACTCCCACTCTGTCCTCCTCCTTTAATGATTCTGTGCTCTGCTTGTCTAATGGGGAGTTGCAGTCAGCAGAGGAATGTGAAAGGAAGCTGGTAAGAGATCCCAGCGTGCACCGCAGCGCTGCTCTCACAGCGGGTATCGTCGCGAGCCCCAGAAGGCCTCTCTAATGTCAAACAATGCGTGGGAGTTGGGCTGTCCTACCAACAGTGTGTGTCCAGATTAATGAGCTGGGGCCAGGATCCCCCGTACAGCTGCTATCATTATCCTCTTTAAATCTGAGCAGCCATTTCAAATTGATTTGCTTTCTCCTTTCTTAGTACCACCCACCTCTTTCCGCGCCTCTCAGTCCTTTTTCTGATGCTCTTCGGAGGTCGCAGTGCCCTTGAGCCTGCTAGTCTGAGGATAAAAAGAAACATAAATATTACAGCGCAGTCGTATCTGTTGGGGGGGGGATTTATTGCACTTAAATGGGCAGAGGGCACACACAGAGGTCTGCTGTACCCTGAGTAGAAAGCAGGTATACAGTCCTTTGTGCAGGTAAGCAGCAGCAGCAGCAGCCTCTCCAGCAGCTCAAACAGTAAAGGGCCATGTCAATACCCAGGCTGCATATCAATAATGCATAGAGGCTTGGGTGTCCTGCAGTTTTATGACTCTGTCTGACTGCTGAGCTCTGCCTCAGGACCTGACTTTGTGATAAACAGTGTCACGATAAAAGTGTCCCCCCCGCTGACTTAATCACAGGATAAAAGAGAACCTGTGGGAACACTGAGATGGCTTCGACAAAGTTCGGAATAGTTTAGAAAGCTGTGCAGCAGCCTGGCTGAGATGGGTTAATCAATCTCTTAGACCAATGTGTAAAGATGGCTCTGTCTTTCAACGCGCCATGCTAGCAGTGGAATCAATCAATTATTTATGAGCTATTCAACAACTCCTTTAAATTTACATTGGAGGTCTGTATGTCATTTAGTCATTGATACATTTAGAAAGTGAACATTCGCTTCAAGGCTCACCCTTATCCGCTACTGTCGGCCAGATTTCAATTCTAGCTGGGAAATAATTTATCTTTCCATCTGAAATGACAATATTTGCCGACAGATTTGAAGAGCTCTCGCTGGTAACTTAATTAGGCTCCATTAGTACTAGTCCGTTTGTAATGTTTCCTGCTGACTCATTGTACAAGGAGAATCTTGTACAAGAGGCTACGTATGCACTCGGTGGCTACGTGCGCGCTATCATGCTAAAAGACTGATGCTAGAGCTGCGTCTCCCGGGCAAATCAGCCATCATTAAACATGAGTTAATCGTCAACATATAAGACTGGATGTTTTTATGATATCCACAAGTTTCCTGGGGAGTTCACTGAAGAGGTCACTGGGGAAACCATTAAGGGTTTACTTCTGGTGCTCAGTGGAGCTAGCGTACGAGAGAAAGTAGCAGATGCACGGATGGCACTTTCAAGCTTTATAAGCGTTAGCGACTACCAACACTACATTCTTATTGCTTAATGGCCTAAGCAATAAGAATTAAATGTTGGTAGAATTCAATCGATAGAGATGCTAACCTAGATCTTCATGAATGATTGATACACCATACCAATCACTCCAAGAAAGGGGGTTACTGTCTGGTTACCATGGAAAAGACAGGTTTTGGTGTCACAATTCAGCTGAAGTCTTGCCCATAATTCATGAAGGTATCATCAGGTCTAGGAACAAGATGGAGAGAGCCCAACTAGACATAGTGCGCCTTAATATTAGAATCATTTTAAGGAAAACTGTCAAATTGGCCAGTGTTTTACCTGTTTAGCGACTTTTTGTGGTTCATTTCAATCTGTATGTCTTTACTTTATGCATTGCAGGTAAAATGGCTCTCGGGTGAGGACTAGCCTGTGTGTTGGCTCGTCATGCTATCTTGGGCAATGTTAGGTGTGATCCTAGAAACCCTGCACAGTTGAGGTCCTAGTTGTAGCCACGACTGTTCTTTATACATTATGAGCACATGAGAAATCAAAAGCCAGGCTTGGTGTGCTGCTAAACTAAGATTGGAAAAATAGCTGTTCGAGGGAATTACTTAGTGAACAGTCAGTTGGGTTTTAAGCTTAATCTTTTTTTTTTTTGTATCTTTATTTTCCTGAATCTGAAATATTCCAAGAAGCCTGCAGGTGCTCTCTGACACTCTTGAGATACATAGCCTACTTATCCATGTGTTTCCGACACAGCGATAGTCTGAAACATGTCTGTTGTCAAGGAAAGACTGCTGCAGACCTCCAGATGTTGACCTGCAGCACAGTTAAGTGTTTTCTGACTGCCTAGATTATCATTTGATTACGGTACTTACTCATGCAAAACACTTGACACCGCTTGAGTTAGCTCAAGCTTATTTCATCTGTGCACGGTGTGTGGAGCTCTAGGAAGTTCTTTTGGATTTCTTTTGAAGGCTTGGATGTTAACCAGTGGGACAGCTCTACTTTGCCTTTATTGGGTTGAGCTAAATAAAGGAGAAAATGACCTTTTCTGTATTTGCCACTGCAATCTCAGAAGCATATGGCCAAATTCAGTGTCAGGAATATGGGGTACAAACATTCATCAGGAGGGCATGAGTAATTTTAATAGTTCTGCATCAACTGATTCTTTTCGCCCTTAATTTCATTGCTACTTTCACACCTCCCACCCTCCCTTTCCGTTCTTCTTCAGCCCTGGACAAACCCACTGTAGCTCACAGATACAGATTTTTCTCTGCCAGAAAAAAGAAGTCACAGGAAACAAATTGTCCTGCTGCATTATTTGGTTCAGTGTACAAGGTGGAAGTCTGTCTCCGTCTCCTTTCTTGGAGGAGCAGAAATACACAAGGCACAAGCCGGGGATTTTCTATTCAAACAGGCAAGACACAAAGCCTCATGGGAGACGAGCAGCTATGGGACGAAGGGAGCTAGGGAGGACAAAATGAATGCATGCAGAAAGAGATGCTAGACTGGTGATGCTCAGTAAGAAGATATACTGCCTGTAATGTGGGTATGTTTTTTTGTTTTTTTTAATGCCTGAGAGCATCAGTAGTTCGGTAGACATTAGAGCTACAGGCAAGAAGGACAGCCAGGGTCATTAGAGAAAGACTGATCTGCAGACCCATGAGGAAACATCTATCTGCTACATGGTCACTTAACGATACATGTAGAGCACGTAAATTAGCCTGCCGAAGGTTCATGAGGGTATTTATATCGGCCCAATATCTGTCAGCTTCTAGTCGCTGCTAAAATGTACATAATTAGCATTTTCTGTTTCTTTTGTTGGGATGATAAAATAAAGAAGAAGATACAGTAGTAAAAGCAGTGATAGCCACAATGACGGAACATGTTACAGGTTCATCAGCATAGAAAGATGTCACAGCATCGCACGCGGTTTGTTTTGGTGTCACCGTTGTCTTAAAACAAAAGAAGAGCTTCTTCCTCTTTACCGACGGCATACTAATGAGTGACGAGCTTAACTGTCCCCACAAAGCTAGCTAACACCTTTTAGCTGCTAGCACTGGGCTTCTTTTCTCATTCACACAGCGTACTCTTCACACCAGAGCAGGCTTTCACATAAGGTATGGTTTCTCTAAGGTATAGCTTACTGCCTGACCACAGCAACTACTGTCTCGCTTAAACTAGCTACACCAACCGCCCTGAATATTAGAGATAGGGACCAGTTTGCAACAGATCACATTTTCACAGATAATCAGTTTGCTAACAGTGCCACTGTGTTTGGGAAATTTGAATGAGGCCTGCTCCCGAATAGTTGAAGTTGACGTGAGCGTTGAAGTCCCGCCCCTTCCAGTAGACCCCATGTGACCTCATTTCGGAAAAAAATTGTACAGTAGTCAAAATACGTATTTGATTCCATTTGAGTTGTGCCATGAATTACATATATGATGTTTGTCAATTTACAGGATCATTTCCATCCAAGAAAGTTGCAGTTTGTTGTAAATAAAGTAAAATATCATCGGGTTTTGTGTTAAACTGCTGAGTGAGCTATATCGTGTTGTAATGTAATTCATGGCACAGTTCAGTCAGGGTCAAAAAATTATTTGTCTCTCACCATCTACTACAATACAATTGCAGGCATCAGTTGGTTTCCTTTCATTTCTAAAACGGTACAGTATGAAACACTTGCAACTCAAGCCAGTATAATATATCTGTTATTGGATTTTCATTTTAGAAATGAAATTAAAACCAGTGGTTGCCTGAAGTCGATAAGACAGCCACAAGTATTAAATTCAAATATAAAGTATGATAGGCTACTTGCAAGCTGAACATACTGATGTGAATTTTGTTAAACCAGCTAAATTCCAATAAAATCCACTGTGGCTTGTCCCCATTGGTACTTACTGATACATGTGAAAATCTGTCTTTGGACAATAAATCACAGTTTGCATGTGTCTTGTTCTTTGTGAAGTGCTGAGTTGATCTCACACCTTGGCTTTGACGACAGCTCTGTTTGTTGACGTATTAGTCCGGTAAAAGACAGTAATGTCCCTGATATCCAGTTTCTTTGCTATGAAATCTGTTGTTTTTACTTAACAATGAACACAACACACTTATGACATCTGGTACTGAATGAGTTTGGGATTTTCTACCCATGAGTTGCATCACAGAAAACACACCACACCGAGCAAAAGCTGAGTGAAATGTCACCGAAAAAATGTCTATACGAAGACAGCGCTGCTATCTGCGTCCACCAGCAGCAGCGGCAGCATTGTGCGAGATGCCAGCTTTTGCCTCAGATGTCACTTCCAGCCTCCACCGTGTCGCGATCATGGCTTCCTCTTTGTTTGGCTGCCACGCCACGTTGGTGCTATGCTACGCTGAGACAGAGTGCATTCTGGGTATATTTTTTTTTTCTCTTTCCCCCTGTATGTTGCTCGAGGGTGAGAGAGGCTATAAATAAACACTGTGCCTTCATGGTCCGTTCATGTGTAGCTCAACAAGGAATCACTCATGCAGCATGGCTTGTATTGCACTCTGCACTCTTACGTAGGTGGAGAGCTCACTGAATACACCAGGCCTCGTGTGCTTGAGTCACATACTGATAACATCGATCTGTATGAAATATGAATATGCATATTCACAGTATAGAAAAGAACACAAATGAGCACAGAGGTTATATGAGTGGTATTACTATTTATAAGAATTCAGTGGTGAATCTTTCCACAGTGTAATAGCTGGTGTGACTCACATACATCTGGCTTTGACCAGGTGACCCCCATCACCTTGCACCTGTGAAGACAATTCAAAGGAATCTTACTGCATCCTCGACTCCACCGCAAATATGAGAGCCTGTTGCCTAGGAAACCACCTTGTGACGTCCCCTGTCGTGCTCAGTGTTACATTTGTATAAAATCCATCTCTGAAAAAATGAGGAGGATGTTGCGTGCGTGCGTGTGTGCGTCACGCAGGCTTGCGTAAATGCTTAAGTCTGTCCTGTGGTGCATGCATGCCTGGCAGTCTGCCTCCAGTTGTACTCACACACAGCAGCTTTGATATCGCTTACAGTTATTGATATGTTAAAGGGTGCTGTGCGAAATGTGAGTGCTGCCAGTGGTGTGTCGGGTGTGGTAGATGCTGCGGGGCGTCCTGGTGTGGTATTAAGTGACAGATATGTGACACTGTGTGGGTCAATAGAGCACAGGAGTCCAAAGAGTGAGAGTCGGCAAATCATTCAATACTAGCCCTCCTGCTAGGGACACCTTTACAGAAGAACTCTTGTCCGTAGATCCAGTAAAAAAAACGGACAAAACTAACAATTCATTAGTCGGTCAATATTTCCCCACTCCAAGCTCTTTGGTTGCTATATCTGTATAGTATAGACCACAATTTCCTAAAACACTTGTGGTTTTTAGCAAATATCAAATCAAACGGGAATAAATAATGTGTTTGTTGTTGGCAATTCCGCTGGTGTGAGCAACATCTGAAGGACTGACTCAGATAAACTACAGTGGCCACGTTTATCCAAGGATCCAAGTTGGATGTGGCTCATTTATGCGTTTTCAGCCGTGACATTCTTTTTACAGACATGCATGCCCTTTACTTTGTGTTAGTGCTAAACAGCAAACGCAGGCATTGTGACAAAGTACGCTAAGATGGTCAGCATGGTACAGATCTGCATGTTGGCACTGCACAGCCAGGTAGCATGTTGGCACGCCAGTGTTAGCATTTAGCTGAAGGACCCGCTGGGCCTAATATAGCCGCACAGAGCTGCTAGCATGGATGTAGATGCTTGTTGATCGTTTTTGGACAACAATAGACATCTATTGCAAAGGCTAATGAGCTATTTTCAGGCTTTGTCTATATGGACAATACATGCCAAAATTGTGTCCCTACTGGCCAGTGCATAATCTCCACATGCAATGAACTGACGTCTACCAGCTGGATGTGGACACTCACACCATCCCCAGCAGGCTACAAGGACCACTGTGATCACAGAGACAGGTTGTAGCGTGATAACTTTAGTATTTAGCGAGCTAGTGTATTTACACACAATATATAGGCAAGGGAAAGTGCAAGTTATTGTTAACGGATAACCCTGGCATTATTTTATCTTACAGTTATTGCTCAATCCCATGAAAAGACCAAACCCAAGGACGAAACTATCCCACTAAGGGGAGCTGCTAATGCTGTACCTCCAGACTGAAATGTATCTAAAAGTGATTAAAAACACATTAAATAGCCATTACTGTTGTACTGTGTGAGATTTATCTCCATTACAGCAAACATAACCAGTCTCTTATTCCTCACAGCCCAGCAAAAAGAAAAGCACTGTAAACAAGAAGCCAAACCTCTGAGCATGCTCAGTGACATCTGCCGACATAGAACTGCTCTCCAGAGGTGGAAAAAGTTTCAGAATCAACCCCGCTGGCCATGCTTATTCTCATGAATAAGTCACTTGAATGCAAATCGTTGTGTTTTCTGCAGTGTTCTGGTGTGGAAGAATGAGCTACAACAAGCCGTGGCTACACAGAAAGTACTTTCAAGGATTGATTCTTTTTGAGACAGTGATTCTCCCCAGGATACCGCTCGTAGCATGGGACGGTTTCAGTTTGAGAAAACTGCACTGGACATTTCATGCGTTACGGATGAAGCTAAATATTGTGCATATGTTTTGCCTCTGCGAGGCACAATGCTGATTCACACCTGGTTGCATTCTGAAGCATCGGCTGTGAATGTCTCTTTGTGTGGATGTTTGCCTGCGTGTCCATTATCGGGTGCCCTACGCGGCATTGTGTTTTCTTTCTCTCGTCTCTCATCCATCTTATTTCAGAAGCACAAACACACTGTAGAGGATGTGGACATGTCAGACCGCTGGTCCTCCTCCCTCTGTTCACTGTGCTGCACAATGACGGCTCACGTGCTGTGTTTGTACATTTAGAACGGGGGAGGATGTGTGTGTGTGTGTGCTAGAGTGTGTGTATGTGTACAATGTAACAAATGTGTAGAATAGTTTAGAGGCTCGTGTAATCCACATGTCACGAATAACCTTGTGTAACAGGAAAAAAATCCCCAGGCTTTAAATGAAGGACATGCTCTGTCAGTGAGGGACAGGAATTTGGTACGAGGACGACAGCACATGAGACTGTTGGACTCATCTTCTGCTGTTTTAATCAGAATGTATTTTGTAATATCACATGTCCTGTTGTAAACATGCGTGGGCCTAATATATGTCTGTGAGATACAAGGCTCATAGATTCATTTATTTATCATTTAACAACACCAGGGTTGCAAAAAGAAATTGAATTTGAGTCCTTTTTAGCTACATCACAAACCAAAAATGAAACAAAAAAAAAAAAAATTCACATGGTGGAGTGTAGCCGATGAATTGTGTCTGTGCGTGTGTGCTACTTCAAGCAGCATTGAAGTCTAGGGGGCTCTACTCGAATGCAGTTGAAAACCTGTGATTCTGTAGATTTAAGTGTGGCGATGACGATCGCATTAATCACCAGCTGTTGGATAACTGCTCTTGCAGATGGAAAGACTCACCATGTAATTACTCTCAGTGGTACAGTACCACCACTTCTCCGCGGCAGCCCTCGCTGGTTCCACATTCTACATCAGGCCTTTACCAGCGAGGCATCCTGTGGCTCTTCATGCACTTGCCCAGATGGATGGACTGATCTCTTTATTTGCATTTAAATACCGCCCCACTATGTCCGCCAGCTTCTTGGTAGCCGTGCTGGGCAGTGAGTGCACAGGGGGGCTTTTCTTATAGCTTTATTTTAATACTGAAATCAGCCGATGCAGTTGCCGTGAGTGAACCAGAACTGTAAAGTTGCGGGTCGTGAAACCAAAACGTATGAACGGAAATATGCGGAAATAGTCAATTCTCTGTGAATTAACCACTACCAGTAAATCCTTTCACATTAAAGATCTTCACCTAATCAACTGAGGAGTGCAGCTTTAAAAGGTAGCTACCAAAAGCAGGATAGCGTAGTAGAGGTTTGGACTCTGGACTGGACTTGACTCCCACCTGACTTGTTCATCAAACTACAAAAACAAAGGGCAGTATCTTGCCTTTAATTGGGAACTACACCAATTGTGCACACCAAGATCAGCGTACTATCCATATAAACGACTGCTCAGCCTGTGAAAACAATTATATAATAAACAAAAGAGACTGCAACCATGGTCACGCCATCAGGATTGTCACAGTCTGTGCTTGGAGACTGCGAGCAGAAAGCCTGTGTTGGAGCTTGAAGGATGTGGGCATCATGGGAGTGTTGTTGAAGCTCTGCCTGTTGTGGGTGAAAATTCAATGCTAAATCACCGGAGTGCTCTGTAAATGATTTGCCTTTGAGAATGCCTAGTTTGAAATTTCTGCACGTCGCGTCGTAGTTCGCTGGAATTAAGCTGATGCGAATATCTGCGGTTTGGCTGTGTGTTGCAGTGCACAGGATGCAGAGTTTCCGAGCATGCAAGTGATTCTTAGTCAGCGTGACTCCCTGTGTGTGCTGGCGCTCGACAAGGGCCCCACGTCGAGCTGCCTTTGCGCTCTCTCCCTCTCTTTCGTACTCGCACGTATGAATAATTGAGGAGGAAGGTGCGGGAGACGGTGAGTCAGGAGATCCTGCTGAATTGTTGTTCGGCATCTCAATCAGACCAGAGAATCTCTGTCTCTCCTGCAGGATCACCGTTAAGTTCTGCTGCGTGTTTGAAATATTTCGCAAAAATGTGTTCCGGCCCATTTTCAAATAAACTGATGTCAGTTCACATTAGGGTTCGTGAGGTTTTTTTCAATCACCCTCATGCATGCTGTGTTTGTCATAAGCAGCAGTGGCCGCCATAGCTGAGCAAGACGAAGAAAAGGTATGTCATAGTGTTGAACAGCTGCCTGGCAACAAATAATACCTTGAATTACAGCCCAAATTTTTCATACATTCATTTTCTTACTGTACTCTCATTAAGACATCATTTACAGTGGATTTGATGCAGCAGTTTGTGTACATTTAGTGACCGTGGCTCTGCCGTTTGCACCCTCACAGTGAAATTTCAGAGGCAGAGACAGACTGAGATAGAGACCGCAAAGCAATGCGGGCTGCTGACTCATCATCCCTGAAGGGCCGATCCCGTTCTCCCCGAGTGCGCGCATGCATATGTGTGTTTATGTGCGTGTCAGCCGCCTCACTGCTGAAGAGGACATGCACAGCAATCATTACGCCGTGATGAAAGTATGATAGAGGAAGTGAAAACGCTGGCAGACTTGCAGTACGACAGTCGAGGCAAAGTGACCTTGAATGCAAATTTTTGCGCGATTATTCACGCAGTCGTCTCTTCAATCGCACCTACTGCAGGCTGCTGGACTTTTTTATTAGCTGAAAAAAAAGTCATTTTTCATTTAGTCACAGAAAATGGCACACTGTCCGCGACACCAGTCATTAATTGGAATTTCAGCACGAAGCTGACCGTTAGGCTATAGGCATTCACTGCTGCCATAAAAGAAATAGTCTCACCATAAACTCCTCTAAAACTGCAAACATTTGTTTTTTTCCACTTTTGTTTTGTATGGATTGAAATGAAAACACCTATTTTAATTACAGACCTTTTGTAGGTTTTGTATCCTTAAAAAATGCAATATATCAATACTTTAAAAAAGCTGTAAAAAACATTCATTTGAATCGATATCCGACTGTGAAGGAAAACTCTTTTGTGCCCAAACACCCCAGTTACTCCATGTGATTATGAGTGACATGTGCGAGATGGACTGGAATTTAGTCTATTTTGAGCCGGGGAGGGAAAATTCAATAGCCACCTCTCAGCTGCCTCCCAGTCGGCTGGCAATGAGCAGACATGGATATGACACCATTGATGAATCACAGGACTCAATAGTAGTTGCTCTGCGTCCGCCCTGCTCGGCTGAATCAAAGCTTTTAAAATGACGGCGGTCATGTTTTCTCTGCCTCGCTGTCCATCACGCACAAACTCTGCACACACACCTTCTCGTCGCCGTCATCCCTTATGCGCTCTGAAGACGTGCCCTCGGGTTTGCCGGGCGGGACGGCTCTCCTTTTCTGCTGGAGAACTTCTCTGCACAGGCTTTACTGTTATCTGATGCTGATAAACAGGAGGAGGGAAATAAAACAAGAGATTTGGTGGGGTACTGTCAAGATATGCCGAGCTTTTGATACACTGTACCTGTAAAAGTGCTCTGTGAATGTACTGTATTTATCACATAAACAATACATTATACAAGGCTAGTCAGCATTACTCAAGCTTGAAGGTAGTTTTAGAAATGGAAAAAACATATTTTCATATTGTAGCTTGCATGATAGTGCATTCTTAAAATTAAAGCAATTTTTTAAAATTATTTTTGCATCCTAAATGTCCCATGGTATTTGCTGTGGTGACATTACTGTGCGCATGTACACGCTTAGAATTAGTCTTCTGGGAGCAGTCTCTCTAACCATGAAGTAAATTGTTAAAGAGAACACTAAAACATCAATGCAGCACACAATAAAGTAATCCCTGGGAAAGCTCGCACTGTTTGACATAATTAAAAAGTCAATACAGCCTAGAGGGACTGGTGGAGATGGAGTGATATGTTCCTGCAGGTGCAGGTTGCTAAATCGGAGAAAGTAATTCTGGTAGGTGGATGGGGAATGATTTATGCAAACGTACGGATTTGGATGACTTCACAGGCAGATACAGGCATCACTAGATCAGTGGGTTTATAACAGGGCGCCTGCTTGAGTTAGTAACACGACTGACAAGAGCAGTTAACCAGAAGTGTGAAGCTGAAGTCGTAAAACTTAATAATGTTGAGTGGGATCGCAGAGTTATGTGCTAATTCTCCGTAGGGTTGGTGTGTGTGTGTGTGTGTGTGTGCGCGTATCAGCTGCCTTACTACTGAAGAGGATAAGAGAATGTTGTAACATAAACGGTTCACACTGTGATCCTTCCACTGACATGGAGACAGCTAGTCTTTTCCTTATGAAGTGAATTTCTAAGCATACCATGTAAGAATAGGAGTGTACGCTGTAGCGACGCAGATTAGTTCATAAGCAACATTATCTGTAATAACGTGACCGTTTTTCATTCATCGTCATGATATCATCAACATGGTTTTATAGAGTTGATAATCTACAGGTAACCAGCTCTGTATTACATAAGATCTCATCGCTGCGCCACTACATTTAACTCTGTCAGAATCTTGGTGTGATGCTTCAGCGCAGTCTGTTTGTCTGCTTCTGATTTGAAAGCTGAATCGCATCGCAATCCCCGTTTTTTTTTTCTTCCCTTTTTTTTGGTTTCTCTCTCTGCTGTGGAATATTCCACTCTCCCTCCGCCTGAGCCGGTATTAATGACTGGCTGCAGAAAAACGAACAAAGCGGCAGCCAGTGTGACTCACACCAGGCAGTGGTGGTATAATGTGAAGCACTCAACTAAATACATTTCATTTGGATGAAAAATGGCTGCTTCCAGAGGCAAGTCTGTTGATGAAAACTCTTCTCTGCACAATTGTATCGGCCACTTGCTTAACAGACATCTGACTGACAAAATAAGAGGAATGAACCCACACTTAGACAGATTAGGTAGTCTTTCACAGACACAGAGCCGAATACACATGGCCGTGCTTTTTACTCAGACCACCTCCCAATAAAGTGCTACTCAGTAACACTTTGCTATGCATATGGTGTATTAAAATGAGAATTAATATGCAGGAGAGTGCAGCTGTGAAATGCAGCAGAGCGCCACGTTTACTCTAGCATTCTCCTCTTTGTCATCTCACACCCATCAGTCTTCTTCTTACACCCTCCCCACAGCGCTTTGTGCTGTCGTTGCTTGAATAAAAGGTTTTTCAGGACGCGCTGTACCTGTGCTGAGTCTCTCCCCTGCTGATAGCCACAACCTGACCTCCCGTCTCTCCTCTCCTCAATGCTTCACAGTCCTGATCCAGGCGACCCAGGAAACCAACGTGAACGTCCCCCAGATGGCCGACACGCTGATGGAGAGGGCCGGCAACGCCAGCTGGGTGGTGGTTTTCAAAGCCCTGATCACCACGCACCATCTCATGGTGCATGGCAACGAGGTGGGTTTTGGGCGTGATGTCTACACACACACACACACACCCTGATTACATACTGATGTTCGTAGCTGCTTTCAGTGTCTGGGCAAATGCAGTCAGAAGAGGTGAGCAAATATTTATCTTCAATTGATCGAGGCACTTCATCCTACCTGATCCACTGACTGCCATAGTGTGATCTTGGAGTCGGTTGAGGATTAGTTGTACTAGAAAGCAGTCAGGTGTAAAGTAGGGCAGTGCTGGACAAGGGCGTTGATTCTCAGTTGACTTTCCACACAAGACCTAAGGTAGACACACAAATACCTACTCAAAAAGCACACAGTAGCAGGAGTGCAGATCGCTTTTTTTTATTATCACCAAACTTCCCTTAGCTTTATGCGGCATTTTAGCTTCTTTTAGCTCATTGTTTTGATTTTATGGACCGCACTTTTATTAGTAGTCAGCCTTAGAATTCCCATCTGTATCACTCCCAGGCAATTCAGGCAGCTGTTTTGAGCCAATACGTTTTGACACGTCATTTCAACACACAACCTGCTCAGCATCGAATGGCAGGGGAGGTGACGGTTAGTGGCTGGCTGTGGAGCACGTAGCAACTGAGCTGAGTTGAAAGAGACCCAAACAGACTTTCATTCATAGGCTCATTGTACCATTACTTGTAATATATAAAATAACATGTACACTTTCATGGATTCTTCATTACAACAGATGGAAATTAACCAAATCATGCCATTTTTGTAGGCAATTTAATGGCAACCATTACAGCTTCAGTTTGCCTCAGGGGTGACTGGCATTACTTCACTTCTTCACTTTACAATACCCTTTTACGTTTTTAGACCCAAAGTTGTAAATTTTGTTGAATTTGCAGAGGGACTGGCCTTCTGCTTCCTGGTCCCGACCCCCTGACCCCGTTTATGTCCTGACAGCTGAAGAAAGACAATAGCTCTGTGCAACGAGGGATAGCTCCGGGAGATAAGCAGATGTCATAGTAGCCAAGCTGCCACTGAACTGCGATTGACACAAAGGAGAGACATGTTGAAACAACAACGTCGGAGAGAGACATGTTCTGAATGATTTGACAGGAGCGAGCGAGAGAGAAATGACTTCAGCTGATAGAGACTACAATACAGTCATCAGCTCAATTTAGGCATTCGTTTAACTTCCATACCTTCTTTTTACTCTTCAGCATCATGGAGTGATGGGTTGCTGTTCCCAGCTTGCATTTGATGGGAAGCAGAGGAGATGTAATGCTACGGAGATAATAGCATTAACGTTTGTAGTCGCTGCAGCAGGTGTCGGGGGAGGGAGGGTAAGCTGTGTTGCACTGTGACCCCCCTGCACACACACTGATAAGCTAATTTTTTCCATACTTGTGTTCTCATCTGTGAAAGGGAGAGGTGTCGTAAATGCGTGAAGGGTGCAAAAAGGTGTTTGACGAGGCAATATACGTGTGCAGTGTGCACCTCCCGCCTCCTGAGACCTGTTTGTTTTTAGCTCTGCCTTTGTTTTTTTCCTGATGGTGGTAGAGAGAGTACTGACAACAGAGAGAGAGAGAGAGAGCAAGAGCAATAGAATGAAAGTAGGAGGGGAGGTAATGTGTAGCTCGCCATTTCTCCAGGGGGAGTTTTTCATTCTTAACCTTCCACTCATGTTATTATGCCCTGTGTTTACACAAATGGAGGCACTGAATAAACTTCAGCAGTGTGTGTGTGTGTGTGTGTGTGTGTGTGTCGCTGGAGCGAGTTTCTTCTTGCAGGTCCGCAGAGGGAGCCTATTCGTCTTTATTATTTCCTGGTCCTCTCCATGTGTCTGATGGGTATTCACGCACTCCTGATTACAAAGGCTGCAGCATTGCTCCTTTAAATGCTGAATTTCCCTCCACTGTACTCACTCAAGCGAGAGACAAGTATAGAATCACACCTCTTGCATTAATGCCAACTTCTGCTACAGGCAGTTTCACAGGTTCGGGGTAGAGTGCTGAAAGCGCTCAACAGCCCCTTCGAGATGGAGCCATCTGTTTGAAAAGGATCATAAAAATATAACGAGCCATGACTGGTGGTATATAATGTGTTTATTCATTATTGGGAGGTGTAACCTATGGTTATTTCCCCATTAGTAAAAACACATTTTATTTATTTATTTTTTAATTCAAATCAGTTTTGTTCTCATGTATCCATTCAGTTTAAGGACATGTTTCACTGTGTTTTCATCAAGGTTGCTGACTAATTTGCCGTAGCCAAAAACTGCGGGCAAATTCACCATATTTGTCACTTGGTGCCTGGCAGAGAAATAAACCCTGTGTATTTCGTCCTTTCCTTGCAGAGATTCGTGCAGTTCCTGGCATCTAGAAACACCTTGTTCAACCTCAGCAACTTCCTGGACAAAACCGGCTCCCACGGTGGGTGGTGCCGCTTTCCTTCCTATCCTCGGCCCAACCAGCCCTCCCTCATATTAAACCCAGATCCATCCTTATAAGCCGATCCTTTTGGTGCCACTCTCCCTCTAATGCTTGCATTAAATGGATGTTTTGAGCATTTTACAGTAGAACAGCAGTATAGCGATCATGAATGTTACAACCAGCCTGGCCAGTTCGAGCTCTCCCCAGGCCCTGCTTCCCTCAATTAAACCCATCTCCATGGAAATGAATGCAGTCTCCCATGGTGATAAACACTAGGTTCACAGTCTGTTCTCGTGGACATTTTGTCTGCTAGGGTGAGTCAACTATCTGCAGAGGTTAGAAAAGCCAGATTGTACATGTTTAAGAGATTTCAGCAGCCTAAATAGTTGACAGTCTCCTGGTCCACAAACAAAAACAACAGTCAAGCTAGTTGTTTCAGCCTGCTTCCAGTTAGGCTAACCCTATTCAAGCTGAGCTAACCTTTTCCTGGCTCTAGTTTTGCATGTCCCATACATACAAGAGAGTTATTATGAAAGCTGATACCACTTTCATATTCGTCGGTTAAATATGAAACTGCAGGCAGGCAATTAGCTTATCTAAGCATGAAGACTGGAAGCAGGGGAAAACAGCTGGCTCTGCAACATGTTTTCGGATATTTTTTTGTTGTACGGCTTAAGCTAATTATTTGACAAGTTAATTAGTGAGCTTTAGAGAAGCTGGTAGGTGCATATTTTACCTTATTTTACCAGAGTCAGGATAGCTGTGTCCCCTCCTTCCAGTCTTCAAGCTAAGCTAATTGTCTCGTGTCGCTAGCTCCACTTGTTGTCATACAGAAAAGATAGTTAGCTGAAGATTGTTACCACTGGCATACCCGTATGCTAAATATAAAGCTTTAGCCAGGCGATTAGCTTAGCATGAAGACTGGAAGTGGGGGAAGCAGCTAGCATGACTCCACAATTTACAATGTAAGCAGTTAATTTGTGCGCTTTAAAGATGCTTGTAGGTGCATTTTTTAGCTTTTGACAGAGTCAGGCTAACTGTGTCGTTAAGTGCTAATCATCTCCTGGTGTGAACTTCATGAAGCACACAGACAAGTCAGGTGAAGATTGATATTACAGTGATATTAGTCTGTTGAATACAGTATAAAACAACAGCCCAGTGATTAGCTTGGCTTAGCATGACAGGATAGCCGTTTTTCCCAGAATAATCTAATCTCAATCTTTGTGCTAACTCTTTTTTTTTAAAGGTTGTCAATGACTCACTAATTTTCTCACCCTTCTTTATCAAATGTTACCCCCTACAGTTGTATTTCAGACATTTTAGTGTTGTTTTCCCTGTAAGCAGTTTAGTAGTTCTATTATTACCCCGCTCTGAGTTGACACTGGAAACTGTGCATGTGTTTACGTATGAGTGTGTCTTCCTCAGGCTACGACATGTCCACGTTCATCAGACGCTACAGCCGCTATCTGAACGAGAAGGCCTTCGCCTACAGACAGATGGCATTCGACTTCGGCCGAGTGAAGAAAGGGTACGGTTTCTCGTTTGTCACGACACCGCTCTGCTGTGTGACTTTTTTCGCGTTATTATCGATTTTTTTTTCTTTTGCAGTGCCCTGTTAGTTTATTTGGGACCACAGTGTGCCTCCTTCTTACTTGTCCTCTGTATCCATCAAAATGAAGCACATCCCACGGGGGGTTAGCCGGTGCGTGGGATGGACTCAGCTACCTCCGGCCTGGCGTTGGGTCAAATGCATGGCTCCGCTGCGTGTACTGAGTGCAGAGCTGAATACAGAGAGGGTTATTACTCAGGCTCAGAGTGGACAGCTCTGTTTTGCTGGCAGACACAAGGTCCCCCTGGCTGCTTAAGTTGGCACTGAAAAATAAATGCAGACTGCAGAATAGAGATCAGACAGGTTGGTTGATACTGTATTCCTGACAGGTGCAGACAGGTGCTCTCTGTGTTGGCAGACGGACGGCGTGTGGGTCTGAATCTTTCCGTCCGAAAAGCTGCTAAATGCTCACGTTCTCTGCTTCTTCCTCCCTGTCAGAGCCGAGGGAGTGATGAGGACCATGACGGTAGAGAAGCTGTTGAAAGGAATGCCCACCCTGCAGAGCCAGATTGACGCGCTGCTGGATTTTGATGTGAGTGACACTCGCTAACAGGGAACAAAGTCACTTTGTAAGGTTACTGAATTCGCTCAGGGATAAACAGAGTGGAGAAAAAAAAAAAAAAGCTGCCAGCTGGGTTTAACAGCTTAGTGCTGAAGCAGCGCGTATGAAGACATGTCAGTTACAGCCCCTGTAACATGTGGGACGGGTGTTGAATTCAATTATGTCACAACATGCGCAACAGTGGTGTAAATATCAACTCAGTGTGCAATATAAGATTATTGAGCTTCATTTAACGGGCAGCATCCGCTCAAAACAACTCACTTGATTCGCTCGCTCATCAAACCACGTCTTCATAGACTCGTCCAGCTAGTTTGACGTGTCTATCACTTATATCTCATGAGGAGGACTCATCTGTGATTGTGTGTGACAAGTGTCATGTGATTACAGCAATTTGTTGCTTTTTAACGCATTACTGTAATACATCAACTCAGACATTTGCCAATGCTAAATCAAATTGCAAAGTTAAATCTTCAATATCACGTGCAATATTACTTTTTATGACTTCTTCACAAAATCATTACCAATACTTATTTCTCTCTTATTATGTTTTGGTTTTTTTATTCTTATGTTACTGCAATTTTGAAAACATTTCCTTTGTGGCTTTTATTCCTGTCTGTAGGTGCATCCCAAGGATCTGGACAATCCAGTGATAAATGCCTGCTTTCTCCTACTCTTCAAAGACCTGATCAAGCTGTACGCCTGCTACAATGACGGCATCATTAACCTGCTAGGTAAAGCGCCGCTGCCTTTAGGTCCCCTAAAAGGATGAGGCTGAGGGTTCTACATGTTTCTTTACTTTAGCAAATGCCATGAAAAAAACAAAAATAAATGTGTCACAGATACATTGTTCTATTTTTCTAAAGGTTAAGTTATTTTCTAAAGCAGCGGAGCTCTTTACTTTCTAGCAAAGATTACTCAAACAGGAGTAAACGACGCATTTAGTGGAGGTTTGGTGCTCTTGTGAGAATTTCAGCAGCAGAACAGTGTATGTGGGATCACCTCAAAATAAACTACAGTGCCTGGGTTCATTGTACTGAAGAAACATGTCTCCCAGCGGAAAGGTTTGTCTCACGTTAGTGTTTTTTTTTTTAAACAACACTGGAGCTCTGTGACACAGAGACAGTATAAGATATATAAGGCTTTTGCTCTGCAGACAAACAAATGATATCAAGTGGGTAAAGATTCATGTTTCACGATCTCTGTGTTCCCAGAAAAATTCTTCCAGATGAAGAGAAGCCAGTGTAAAGACGGGCTGGAGATCTACAAGAGATTCCTGACACGAATGACTCGGGTCTCAGAATTCTTCAAAATCGCCGAGGTAGCCTGCAGAGACACGTTATATCACTGAGCAGCAGCTAAATGTTGTGCTGCCAGGTAACTGAGGCACTTAAACCTCACTTTCTTCTTTTTTTACAGCAAGTGGGAATAGACAAAAACGACATACCCGAACTCACTCAGGTAAGACTGACTCAGGCTTTTCCTTCCTTTTATTGATCTTCAAGAAATCGTTAATGTTGGATCTGTGAGGGCTTTTAGAGCTACATGCTAACAGAGCATGTCAGAATTGTGTTTTTTTACTGTACTGCATGTTGTGTGAATGTCTGAAGCTCCTATCTGTTCCTTTCTCCTGTTGTGTTCACCATTATTGCTCCTCTTTGATAATAACCAGCCACTCACAGACAGCCAAACTGTCACTTCTCTTCTTCTTGACGGGCCCTGTGCCCAACCCTTCTCTTTTCACTTCCAGAGATGCAGATTGATCATTCAGGCAGAGCGTGTGAGTAGCGAGCACAGAGCTAGCTTTGAGAGCATAGGAAAGGTCGACACTTGAACTTTGAGTGCGCTGTATTGAAGCACACTGCACAGCGAGTGCACACCCAGCAGACAGACATCAGGCGCTGTGATGAAGTGGGATGATGTGACTGGAAAAAGCCGTTGGATAAGCTGTGACATGCTGAGCGATGCTGCTGACCGGGGCGGCTGTTTTCTGCTGCTGAACACCTGAGCTAAACATAGTTTTAGTTCAACAGCTGTATGAGGATGGAGAAGACTGTTGGTGCTGCAGAGTTTCCATAACATCTACAGAGTCACATTAAAGATTATTTCTGGTTTTATCACTAATATAAATGATTCCAAAGATGAGTCCTGTTGTGTTGTGGAAACTCTCTGTTTATTCAGACATGGCAGTATGGATGACTTGCATGAGAAGCATGCTGTAATGCTGCCTGATTAAACTCAGGCTTCGTAAGCCACAAAGAGCTAATGGCAGGCCAATAAAACAGATCCTCAACATACTGAATCAAACACATTGTGATGTATATGGCTATTTGAGGGTATTGGATCTTGTCGAGGCTTTGCTGATATGCTAGCAAGATTAGCTTGACTCAATGCTAGCCACGTGTATTTTGTTAGCAGACTGGATTTGTGGCCAAAATAGGTATTGTTTGATATTTTAGGAAATATTTGTAATCACTTTCTTGGTGAGAGTTATGTAAGACGATTGATACGGCTCTCATGGCCTCTCGCTATATGTGAAGCTCAGTCTGAAGCTCACTAATTAACACATTATATGTCATTAGTTTAAACTGTTCTTAAGATAAACTTTACTCCATATTTCATATTTTCTCTTACCTGTGTCTTACCATGAGTCTCTGAGTTTTGAGGTATTTGCCCCAGAGATGTCTGCCTCGCCTTGAATATAATGATAATAGATGGCCAATATCTTCAAAACTCTGCAACTCACACCAAAACACTGTAGATGGATGAATAGCACTACATGTGAGAGGAAAAATATGTAGCTTTGATTTTTAGGGTGAAGTGTCCCTTTAGTGGTAAGCTAAGCTAATCACCTGCTTACAGTAGCTTGATGTTTACAGTACCGATGATAGAGTGGTGTTGATCTCCTTGTATAGTTCTCAGTTAAAGGTGAAAAGGCCTCTTTTTTTTTCAAAATGTTGAACCATAAACCTCTGCTGCTTTATAGAGCTACTTGAGTCATGAATTTTGCTTGAGTGGTAAATCCACTTCGACATCATTCCCTTCTTCAGCAATGTTCTTGAAAGCATCAGTAGTGGGTTTTAATGAACGGAATGATAGGAAGAACGATAGATTAATGTTCCAGCCGGGCTACAGTACATTCTGATGCACTGCCTGCGGAGTACTGTCATCTCTGCATTCATATTGATCGATTTATTTCAGTTCAGACTTTGGCCCCAAAAATATCAGTTCAGAATGCTCTTCATGTATTCTTCCTCTCCAAGACGTTCTTCTCTCGCTGTCTTGCGGCGGTTTCTGACTCTGTTGATAGGCAAATGGTTCCATTAGAACCTCTCAAGCTAGGAAAGCATGTGAATGTTATTGACGTGCTGGCTGCACTTTAGCATGAAGCTGAGCTCGGTTAAAACAGTGTTTGGGGTCCACAGCAGTCTCCTTTATCTCACACATGAACTCATTCAACCGTTCATGTGTTTTCTTATTGAAGAATTTGTAGAAAGTAGTACAACAAGTGTGTGTAATGTATCACACTAGGCCATAAATTAGCAGGATAACATAATTAATCCTCACAGCCCAATCTAGAGGTGTCAGTCCTGAAAATGAGATTCTGTATGGTTGATAACATTTGATTAATGTGTCCAGGAGAGGAACTATATCAATCTCCCAGATCCCTGAAACTATAACAGATTCATCTCACCCTCAGCCACCAATTTCTGCCCTCATCCCTTCCAGGAGGAATTACATCAGCACCCACAAGACAGACTGATATTACTATCTGGCTGTCTTTGTAGACATGTTGTTATGTCATCACTCATGGAAGCTTGCGTGCCATTTTTTTGAGCAGCGACAGGATGTAGGAAATGCTCGAATGCGAATGATGGCAGTCAGATCAGATCACATTCATGCCCGGAGGCCTGTTACTGTCACATCCAAAGGAAGATGGTACAGACGTTTTTTATATTGGCCTCCTCAGAAGAGACCTTCCACTGTGTATGTTCAAGCATCTCAGCAATAGAGCCGTTATGTCTGTCCATGGTCTGCAGAACAGCTGTGGTTGTCCTCGGCGGTGAGGACAGACACTTTAAAGTCTCTGGATGATTAATGGTCTGTTCATCCCTGACAGTGCCAAGACAAAGTAATGATCAGCCTCTCTGCCTTGTTGGTCTCTCAAAGTTTTTGGGATAATAGAGCAGACAGCTTTAAACGGTTAGATCAAGGATATATAGCAGGGAATTAAGGAAAGTGAGTTATTGACTTATTCCACCAGCTGAATTAGCTTTGCCCTCTCATAATAATCCCCACCGGATATTGTACTATCCTTTTCACTGCGTGTCAGGAGGTGATGATATCCCATTTAGCCCGGTTGAGCATGCAGCTTTGCATCGTGACTGGCTGGAGCATTGTTCTTCTCTGTTAGCATGCTGATTAAACCTTTATATTGTTTTGTCTTCTGTTCCTGTTTTATTGTTAACTGATTTTTTTTTT
>CAEMYA010000014.1:4094676-4110860 GCA_903131615.1 Diplodus sargus | reverse complement strand
TACCTGCAAAAAGACATTCATCAGCATGTTAGCTTAACCGGAAGTAACTGTGGTCATGTTAGCATGCTGACTTTAGCTGTAGCTCAAGTAGTGGTCTCGTTTTCTATTGACATGAATTATGCAGAATTAATGATGGTTGTTTGTGTCTGTTTTCTTTTTCTTTTTTTTCTTTTTTTTTTACAAAAACACGTTGATTGGATGAAAAATATATGGCTAACAGTGAATTTAACTAGGATATATAAGGGCGTGACAATGTAAGAGGTGATGAGACACTACTGTAAAAACATGCCTATGGAAAAAAGTTGTAGAAACACAGGCTACTAGCTAGTGTTACACACACATAAAGCTCACTTTTCTCTCTGAATGTGTGTGAAATTATCTCAGTAAATTAAATTCATTCAGCCATAATTCCACTGTAGCTACATTACAGAGCTTCCAGCGTGTGCTCTGCCACTCTGAGAGTGTGGTGCTTCGAATAACTGAAATACATTTTCAGCAGCCCCCAAAATTGTATTAAAAGTTCAGTATGTGATAGAGTGCGCACATGCAAAGATAAACACCTTTAGCATTTGTGAAGGGGCTGTACAGTATCTTCCGTCTCATCTAAGACTTCTATTGGTCTGTGGGTAGGCTAGTTGAGCCAAGTAGCTAGCAAGCGCTTTCTTTATTACCTTTATTAGGTATATATTACTCTCAGTAGCATGTTATGGTTTTCTAATTTTTCTATCGTTCTAGAGGCATAATCAGGTAGCCCCCTGTATGCTAACATGTTGGTATTATCACACAGCTAATTAGGATGAAAGACTAATTGGCAAATGGGCCAGTCAATCAAAAACTATTCTACATTCTTATCAGTCAGTTATTAACTAATGAAGAATTGGTCCTTCCTGTCAGCGTAGCTTGTGGATGCAGTTCTAAAGTTAATGAATGATGTGTGCTTGGTTTTCTTTCTTTATATCTAACCCTGATTTGGAGCTTCAGAGGTATCTTGCCTCACAAATATGCTTTTTACAGTGTTTGTTGCTTTAACAAACCCTCAATCCCCCCTTCCCCTTCCCCTTCAACCTACCAACCCCTTCCCTTCTTCTCTAATCATTAATCCCCCTAACTTCTCAACACCACCCCCGTGCTGCCTCTCCTGAAGACCCCTTTGCTACGACGGAGGGGAGTGGGGACATTGCTCCAGAGCTGGACCTGTTCGCTATGAGGCCCACCGACACGGCGTCCACCGCCATCATCCCTCCCACCTCTAGTGAGGCGCCGACCATCGTCGCCCCCATCGCTGCCCCCGCTGCCCCTACCCCTTCTTCCACCACCACCACTACCACCACAACCACCACCGACACCACCACCACAGAGTCTGCAGCCGCTCCGACTCTAGATATCTTTGGTGGTAATGTCCTCTCGCTCTCATTTTACCTAACACTGCATTGCCCTGCATTATGATGACAAAGATGATGATGATGATGTAGGCTGTGATAATGATGACTATGTTGCTCTTGCTAGTGATGATGATGATGATGACAGTAGTGACAATGATGATAACCTGCCCAGTCCCTACATCTCAGATTTGTTTTTCTATTTTCCATAATGCCTTTCCCTCAGATACAGATCATCTAATCAAGTTAATCAAGCATCTTGACCTCCTCTGCAGGACTGAAATAGTCACTTGTGCATGCTATTTTAATAGTTAATGGATTCATTATAGATTGTTTGGCCACCAGAATCTCAGTGTAAATTTAATCTCCTGGGACATAAATGAAAATCTATCTCTTCTTATTAACAGAGGGGGCTCAACTTGTCTTGATTATTAACCGTATACTAACAGACTGCCAAAACATAGAGGGAAGAAAATTGTTTTCTTCTCGTGCTTGTTACCAATGTCCTAGATAGTGATAGCTGAGAATGCTGTATTGTAGCTCATGCACTTGAGTTAAAAGGGAATATTGCTCAACGTCAGAGTTTGTATATGCTGTGGGTTTCT
Organism: Diplodus sargus; assembly: GCA_903131615.1. NCBI lineage: Eukaryota > Metazoa > Chordata > Actinopteri > Spariformes > Sparidae > Diplodus > Diplodus sargus. The sequence continues at coordinate 4,108,876 of CAEMYA010000014.1, read as the reverse complement.
GCAGAGTGCTCCGGTTTGCTCCCTCAGTGAGGACGACATGAAGGTTGGGCGCATTGTTGGGTCCAAACTGCCCATTTACAGCCAAATGTGAGCTGGGATGGGATCCAGACCCCTTTGACTCTGCATAACTTGTGACATTTTTTGGCTTGAGAAATGTTTGACCACCACTTTGTCCCAGACTAAAATTCTCCAAAACTATTGGACTGATTGCCATGAACTTTTATGTAATCCCAAAGGAGAAATGCTATCGACTGTAGTGGTCTGCTGAATTTTCCTCTGGCACCACTAACTGTAAAATAACCTGACATCTGTTAGGATTATTGGCAAAATATTTTATAACTAGAATGGCATTCAGTAGAGTGCATTATCTTTTGCTTTGAGCTAATTAGCAAATGTTAGCATGCTAACAGGCTAAACATGAATGAATCTGGCAAATATTACCAGTGAAACACAAGAATGTTAGATAGGATTTTTTTTAGTATTTTTGCATACTTACATGAAGCTAACATTAACATTTAGCTTATACCACCACTGTGGCTGAGTACAGCCTCACAGAGCTGATGTCATTGCTGTGGACCCATCTGTGATATCACTTCACTGATTTGGGACAAACCAGATAAACTTTGGTAATTTCTTTTCTTATGATCAAAATTAATTGATCCAAATATGAAAGTTTTCCTGCTGAAGTTTGGTAATATGCCCTTTTAACTTTTGCACTGTTTGCATTGCACTGATCAGATACACAGCAGCTTACCCCGTTTGATAATCAAAATGTCTGCTCTCTCTGCTCTCCCTCATCTCTCTTCTTAACTCATCATTCTGTATGCACTGGACTTGAACTCTGAATGTCATATGATTGTGTGTCCTTGTTCTTAGATATGTTTGATTCTATGCCTGAGCAAAGCCCTACCACAGAATCCAAAGCTGCTACCACTCCTAGCGTAGACCTTTTTGGTGCAGGTACAGGAGTTGATATCCATTTCTCTGTGTGTGGAACCTCTTCATCTCTTCTGGTTTCCATACCTCCACTCCTCTGTCAACTGTTTTTTTCCCCACACGTCTTGGTTTGTCCCCCATAGTGGTATGAGAACTGTGCATGTACCCACTCGTCAAATCTTGGATTGTCCTTGTGGCTGCTTGCTGTCTACCGCCGTGTCTTTCTACCTGCCACGCTAATGCTTTTTTTTGCTCCCCGACCTCCACGGTTTCCTTCTTTCTCGTACTCTGCCTCTCGCTTGCATTGGTATATTAGACCTTCCTGCTGTTTCACGCGGGCCGTCACCTTTGCCCGAGCCGGCTCCTGTTGGAGACATCGTGACCGGTGAGTTAAGCGGCTTTATCTTTCCTGCATCACTGTTTTTCCCCTCCTTTTTCATGAAGAGTGCAGCCAGTCTTAACTTACTATGAATTTTCTTTGCATGATGCTGGTGTCTGCATGCACATGCACACCAGTGCTGCACTACCAAAGGGTGCACGCTTCAAGGGTGTGGATACACAGTTAAGATGCAGGGATGCCTGCTTCCTTCTCCTGCTCCTTCTCTGCATGTCTGCGAGCCTTTTAGATCAAGCAGAATAACTGCATGTGAAGTGCATTCTCCCCTTGGCCATGAGGTTTCAACTGATAAATGTAGTCATTTAGATCTGAGAATAATTGAATGCCTTCTGCTTCTGCCTCTGCCCTTCTCTCTGTTTAGACTCATTTGCATCTCCAGCTCCTGCTGCTGAGGCTGCTCCCGTCACTGCTGCTGCTGCAGCTCCCATCCCAGAGGCCTCCTCTCCACCCAAAGCAGCAGAGCCAGCACCTGTCATTGACCTGCTGGGTACTGTACCTGAGAACACAAAAAACACACTTTCATTACAACAACATATGCTGCATGTGAATTCTTGACATTCAACAGCTGTTTGTGCATTCCATAATTTTAGTTTTCTGCCTTCTCGGTATATTGTTACCATCCTCAGTTGTCCCAGCAGTAACTTAATGGGTAAATGTTGGCACTAGTGAGGTTGATCTCTTGATATGGCGATAGACTGCAGTAGAGCCGAGCCAATACTCTATAGGGCCAATGCCAATACCGACATCAGGAAGTGAAACATTCTGATATTGATATATTGACCGAAATATGCATGTTTTTGACAGCGATCTCTGTGTTTTGGTTATCAATCACTTGAGGATGTAGCAGATATTTTACAGTTCAACAAAAAATGTTGTTATCTAAAATCACACCAGAGAATTTAATAATTTTGAATTGTCCCAAGCACCTTTTCTGCATTCTAATCTCTCAAAAGAAAGTTTTTATATGGGCAAGTACTGGATGACATATACGGTGATACTGATATACCTGTGGTAGGCCATTATTGGCAGATTATATCGGTCAACCAATGGGTGGGGCTCTAGACTGCTGGTGTCGCGGAACTAGCTTCTGTAATTTCTGGATTAGAGTAGTGGGGTACTTTCCAAGTTAATGTAGTTCGTCACAGCAATGCTGGTCTGTCTGTCAACCCCACCAGTGGACCACTTCAGATCCAGATCTGAATATTTCAACATTTGCTGGATGGATTGGCAGGACAGATTGCCATGATTATCAGAGAAATAATCCCTGACTCCTTTAAGGGGTTGACATGCTGTATTTGTTTCACAGTCATTCCTGATAATCAGATGGGCATCAGACTTCCACGAACAGTCCCTTTATTTTCAGTTTATTTAAACAACATAGTTGGATTGTCAGTGACAGATGGATGAACGTAGCCATTCCCATTTTGTGAGAGGCTGCTGCACCTGTTGCGTTCTGATCCCTATGGTAGATTCGCAAAACTTTTTCAGTGTGATTTTCTTGCTAAACTGATTTACATTTGTAACTTAGTCAATGAAGCCATAGCATTACAGTGAGACTTGAATACATTTGCAACACAGTAAATCATATCGTGACTGCACCACGTGACATCACGTCAGGTAGAAATTGGGTTCATGATCAAACATCTGGATGAATAATGTTATCCCTGACAGCCACAGCCATACTTTGTTGAAAAACAAAAACTAAACTAAGATTGTTAATGGCAAACACAAAAATATCAGCAGGTGAATATGTTAGCAAGCTGATATTAGCATTTAGCTTTAAGTACAGCTCTGTCAGGCCGTACAGCCAGACTGTAAACTCTCAGTCTTGTTGCTGTGTACTTCTGCACATTTTTTAACAACTCCCACTCCAAGATAAATAAAGCATCAAGAAGAAATGAAATGGTCTCAGGTTATTTTGCTGTGTTTTGAAAACAGAACTGAGCGTGCAGTATGTTCTGAGATAAATATTCTTTCCATCAAAGCTTCGTCATGACCGGAAACATCTTCTGTCCACCTTAAAGTTTATTTTTTTCCTCAGTTTCACTAAGACATTTTTATGTCACTCATAGTGTTGCTTTATGAAGATGATCTTGTCTCCTACCCCCCACTGTGCCCCAGTGTGTGGTCCAGGGCTCACCTCTCACCCCTTTCTGCCCTCCATGCTGCATTGTGGATAACTGGACGGTCCTGCAGACTCCTTTGGCGGCGCTGTGGAGGAGACACAGCAGATCTCTGCTCCTGGAGGGCCTGGAGACGATCTGCTGGGAGGTGAGACTTGTCTGACTCACTGAAGGCAGTGTTTTACCCCCCGTCCTGCATGTTATCAATGTTTCCCTGTCCCAGCACACCTGATTCAAATGAACTGCTTTCTATCAGGATTACAGCTGAGCTTGATGACGAGCTCATCATGTGATTCAGGTGTGTTGAGCAGGGAAACGTGTCAGGAAGAGGATTGAAAAACACTGCACTTAAGTATTTTTAAATAAATTATGGTTAAATTAGAAAGACCGAAAGGACCAGCAAATGTCTGATGTATCTTTCTACAGTCTAGCTGAAAGATTTTTTGCTGGCAAATTGCCGACAGAAATGTTTCATGCTGATTAAGAAATTACGCAGTAATGATGGAGACGCATTTATCTAATTAATAATGACACACACTTGGCAGAGCTGGCCACATTTAATTCCGTTCCGTCCGTTCAGTTCCAAAGTAGCTCTGGACTCATTTGGAAATGTCTGCAAAATGTCTGTCCACTGCAACTTCCTGGTGATGTCATAGCCAATTTCTCACCAATCTAATTTCTGTCACTGTTTTATGGACAGTAGTTAATGAAGAAGAAGATTATCATCTTCTTGTTATGCCCCAGCCTTAGGCAGCCCAAAAACACTCCATCACACTAAAGTATTCATTGTTTTCTTTAACCTTGTCTTCTTCGTTAAATATTGGATCGTTTGTCGTTTGCGAGCCTCATACTGTTCTTTCAATGAAACAGAACGAGGTGAAATCAGGTGGAACTGCAACAACTTTCTTCAATACTGAACATTCCATTAAACATTTGGCATATCATACAGATTATTCATGTGCTGTGCTGTAAGTAGCTGAGTGTCTCTGTGTGGTAGACTGCCGCTGCAGTGATCTTCTTTCTCCACAGACATAACTCAAATTCCATGCTGCTTTTTAAGACGTGTAATGTGCCATCTGTTGTGTCAGTGATCATATTTAATGTGTGTTTCTCATGGATTCACTGTGGGTCTGACAGCATTGCTGCATGACGTCACAGTTACAGTGCTTTCTGTTCCCCCCTCAGGCCTGATGTCCCTCACCCTGGCTCCCACCGCTGCCCCAGCTCTCGCCCCAGCCTTGGCTCCAGCTCTGGTGCAGGGCGACCTCCTGGAGTCGGGTTTCGATGCTCTGGGCTCCCTCTCTGCACCGCCTGTACCTGCCGCAGTGGCGCCAATAGTACCAGCTGCATTAGAACCCGTATCCACCACACCGGCGCCCTCTGGTGGCTTTGATGCTTCGAGTAAGTGGATCATGATGTGTTGAAAAAGATTTATTCTCCATCTTTGTCTCATTCTAGTAATCTGTCTCCTTGTCATGTCTTGTGAGTTGTTAGAGAATTTCAAAAATAATTTTGATTGTATTTGCACAGTTCTTCTGCTTGATGCACATTATTCTGCTCCGGTTCATTAAAACTGAGTTATAGAAACCTGGTTATCGCTTCCTGCTGAGAGCTTGACTTCTGCATGAATGACACACTGACATTTGCTGCTTTCACTCTTCTCTGTATTTCTGCTGACTGCTCAACTCCTCACCACCGCTGCCTCTATCGCAATGATTCTTTCTCTCCTCAGTCAGTTCTCTTGTACTTATCACACTCTCACAAATGCTGTGCTTTTCTCCACCTCCTGCTCACCCCACCCCTCTCTGCAATCTGTCTTTTCTTCTTCCTGTCTTATTTTTTTTCTTTGGTTCTTTCTTGCTGCGACACAATTTCTCTCTTTATTTCCCTCTTCCCTGACACACACTCCTTCCACTCTACTGGCTCATTGCTTGCTTCTTCTAATCTTTAATTGGTGAGTTTAATCTCGCAGTGCATTGCAGCATGTGCAGTTTGGACAAATCTCCCATTCTGCGTCTTTGCATGTTGCAACAGAACCCCTGATTGTCTCCTGCATGAGACAAGACTCACTGTACTGTTTTTTTGTTTGTACAATAAATCTATATTTGCCCTTGGTCTCTTGGAGCAGTGTCTCCTATTTACAACATGTCATCAAGGCCCGAGTCTGTAGTAGAGTCTCCAGGTTTATTTCCAAACTGTAACACCTTTACAATGGTGTTCATTAACAGCAACACATTGTAGTGAAAGCCCTTACTCTTTGTTCACCTTTGAGGTTAGAATTATAAAAGATTCAATTTGAATGTCGTTATAGCTCATGAACCCTTTACTGTACAGGGCAGAACGCTACACTGCCTATAGTTACAGTCTATTTAAGATGTTCTAATGGTCAAAGCTTTTTAATTAGGCCTAAAAACCTCCCAAATCATTTAGATATAATGTAAACATTATCTTTAAGCGCAATGGCTCCCAACCAGGTACATCTGTACTACCCAAGGGTGAATTTTGCACTTTTCAGATGATACTTACTACTAAGATTGTAGAGTAGTAATTTAAAAAAATACATTTGTTAGGTTTGAATAGAAGAACAATTCACATATGGAGTTAGCAGTGGGGGAAATATTAAAATGGTAAGCTAAAAGTAATAAAGAAGTGGTTGAAATAATGTTAGTTAAGTTAGTTAAAGTGGAGCAATGGTTCAATTAGTTAGCTGAAAATAATGCAGAATCCCAGGGGCGTTATACTTAAGCATTATTAAAAGTATCCTGAGACATACTAACATTTTAGGATATACCAATATGCAATGCAATGTGCACATCAAATGAGAAATGCGATTAGGCCCACATTGTGACATCCATTATATTCTAAGTGAGAGGGTGAAGCTGTGAGCAGCATAGGAAACCCCCCCTGATGGAGCCTAGACACTGGTGGTGGTGAATGGATGGAGAGGATGGCTGATGATCTGGATGCAATGGGGGAGACTCTGGTGAGCTGGATCTGGCCACTAGATATGATGAACTGGAGGTGAAGGGAGTGAAGGAGGGTCAAAAACATTTTGAGTGAATAAAAATTACCTGACTGTATTTACGCTGAGCTTCATCAGAACATGGACGGTGGTATAGATGAAGTCTTACTTGAGTTCACCTGACAGGACTGTGGGGCCACCCATAGCCAACTTTCAAATGCCTCTGTGGTGGTTACTTGGAATGAAAAACCTGGAAACTCTTTGGCCTTGATGACCCCTTGTTCCAAACCAGTGCTTTATTCCAAAATCAACCAGTTTGTAGGCTCCTGAGATGTCATGTGAACTGGTTGAGCTACTCGCCAAGTGTAATAACACCCCTTTGAATGCTCAAATGTATTTACAGCACTGCCCTACATTGTGCATGCGATGCACAGCTGACTACTGATGCTGTAACCACTGGATTGTGTCCTTCGCTGTACCGTCTGCCCTCACTCTGCCTTCTGCCCATGTTAAAGCTAGATTAAGGATTTGCAGGTTTGTAATCCGTCTTGTTTATCTGGTGTCCCACCATTCCCACCCTCTCCTCAAGTGTTTGATGGATTAGGCGACTTGCTGATGCCCGCCGTAACGCCCCAGAGCACCGGGGGCAGCACTGCTGGAAGCACAGGAGGAAGCATGGCGACTCCTGTCGCAGCAGGAGGCATTGCAGGCGCTCCCCCCGCCACCCCACCTCTGACTAAAACCATCGGAGGAGACCTGGACACCTCGCTGGCCAACCTGATTGGAGGTAGACTGCAGAATTTCGTGTCTGGAGATCAGTCATTTCTGTTGAGAATAAATGCTTCAATAGAAATCTAACTTGTTCTTCTTTCTCTCCTTTTGTTCAGACCTTGGGGTAAAGAAAAAGTAAGTGTGTTTAAAGATGTGAATTTCACAAATGTGCATGATATAACACTGCTAATAGCACAGCACTGTCAAGGCTGATCATGGTCTTTAGGTTTAAACATCTTGCCTCTAAATATTAAAGTGTATTTGGACTTTTGCAACGGAATTAATCATATGAGATAAAGGGAAAAAAAAACTACACGGCAGAACCTGAGGTGTATCCTGTGTTTGATGTCCTTTAGGGACCCAATGAGTGAGAAGAAGCTGACAGGAGGCGCCAACTGGATGCCGCAGGTGGCACCCACAAGCTGGGGTACACCAGGAGCCCCCATGGTAAGAACAGCATGGATACTGCACACTTCATCCATAAAGTAGCTTTACTGCAAACTGAGTTTAGAGCTGTTCCTCTTGCCACAAACTGAATATATGTAGTTCTTGACAAACATTTTCATCTCTCTAGACATCATGAAAAACAAGATAAACATGGCAAAACCTAAATGTGTGATTGTTCATGATTAAAATCAGATATTTGAAATGTACAGTTTGCACAAGCTGTGATTTTAAGTTTTCATCGATGAACCCTGATCCTCCTGTCTCTCTAGGCCAGTGCAGCTCCTGGAGCACCTGGAGCACCGGGAGCAGCTCCACCTGCCATGGTGCCACCGATGGCTGCACAGCCTGGCTTTGGCATGGTGAGTTTAATATTCAATGTGAGTTCTCTGTTTTTGCTGTGAGCCTTCATCGGATTATGGATCTACAGCTCATACTGTAACAGATGATCAGATCATCTCGGAGGTGTATGATTATTAATCCGCACAGCTTTTAAAAATCCCAATCTGTTGTGTTGTCCTTGTTGTCTTACCAGCCTCCTGCAGGAGGGCCTGGAGCTCCCATGATGCAACCCATGATGGGGCAGCCTATGATGGGACAGCCCTTGATGAGACCTCCCTTCACTGGGGTGGCTGGAGCTGCACCCGGAGCCGCTGCACCAGGAGCACCGGTAACCACCCACACACACATAGTAGAGCCTGCAATCAACACAAGTCCAATTTGTGTACAAGTACAGTAAACCTGTATGTGATCATATCACGAAGATTATGTATGTCCACCATTCCATGTCTGGTCAACATATGAACTCTGTGTTCCCTGTTGTCTCAGCTTTCTCCAGGACCTGCAAGCCAGAGCCCCAAGAAGCCTAAGGACCCTTTGGCAGATCTCGACCTCAAGGACTTCTTATAACGCCCCAGGTGGGAGCTCAGAACAGTACACATAGTATATACAGTTCAGTATGTATCTTCTGGAATACCATGATTAATACCATTAATTTTGTGGTTGTTTATGGTTGGATGACATGAGGTAATTCTGATGATGATTGAATGTGAGATCTACAGAATCAGACTAGTTCAACGTTTTGCTTCTACAACATTTAAATCACAGAGAGAGTGACTTGTTTTAAAAAACGTAAGGATCTGATTACAGAATTGAGAAATGACTTCAGCATAAAATAACAAAGTAGTCATTATCTCACAGAACATGAGTGCCCCTCTGAGTGAGACTGGGTTGTTTTTCAAGTGTTAGATGAGACGACACCGTGGTAACCTCTGCTGGTGCCTGTCACTCCGTTGTGCAGCTGTACAACTGCAGCAGAGTACAGCACCTGCAGATGGAGCTGGTGATCCAGGTCTCCAGCTTTTTCTGCTCTCAGCAGTTGTGAAACTTCTACCATCTGCGCTCTACTTTCAAATATCATCAAATAGTGAATAAGTATGAGCTCTCTACTTCTACATGCCCTTTTAGAAATAAATCTTGGTTGGATTCAAAGCTCCCCCCAAAATATTTTGGAATACTGGAGAGTGTATTTCTTTGAAAGGAGGCTTTTCTTGATAGGAAACATGTTTTCGCTCTTCTCTCTACTGGCTTTGGCAAGAGTTTGATTTACCAACAGTTTTCGTTGGTAGCGCTCTCCTACTGTTGATCTGATTGGTTTAAGTTAGCCTGTAATGGATGATGATAGACGGATGGTTCATCTGAAGGCCTGCCAATTTCTTTTTTAAATGTGACTTCCATTTTCCAAACCGTTCCTGTGTGTGAAATAAACCGACGTATCAAGATGTCTCAATTAACTATTTGAATTGAAAAGGAATATTGAAAAGAATAGTCTCAGAAGGATGGATCATTAACTACTCATCACTGATATTTAAGGGACCACTGAAGCTCTTTTTTTTTAGTCAAAATCACCAAATTCAAACAAAGTAAACATCTGTGCTCACAGGAAAAGGAAGACAAAAATGAAATCAGTCTGTCAGCTTTCAGAAGAGAACTTTCACTTGAACCTCGTGCCTCATGTTGAAATGTTCTCTGCTTCCTGTCTTCCAGCTGCTTTTTCCTCTGCAGCCGAGCCCTCTCACCTTTTGCGTGGTGTCCGTCAAACATCTCAGGATGCCAGCGATGCTCAGCTACTCAATCCTATAAGAGCCCTCTTTTCTCCACCCCACTCATCAACGCCCCGTCCTACTCCTGTGTGATGTCGTAGCACAAACTGTGAAAGTGAACCATAGTGGATTATATATATATATATATCTATATATATATATACATATGAGAATAAAAAAAATACAAGCGTGTGCTTATGTAGATGTACTAATCTTTTTGTCTAAACAAAATCACTCAAAACCCTGACAAAAAAAGTCCACAAAAGTAGGTGAGAGAAAGTGAGGGCGTATGTGTTTAGATTTCTTTCTAGTGTTGAGTTGAATGATGGATGTGCTTTGGTGTCCTAAGCCCCACCCACCGCCCCATGTGTGTCCCCGCCTCCTCGTAAAGGGGGAGGAGCTCATCTTTGCCCCTCTCTGATTGGATGGGAGTGGTAAACGAAGCCCCCCGGTAGATTTTTTCGGAGAAATGTTTCGTGTGTTGTTTACAGAAAGGTCCTCTTTGTTGTACATAGATTTCTCTGGCGAGGATTCCGTCTCTATTCTGTATGTCTGTTGAAGAGAAATATAAATGTGAATCTGACATGAAATTGTAAGAAGTCGTGTGAGTATCCTTCTATTTCCCGTCATCTTTTGAAAAGTATTTGGAAAACCGATATGAATACTGCTATATGATTAATATACTGTATATTATAGAACAACTTCTGTGGGTTTCTGAATCCAGATACCAGACCAGGAAGTGACCCTTTCTGTTTTTTTTTGTTTTTTTTATACTTGTGGCTCATTCTTATGTTTCTTTTGTCTTTTTGTCCAATGTTATTTATATGTTCTGTCTTCTTTTCATATAATCCTCCAGACCGGTGTTAATATTTGCTGGCATTGCTATTAAAGTACATATCTTACAACTTATTTCCAGAGAAAAAAATGCTTAAAGTGAGTGATCAGTGTCTACCTGCAGTCTCGACACTGCCCGTGTGGATATGTTTGTTGCCTGTGCTTTCATTATAACTATGACGGTCAGTATGGTTATTTTTGTATTCAGAGTAATTTATTCCTTTGCCATACCAAACTCTATGTTCAGACGGATCAAATGAAAACAAAAAAATCTAGTCACAATGGTATGTGATTGACATGGAGATCAAAATTTCGAGGAATAGCAGATAACCAACGTGGCGATCCCGCAGCAAGGACTTTTTTTTAATTAAAGGTACACTGTCGAGTTTTTTTCTGAACAAAGTTCTGTTTACATTCACTGTTTCTCACCAAATAGGCATTGTGTGTGTGTCCTTGAGGTCAACGGATGTGTTGAATGCATTTACTGAATCGCTTTAAAAGCAGATTTATATTGGGAACTTTGAAACCTATATTGTTTACAAGCAAAGCTCATCAAAACAATGCTTCATAGTCAAAAACTCCACAGGGTACCTTTACGTTACCGACCTGTTGCACCCAGTGATGTTGACTCAAGTGACAGTGTGTGTTTCTGCACCGCTGCTTTTACAATATTATAATTACTGCAAGTGAATGAAAGTTAACCTGAAGGTGCAGAGACAAACACTGATGACAAGTCCAAGTTTGATTGTTGTCTGAACATAATTTTTGTGGAAGTTGTTCATTTGATTGTTGCTGACCTCGGCACATTGTCAATTGAACAATGCATAATGTAAGTGGCCACATAGGAGTGATGTGTACAGTGTGGAAATCCACAAGAGGCCACTGACTGTCCAGCCATGATCTCATTCCCCTGAAGCATCTTAACATGAAACTCCACTGATCCCGCAGACTTACAATGGAATCCATACGTTGATATACACTTGGACAGCTGTATGTACGAGAGGTCCTTGTCCTGTGCTGTAAACCAGACTAATGTAAAGCTTACTCTGTGTGTTGTCATGTCAGTGGACTGAATAAGCAATTTGGTTGTGAGAATCTGATGTGATTCGGAGAAAACAATGGGAGATTATTAACATTTTTCATGAGAATTGTATTTTTCTTTAGTTGTAAATTTATTTTTATTTTTCGATGACCCTCCCCAGTGCATGTAAGCCCTCTGAGGTGCAATAAATTCAATGACGGATTGAACTGCCCACGATGGATTTTCTTTACTTCCATAGCACAAACATTATGGAAATGTCAGTTTGATGGAGTATTTAAGGTTTTTGTCCACCCACATTTACAGTATGTTCATCAATGTTAAACAAATCCAGATTACCAACGAACAGTGGACAAATGCTCTGGGCCCCAGACCCATGGGTGCCCAGAAGCACCAGATGATTTGGTATTTGGTCATTTGATTAATTATAGACTGGTTAGTAATGTAACCCTAAAGTTGTGCAATTGGGGTCAAAATTAAGTCTGAGTTCGAAGATGGGCATGGTCTGAGCTAGCAGGGGCATGCACTCCCCCAACCCCGACCTCCCTCTTTATGTCCCTGGCCCTCATTTGTGGTCATAGAGACACAAACAAGCAGTTTTCAGTACTTTTCCAGATGTTTGTAAGTCACAAAAATGTCAGAGTCAGAATTATTGCAGCCTAATAATTACTACTTAGTAGTTATCATTATTATTATTATTATTATTGTTGTTATTGTTGTTGTTATTTACACAATTAACATGTTGTTAATCCCACTGCACAAGAAAGTGTAACCTTAAAAATTACGGAAAATGACGAATCTTTCAATTTTCAAACAATGCTAAAAGTTTTGTAGTCCTGTGCTCCATGGCGACCATACGCCTGTCTGTGAAAGCAAACCCGAGGGTTGAAGGTGTGAGGGATTATAGCTTAATTTCATTTTACTGCACCTTATATAACGACCCCCTCTGTTCCTGGACCCAGAGGAGGAGAGTAGCATCTCCTTGGCGTGTGCTGCTTGGAGGAACCCCTGTAGCTGTTAGCTACGTCAACCGACCACTGCTCACCTGGCTGCTAACCAGCCACCTTCACATTTGAGTATCTTGTTTCACAATTCTAAAAATGTCAACAATTAATCCCCAATGCTGTGCTCCTGCAACATAAACAAATATGCAGTTTTATCTTTACCTCCTTTTTTTGTTTCAAGTGTATTTACAGATCCTCGTCTTTTCACTCTGTGTACGAATGCAATCTCTGATCTGATAGAAATATTTAGCCACCATGATAATGTGTGTTGGAGAGAAAAATGCACCGATCGATACCTCAGGTCCTGATGTTACAGACCACAGCCAGCAGATGGTACAACACCTCAGTCTCTAAGGAGATCTCCTGTGCAGTGAGTAGGTTAAAAGTTAATTAGATAGCGCAGTGACTGTTGTTGGAAGGGGTCGAATTATTTTCTGCAAACCAGTGCACACACACAAACACACACATACACACAAGTAGTGATCTTGGTTTAATGGTTGGTAGTCTTCAATCTGCATCATTAGTTTCAGGTATTTGGTATTCAGAATGATTCTCGTATACATTTTTTGGAACAACGTGCACAACATGAAAATATCACATCCCAGATTTCGATTTGTTATCATATAACAGTATTGCTTTTGTAATCTCATTTAACCCACAGAATTAGAGAAATCTCAACAGCTCAAGTAAATTGTTAAATGGTTCGGTCCCATCTTATCGCACCCCAAATATGTGGCCTCACATTAAATACATAGTTACAGTACTAGGCTATCAAAATATATTCTGAGAAGAATATAAAGAAAAAAAAAAGTTTACAATTCCATAAATTAGCACCACGTCTTCTGGAAAAGCACCGATATAATTATGTGCACAACAATGAAACCACATTCACTGCGTTGCAAGAACAGAGAAAAAATTGTGAGAGTCAAATCAGAAAAAGTCTTCTATCCAGGATCCATAAGGACCCTTTCTCTATTTAGACAGAAAAATACTTTTTTTTATTTTTAGAAAGGAAGCTGTAAAAACAAAACAAAAAACAAAACAAAAAAGTTCTAGATATACACAATGCAAAACACCAGTTCGCTCACTTAAAAAGTTTATAAAAACAGTTATCTTCAATATCATAATATGTAAAACAAAAGTTACATTAATCTCTCCTGGGTCTTTTGTCAAAGCCAATGCGCACTCTCTTTTTTACAGTGGTGGAGAACTCGGGAAGATGCAGGTTTCTCCATACAAAGCCTGACTGGGATATAAGATCAATGTACCAGGGCTTTGCTCACAAATGTTTGAATATACAAGCTTTCCAAAATGGTATTTGAAAAGGTCAATTCTTTGAAAAAAAAGTCAAAATAGAAAGCAAAACTGCAGATCTGAATGATCTGTTAATACATACAACACATTTTTTTCTCAATTGTTTTTTTTTAGCAAATAAATTAGAAAAGCGTACGAGCCACAGTTCTCTTGATGTGCTGACGAGTTCTTTTTGTTGTCAACACTGAGTCTGTATTGCTGTTTGTGGATTGCTGTGTGTGTGTGTGTGTGTGTGTGTGTGTGTGTGCATGTGTGTGTGTGCGTGTGTGTGTGT